>OX387657.1:19782324-20116324 GCA_947568875.1 Fissipunctia ypsillon | reverse complement strand
CGTGACAATCTCTCACTAAATGCATCTTAATGTCACGCCAGCCATCAACTGAGACAACCGAGGTTAATGCGGTGGCGTGACAATGCCAACACGACCGATACGCAGTCTGAGTTGACACATTATTTATTTAAACAACACTGTATTAATGGACAAAGTGGTCAGTTATTAATTAATGGCTAAGTATCTATTGTGGGTCAAGGAAAATCGTTTTAGACTGTTGATTTCTTTTAAGATGCAATTCTGATGTCGACTGCAGATCGTGTGCTGCATGGTTGGCTGTCTGCAGTTTGCAGTCGTATTTTTAGTCGTATTTTCGCTTATAAAACAAAAGACGGTAGAGAATAAAAGTTGCAAAATTAAATTGAACTTAACTTTCCAACAAGTTAATACGACATCTGGCTGTCTTAAAAGACTCTAAAGTTTAAAACGTAAACGGTAAAACAGTATTTATTGTTCATACAGGCACTAAATTAACTAACCAACTATTTGAAAAAAATATTATAAGCTAACCTAACTAAAACTATTAACAAACTAAAAAATGGCGTCGAAACATTCCTCCGCATCGCTGTCGACTGGTAATGTACCCAAGAGACTGGCGGCATTGCCACGTTGTATGGCAATGCTGAGCCTCTGGCCAAGGTAAAAGCCAGCCCTTGGGTCACGGGAAGTGTCAACCAGCCGGTTCGAGATTTCCTTAAAGAGACCATGAGCACTCGGACCCCACGGCCCGAGGGTTTCAACCCCAAACCGCTCGAAAATATAATTACCGGTAAGGTTATACTTTTGCCGCTTGAGGTTTTCTGCAGCCGAAGCAGCAGCGCCAGCATAGCATGCCGAGCCAGGAAGATGGGATGGCGCAAGAATATCGACACACGTTGTGTCCCACACTAAAGGCCTACCCACCTTCTGTGGAAATAAGTACATGCCGTCCGGTCTCTTGCCATCGTCGCGTGCCAAATCAATGGGTTCTAATACAGCTGGAACGCCGACAGTAACAAGAGCTCGTCGGATGATGTCAGTAATGTTGGCGTGCCGCGCTAAGCGGCCCATACTTCGGCTGCAAGACAGACCGTGGTGTCCGAGGCTGTTGACAACTTCGCCACAGTGACAGCGATGAGGAGAACAACAAGGAGCTCCTAGTCGGAGGGAAGCAGTGAGGCAGAAAGTAGTGTCGTCAAACAATGTGCCAAACGTAAACTAGTTTATCAGCTCTGAACATTTACTGTTTTTCTAGCACAACCTATTAGTTGAATTCATACAGGTTAGTATTTTCAGTATACATAAGCACACACTCCACAAATTGGTAAACAAGTCGAGCTTGATAGTACCACGTAAACCGCTTAGACAAGCTGTAACCACAGCGTGACATCCTCTTACTAAATGCATCTTAATGTCACGTTAACCGTCAACTGAGGCAGTTTGTGGTTATGTGGTGACGTGTTACCGTCAGCGAGGACTAGAAACTAGGAATAATGCTTCCTAGAACATTAAATAAGATAGCTTGTGTTTATACGGACTTCCCCTCTCAGTATTCAATTTAAATCTAGAGAGGTAGGTAAATGGTTACTCGCTCAACCGATGATGCGTGATAAAGTAAAAATATCCAAACAATTTTACAATCTTTCACATCTAGAAATGTCTAATAGTCCAGCGTGTACGTAAAGCAGATAACGGACGCTTCACTTTTTGTTCATTTTTGTCATTCATTTTAAAATTAAAAACTAGTTTAGGCCATAGACAAAGTGGCCAGGAATAATCAAATAGTTTTTGTGTTCAATTGTTCATGTAGTTTGTACAGTAAACATAGATCTTTTACTCGAAGTCAAACATCTGAACACAAAGTTAATCAAAAATGATTATTTTTCATTAATTAATGAATCGATCCAACAGTGTTGGATTTCGGCACTCGACATCTTTCACTCGCCTACCGATTGAAAAATTAAATGAAAGGAGCAGATGAAAATTCATTCCTATATAATTTTGTCGGTGTCGTGGAATGCTACAAAATGAACTTCACTCGAGTGAAGCGTCTGATATCAGCTGTAGGATCGACTCACTCGATTGAAGTGTCTAATATCAGCTGTAGGTTCGACTCACTCGAGTGAAGCGTCTGATATCAGCTGTAGGTTCGACTCACTCGAGTGAAGCGTCTGATATCAGCTGTAGGTTCGACTCACTCGATTGAAGTGTCTAATATCAGCTGTAGGTTCGACTCACTCGAGTGAAGCGTCTGATATCAGCTGTAGGTTCGACTCACTCGAGTGAAGCGTCTGATATCAGCTGTAGGTTCGACTCACTCGAGTGAAGCGTCTGATATCAGCTCTTGGTTCGACTCACTCGAGTGAAGCTTCTGATATCAGCTGTAGGTTCGACGCACTCGAGTGAAGCGTCTGATATCAGCTGTAGGTTCGACTCACTCGAGTGAAGCGTCTGATATCAGCTGTAGGTTCGACTCACTCGAGTGAAGTGTCTAATATCAGCTGTAGGTTGGCCTCACTCGAGTGCAGCGTCTGATATCAGCTGTAGGTTCGACTCACTCGAGTGCAGCATCTGATATCAGCTGTAGGTTCGACTCACTCGAGAGAAGCGTCTAATATCACATTCGATTGTCTTTGCCTCTTGACTAATGCCTTTCTATATCTTACATCGTTAATTAATCTTCAAACTCGACAATAACTCCCAGAAAACGCCGCAGCCCTACACCAGCTACACAAGACAAAGACAAAGTTTCTGAGAAGTTAAACAGTGTCGTATTACAATAGATTCGTCTCTGGCGGAGTTCAAGACGTCTCCACATCATGCGACTATTATAAATGTGAGTTTGTCTGTCTGTTTGGCACGTCTTCGCGGCTAGACTACTATGTTTTGACATTTAAGTTAATTTTATTTAGATTCAATTGGGCTGTGAGAAAACTTGGAAATTTTATTAAAAGCGATAAAATTCTATAAATGTGGAGCTGCGTAGTAAATATTTACCAAGGATCAATGATTTGGAGTGTGAGTTATAGAAAAATGTTTTATGGAAGCTAATATTTATATTTTGTAAATTAGATCTATCTTCCTCGCTAAAACAAAATTGACTGCCTCGTTGGTCTAGTGGTCGCAAGCGCTACTGCTGAGCATGAGGTCCTGGGTTCGATTCCCAGGTCGGAAAAGTGTTATTGGATTTTTCTATCTGAAATTTCTCAGTAGCAGCCCGGAGTCTAGATTTGTGCCCGGTTGATGGCCAAAGGCTCGCCCCCTATTACATGGGACTTAAACATAACTGGCGAAATGTGGGTACTACAGGTACACGCCTGCCTAACCCTTCGGGGATAACAGGCGTAATGTTATATTATGTTTAAGTTATGTATTTAATAAATTACAAGAAAACTATAAATTATGATCTTAGTAGGGCTTCGGAATGGGTATGTACAAGCGTTTCGATAACTGTTGCAGACGTAAAGTTAACTGAAAGAACTTAAACAAAACCGCTCGCAAAAGCATGTATTCAATAAACCAGAAAGGGTACTTGCTTCTCTACTGAAGCTCTTGATTTTGGCACTCCGCCAGCATGTGCTTAGTGAGTGTTTAAGTTCAGCCGTATCTCGGAGGGGTCGGGGGAGGGGTGGAGTCACACAGAAAGGTCAGGAAACCCTCCAAGATATCGGCCAAACCAATCACCAACCAACCAGCCTATTTAGAGTTACGTGCATGTGTCGATACTAAACGTTTCCATCGAGAAATAGAATTACGATTGATGATATTTTCTATATTATGTCGCAGTAAGACGATTGTAACCGTCTTACTAGGAATCCGTCTAATCGTAGGTATATACTGTGATATAGTTATATGAAAGCGGTTCATAACTATCTTACTAGGAATATAACTATGATACGAGCAGGGTCTAGTAATGTAGCTATTAGGGCACTCCGACCAAATAGGTTAGGTTATTAGAACTGTGACTCGCGAGCCGAGCGAGCGAAGCGAGCAGTGCCACGGCAGCGACCGGTAAGCGCTACGTGGAAATTGGTCGCAGTAACAAAATATATATAACTACTATATAACGGCTACAACCATCTAACTGTGACATATCTACTTACTTGACATGAGGTTAAATGGTAAGCTTCCGAAAATGATTTTAAGCGAAGATTTTGCGCGTCACACTAAACAACTATGGTTATGAAACGCTTAACCGCTTAGTGGACGGAAACGTTTAGCTTTAGGTTAAATTTCTCTTTATACTTTTCATGTTTTTATTTGTCTAGAATACTAGACTTTTGGCTACTTTGTATTAATGCGTGTATTTTGTAATTTGCGTGTTATTTATGCATAATAGATACTTTTTCGTTCTTTTTTTTTTTGTTTTCCTTCTTAATCATCAATTTTCTATATAGGTAGCAGTAGTTTGGCAAACAGTACGTTAATCCCACCTTTCTATGCTAGCTCCTATTTTCCCAAGTAAATGTCAGTTGAACTCGTAAATATGCAGCAAGGAAGAATGCCAATTCCAATTTTCTATACAAGACGATGCCGTAACTCCAAAATGGGACAGATATTGTATCTATGCTTTAGTAAAATCTCCTTTCTATTTTATCGTGTGATTTAATTTGGCAAAAAGAGCTATTTTACATATACTCGACTACTAAAGTGTTCATTCAAATACAAAATATTTTATTTCACATAAGCCTACATGATGTAGCGAAAAAAAAAAATAAAAGACGGAGATTCACTTTTCTGCTACGACACGTTTAATTTTGTTTTTAAAATAAAAATAGAAAAAAAACATTAAAAGGTAAAAAAAAATGAATATTATTGTATCAAAAAGTTGCAGATTGACTTGTGTGAAGGGAATAAAATAGAGAACTTTGGTCCGATAGGTACGCGAATAACGAACGAGAAATAAAACGTACTAACTAGTCGATTGCAATCACTAATAAGTAACGCTACCAAAACATATCGTTATGAAAAAAAGATCAGAGAACCAAGGTATCTCGCATTTTACATATTTGAAAATAAAATTAAGTAGTTAATGAATTAAAAAAATCTGCAGAGGGTTACTATCTACACTATTAAATTAGAACGTAAAATATCATAAAAAAACCCGTGGCATAAGTAATTGCGTCCGGCGAGGTGACCTAGACTGTAGGTTGTCGCAGTTCTTTGTTCAGGAACTGGCATTGTTTGCGAGACCTTCAGCGGTCAAAATGCAGTCCAACTCTCGACGTTGTCCAAGGACGTCCAGCGTAATTTTAGGCCAAAACCTGGAGGCCGAAAGGCGGCCTGTTCAAAACTGTTCAATCCTAAGACAAAATGAATTAGGGTTAGACCAGCGTGATCAGACTGAACTTCCGATTGAGGAAAACTGTTAAAAGATACGTACCAGGAAAAATAAATATGAATGGTTAGACTCGTACTTAATATACCATACTTAAAATTGCTTTGCCCTATGGTATTCGGCAGGGATATAGTGTGCGAACACTTTTACGATAAATATTTTCCACTAATTGTAATTTTTGGGACGTAAAAATTCGTTTTTCTTCAATAAAATCACAAACGACAGCAAATTGTCAATCAAGCGTTCCCATCGAATGACAGTTTGAAATTCGAATCACGAAATAAAAAGATAAAAATCGACCAGGCTCAAATACAAACGAAAAAAAGGTTGATTATAAAGAACCAAAAAGTTTTGACATGCAGAGTTATGGTGCAATGAGCACTTATGAAACGTCATGAAGCTAAGTGCACGGTTCCTATGGTCGTTTCCTATGGAGAAGAGCCGGCAAGAAACTCCACGGTTACTCTTTTAAAAATAATTGGCTTGTACAATGTTTTCATATTACAGTGTTATTAAGCATGGGAGGACAGTGTAGGCATATCAACAAAACAAGTACCAGGCACTTAACGAAATAGAAAATGGTCTACAAATCTACAGTTCATTAAGCCAACAACGTTCTCACATTCACAAAATATAAAAGAATTTATTTAAAAGACAAGACTATATAATGTGAAGTAATGAAAAGATTATGCCATGGAAGCATGTAAAAAACAATAAAATAAATTAATTTAATTTGGGAGCAGTTAATAGACATTTACATAAAATTAATGAGGTACCAGGCCAGCCACATGTGTGCAGAAGGAATTAGCGCCAAACTTCAACGTAGTCGTATTTAATCTTATAATATGCTTTTTTAATAAGGACATGTTTGATGTGGGTTTTGAACTTTCCATCGCTAAGTTCTGTAAGCGACTTTGGCAACTTGTTATAAAAACGGATACTGTTTATAAGAAATGACTTACTTGTTTTAGCTAATCTAAATTTGGATATCACAATTTCATGATTACTACGTGTATTTATATTATAGAAATCGCTTTTTATTTTCAAAAGTCCTAAGTTATATAGTTAAATTATTCTAACACCTCGGTAAACCTTGTTACCAGAATGAAATATAACGCAGTAATTTTCACACACGTCCCTTAAATTACCACTTTATCTCACTCCTCCTATCAGAGCATTCAAAAACATTCAATAACATGAAGAAAACAAAACCACATCACATAATTCTAAGCACAATAGGGTGGATGCCTGGTAAAAAAAAAAAAAATTCTATGTAGTTCGTCAGTCAGTTATTAAAAATTATTAGACACGTATTTTTTGCTTTATCATATTATTAAAAAATGACTTAGATAAAACGCATTACAGTTGGGGAGTGGGGGCTCGCTACGTCACAACCCAGTATAAAATCTAGCAAGGCGTGACGTCTTACCGCATTTTAACTCAATTTATCGCCGTAATCCTTTGATTACGTAGAAAAATTTCAAAAAGCTAAACATTCTAACTGTGCCTTGTATATACATACTAGAAATCTGTAAATTCTCACACACACACCAAGACTTTTACACAAAACGTGAAGACATACAAGCAAGATACACACTCCGACACAAAACACGATTAAACCTACCGATATCCCGTTTAAAAATGCACTCATCTAGTCCACTGGTTATGTCGATAAAAATATATAACAAACTACCCGAGGTACTCAGAAATGAGAAAAAGATTGCTGTTTTTACGAACAAATTAAAAAAGTTATTACTAAATAAATGTTATTATAGCATAAATGAATATTTAATTGACAAATGTATAGAACTGACATGATTATATAAATTAATTTAAAAAAAAATATTGATTAAAATAATAATTAAGTAATAAAATGTTACCTTAGTAGATTATACTTAGAATAAGTTAGTTGCATGTATAACTAAATAAGTCCTCTTCCTTAAAATTTTTCTTTTGCTGTGCCCGACAGGGTCCACGATTGTTTCAGCAAATATTTACTTACCACCTAAGCATATACATACATTGTGGAACGCAATAAATGATTGAAATTGAAATAAAAAACACGAATCCAATATTTTTTAATATGACGGATATTTTTTTTTGTCATCATTCCTATTCTAAGCACAATTTGCATCAAACCAATCCTCTACGAAAGGCATAACGCGGCTGGTACTCTTACTTCGACATAAACTAATCTCATAATCATAGTTGGCATCTACTGTCCCCTAGATTTGTACACCTGGACTTGTGAAAAATTAATCGCGCCACAGTATACAACATCCCGACGGTTGATGTCGGGATGTTGTATATATGCTAGTCGCGCGGTAAACTCTAATTGCGCGATGCAGGATTTTGCGTGACGTCAGTGTGACGCGTTCCAATGTGGCGATGTAAATATGCCGCCACATCACTCCCCTCCGGAGACCGGAGGTCGATAGTAGGCAAAGTCGTGTATCTTGCGATGCTTGCCAGCTGCTTACAGATGCTTGGGCCAGTTGAGGTTCCAGTGAGTCAGAACCGGGTGCCGCATAGTTCGCGGTGAGTCGGAACTGTCTGCGGAGATGCCCCCAGTGAGTCGGGGTCGCGCTGCGTTATGCTCCAGTGCGTTGGATGTGGTACAGCGCCGGGTTGAGGCTGACTGCTGGCGTCGACCAGGAGAGGTTTGAAGGGCTCTGCTTGTTTGACCGGCCGAGAGTGCAGTGTGCTGTGCCAAGGTTGATGATGAGGCTGAGGGTGATGACCAGGTATGCGCGGTCGCTGCATGCTGGTGGTCAGGATACCCGTTGAAGCCGTGGGTGCTGGCTGGCTGTGCGACTCGCCGCTCGAAAGCTCGAGGAAGTGATGCTGATGACGTCACGCTGTAGTAGTTTCACGAAGGCTGCGCTGACGTTCATGCTCGGGGTCACCAGTGTGTGTGGAGGCATGAGGAACAGGGTGTAAAGTTCACTCATCCTCTATGAAAAGGGAGGATCCTCCGACCAGACGGGTGTTGTGTCTGGTGGGCTACTGCCCGACGGTTGATGTCGGGATGTTGTATATATGCTAGTCGCGCGGTAAACTCTGATTGCGCGATGCAGGATTTTGCGTGACGTCAGTGTGACGCGTTCCAATGTGGCGATGTCAATATGCCGCCACAATTTAAAACACATCTCCTCTCGTCTCGTCTCGTCTCCGCTTTGGTGAAGTCCGGGCCTTAGATTCAACACGAGCTACATAAGAACTACGTTTCCCACGTGTAACCTTCTTACAAGTACTGTTTACAAAAGAGAAGCATGCAGAAAGCTCACTAGAACTGCTATATAGACTTAGGTATACTTTTTGATGTTGAGGGGTCAAGTTTTTGTTATTGCTCGCCGTAAATCCCACAGCTTTTTTCGTACCGCAAATTGAGGACATAAATTAAACTGCACTAAGAATGTATATTGTCTGTGATTTTTTTATTAAACTAGCGATCCACTTGTAGGTACAAATAAATGTACACGATATATACATCCCGGAATAAGTGTTCTAAATGATGGTCAAAGTCGTATTAAAATCGAGTGTGTAGTTAAGAAGAACTAAGCGGATAAACAGACAGACAAAAAAAAAAAATTAAGTCTCGTAACATCGTCTCGTAACGTAACATCTAAATTAGTTCTCACTTCGATATTTCGTTCATCTGCTCTCACAAAACATGTCCCGTGAACTTTAAAAAAAATTATTAACCGACTTCGAAAAGAAATGAACTCAAAATTATGAAATAACTTTGATTTCGGAAGACGGTGTCTTGTGATCAGTATTTTAGTTTTTTGCCACTGACTTCCGAAATTAAAGTTGTTTCATAATTTTGAGTTCATTTCTTTTTGAGGTCGGTTAATCATTTTATAAAATTACTTTTTGATTTCGTTATTATTTGTTTTGAGTAAAAACTGGAATGTTTGTTTGTAGTAGGTAATAGTTTTATTTTAAATATTGCACTAGAATTTGACCCAGGTTTTGAGATGTATTCCTTTTGACACCACACCCGTAGCTCGTATCAATAAGCCAGGCCGTTACACTAAAATAAAATTTAAAAAAAAGCAATAAAAAAACACAATCACAATCCAATTAAAAGTTTCGGAGAAATTCGTGGACAAACATACATACAAACTTACCAACATACATACACCTTTTAATCTTTGTATATTTGTTTGGAAGCCCTAATATATTAGTATATGTCAATTTAATGCAGTTCCAATAACATTACGTACATACGTGTCGAATTGATAACCTCCTTCTTTTTTTAAAGTCGGTAAAAAAGCGACTTTGTTTTTAGAGCTAAGAGATTTTTTAGGCTAGCGTTCGCGCGATGCCATCTAAGTACTATGCTGCATTCAGTCATGACTTGAAGACTCCTAGATTATAGCTATTGCAATTTTATTTTATTTTTTTGTCTCCACCCCAAATTCTTGTTAAAAGTACCTGCAGTACTTTTCATCTCATATTCATATCAGAAAAGCCTTCTGAACATTCTAAGTATGGCAATCAGGCGTAAAGCGAAGCTGTCAGCGCTGGATAGACATGACGAAATGCCACGGGTGCTGGAACATTATTTTTTGTCATACGAGGGACTAAAAATCCCGAGGCGTCATTTCAGTGTTGATGTGTTAGGGTGCGCACATAATGGATGTAACATTGTTAAAAAAGAAAAGTTTTTTTGTTTGAGGCACAATGAGTTTAATAAAGTGTCAGTGTTAAACAGGCAACTTATCACTTGTAGAGAATTTCTAGCTCTTTTTTTATATCAAATTCTAGAATTCCTATATTTTCGTTGCGTATTAGAAATAAACAGGCACAGATGTCGTGCCTCGAAATACTGAGTCAGTGATACCTTTTTATTTAAACCATTTAATTGGAAAGCATACCTACCTAAGATTTAACCGCCAAGCTGTATTGTTGCCTTCTAATTTCGAAAACAAACTTACAACAAAATTGCTTTTTAATTAAAGTCAGGAAGACGCAAAAAAAAAAAACGCTAATTATGAATGAAACCTGTGCTCACGCATCTGGCTTTAATTATACTCTACTTGAACCTTTGCCCTTAAGATAATTAGAGTATGAAATTGCTTCCCTATTTAGATTCAGGATAGTAATAGCGCGGGTTTATTTTTACCGCCATTTACGTGGGACAGTGATGCTGGAGCTAGACCACCACCTCTTAAAGCAATATTATTGTAATCTTACTTCAGTATGGGAAAGAGATGGAGCTAGACGTCCTGTATAGCTCCGTCTCTTTCCCGCACTGAAGTAACATTAAAATAATACTGCTTTAAGAGTTGGTGGTTGGCCCCCTGAATGCTTTTTTATGTGACTAATTACAGTCACGTCGTTTTTTTTCGGGTAATTAGTATATTTTTGGAGTCAGACTTTTTTTTACAATGTGCCAGTAAGGATATAAATTTATTGGATTTAATATTTTGCGTCGTATATATAATATATTTTTTATTGTATATGTATATAAGAAAATATTTGAAACAGTTTATGGTTTCCTTAAACATATATGTCCCTCTTATTTATAAACATTGCTTAAAGTTAGAGACGTTTAAACGTCAAACATGTATTGAGGTATGATTAAACAGACGCTAATAATTATTTAGCTTTAAGCAACGTTTATAAAAAAGAGGAATAAACTTCACTGTAAAGAACATGGTGGTATATACGAGTATGTCGCAGATAGATTGCCGAATCCGCTGTTTTACATAACCTCTAGCTGTTTTACAAAACAACTGTAAAACGGTTGTTATGTAAAACGGCTGAACAACGTTTAGCTGGATTGTCATTGCGTTACGTTTAACTAAACTGCTACCCAAGTTTAGACGTAATGCAGAATGGCTTATCTGTAGTTACAATAAGCGTTTGGTGTGGTTTCTAATTCCAAATGGGTCGCAGTAACTAAGCTGGGGCACCCTGACCAATTCGTTTAGGTTAGGTTAGAAGTGTGACCAATCATGCGCGAGCCAAGCGAGCGTCGCTACTTCCAAGTTGGTCGCAGTTACTTGACTACTTTTTTTAGGACTAACTTTCATACAACTCTGGTAACTTTATATTAAAAAAATAATTGTCACAATACTCGTTTTATTTATTTCTGTTTTGGAAGCTATTATTGTTTTTATGACACTCAGGGCCACGAGCAAAATAATTTAGCAGTAAAATCTACAATCTAACGTTTCATTTCACGCTATTTTACATAACCTCTAATCGTTGACCCGCTGCATTGATAAATGCAAAACGTTTATGCAATTCTGCGTGTGTGGAAAATGGCTAAACGTCGGTCGTAAAGTTGTTTTACATAACGGAGCTGTTTTGTAAAACAACTAGCGGTTATATAAAACAGCGGATTCAACAATCCATCTGCGACATATACATTAGCTATAACAAAATGTTACTACCACGTTCATTCATCCAAGAATACTATCCCACGATCAATAAGACCATTTTACACGCAATAATAATTAATTAACGAGCACTAATTACTAGAAGCGGGTCTTGACAACGCCCCGGAAAAAGCTTAATTACACGAAGAGAAAACTCGACTAGCTAACAGTAACATCTTACGAGTACCTACTACAAAACAGGGGCCAAGTGCGAGTCCAACTCGCACAAAAAGGGTTCCGTACCACTGTACAATATTTAACACTATATATTTTTTTTAATACTTTAGTAAAAACACGTTTTTTGTTTGGGAATCCCCATTATTTTTTAACATGCTTTTATTAACTTCACTTATAACTAACTAACAATGTAAAAAAATCTTGGAAGTCAATGTGAACCTACTTATAACTGTCGTATCGACATGAAACTTTTATATGAAGTTTGGAGGACAATACTATAATTTGGTATCTTGGAACTGATCTAATGATGGAGCCAGGAGGTGGAAGTGGAACTCTTCAGTGGCTACTAAATCCCTTGCGTTTGGGCTCATATGATTCGTTTTGACGAGTCCAATAGTTTGGGCTTTATAATGATGGTCCGATGATGGAGCCATGAGGTGGAAGTGGAACTTCTCAGTGGCTGGTGGTAAACCTGTCAAGTCATAACTTCGTTGACTTTAGACTTATTAACTAAATGAAGAATAAGCTAGACTAAAAAGTAAAAAATAAAAACATGTAGTTTAAAACAAACTGAAAAACACGCTTTTATCACGCGCTAAAAATTATTGAATTTGAAGTGTCTACCTATTACTGTTCAAAAGATACATCTCTGTGACATACGAAAAGACGGACGGACAGCGGAGCCTTAGTAATAGGGTCCCGTTGGCACGCTTTGGGTACGGAACCCTAAAAATACCTACGTTTCTTAATTGCCGTTTTTGCGCACAAACGTTATAACGATTCGATACGTTACGTTTTCTTTGATACTAGGTATAAAAAAGTTACTAGAACTGAAATACTCCTTTGTAAGACCTGATTCACTGCCGAGCTTTATTACGAAGGACCCTTGAATTATCAAAGTGCTCATTGTAAAAGGTTTGTTTAGCTAAAACACTTTTGTTGCCCCGTTTAAATTTCAAGACTGCTGAATAGTGCTTGCTGGTGGAGGCACCTGTTGTTGTCATAATGTTTCTTCAATTGATAAAAAAATGTTTTTTTAATAACGGAAACTACACACACAAAACCTAAACGCCTGTACTCCGCGAAAGTTTAGGCAGAGATGTACCTATAATACACCCACATTTCGCCAGTTATGTTTAAGTTCCTTGTAGTAGGGGGCGAGCCTATTGCCATCAACCGGGCATGAATCCAGACTCCGGACTGCTACTGAGAAATTCCAGATAAAAAAACCCAATAACATTCGCCCGACCCGGGAATCGAACCTGAGACCTCATGCTCAGCAGTAGCGCTTGCGACCACTAGACCAACGAGTTAACGGAAACTAATTTCTGAGAAAATGTTCTTATTTTCCACACTGCTCGTGATTTCATATACCAATTGTAACCTGGTGGTTGGTACCTAAATCCGTTGCCGACTCACTTTGGACAATTCTACCAACCTTGTTCATCGGTGAATCTTTGAAACACGAGATAATAGGCTAACAAAAGGTAGATGTTAGTGGAAACGCCGGGAGGGGACACCCTAGAAGGACATAATTATAGCGACCTTACTGTTGATGTTCTTCAGAAAGGTTAGGTGCGTAGTACTCGCAACCGGCGTGCGTATATGACCAGATGTATGAACGTAAACGAGGCAAAAGGAGTATGTAAGGATCGGTGTCGATCTGTAGTTTCTGCCTACCCCCATGGGAAGAAGGCGGCAGTTTATATATGTATGTATTTATAATAAAAATTACTTTAGAAAACGGTACCCCACCTCTAGACGCGAAATATATTTAACGTAAAAACTCATGCGGTCGCAGCATCAGTACAGTCAACCACGTGAAGGGTAATACTTGAACTTCGAAAATCGGCCTAACTGTACTGCCATGAAGGCGCTGTTGATGTCAAATTGTTAGAAGGACGTGGGGGCGACTGTACATTCCTTTGTGTTCTTTGTACTGTGGTTTCGTTACAACATTTATTTGTTTTTGTTTTAAGGTACGAGTTTTGTTTCGCGGTTATCGTATTTCCGTTCACTTTCGTTTTTTGATGGAAAAGTGAACGATGTTTTGTAATTTTAGTAAAGGATTTTTGTGTTTAATTTATAAAAAAACTTGGTTTAAAGTCAACCAGGTACGCAACGCTTGTATTAATTTCACTCCTCATAAAATTTCCATACCGGAGGCCTTACATGAAAATCGATTTTTAAGGAGTAACCTCCAAAAAAAAAGTGGAGTCTACTCTTTAAGCACTGTGACACTTCCCTTATGGGGGTTGTCAGCAGGTAGGTATGTAGGGGTTTGTAAATAATAAGACCTCGATAATTGAGTACACTTATTATTTATTGCCTAAACTTTCGTTGCCGTATCAAGTCCTGGTTGCAGAGGGTAGTAATGGGATAGGGAACACTGGCCTGAACCGTCTCCAAGGCGATGATGGTCCCGTCTCAGACTTTGCCCGCAACTGACGGCTCCAGTTCCAGGTTCTGTACAAGTTGATAACTTCTCTCTCTCTCCCCCTCTCTTTTTTCTTTTATTTTTCTTTTTTCTCTCTCTTCTTTTTCTCTTTTTTTCTTTTTCTTCTCTTTTTTCTCTTTTCGTTCTTTTTTCTTTCTTTCTTCTTCTTGTTTTTTTCTTTTCTTTTCTTCTTCTTCTTTTCGTTGTTAACTCTGCGGCAGAGGATCTTTTCCAAGCGTCCTCCTCGATGATGGAACCACGACGTGGCGAAAGCGTCGTAGGGTAGACTAGAATTCTGAAAAAACCAGACAGAATCAGGAGCGTAAGCAAGCTGTCGGAACCACATTTCGTAGGTCCAAAGGTCACAGTGTCCCAGATAGGAAGAAATACAGCAGAAAGCTGGTTTTAAGAAGTTCTAGGAACACCTTACAGTTAGCACTTCTAATAAAATACATGGAAACTTACCCTAGAGGGCTTTCGCGACGTATTTAACAAAATTATTGAGGTGCGGTCGGAGCGAGCGACACAGCCGTCATCTCAAATGCTCTCAATTTGACTAGTCATCGTCCTTACCGAGCCTAACCGAATCGCCACTCCTCGGTGACGCTCGGCAATGATAGTTTTAGAGATGCGCGGGCGCATAGAACGAAGACCCTTTAAGTTAATAAAAGCTCGAAGGTCCCGTATAATATTATATAATTTTAATGTTGTATTTAAGTGTTAGGTTTACTTATAAATATTATACTAGGTTATTTTTGAAAGTTTTGTGTAAATAGTATAAAGTGTAGATAGGTTTGTTATAATTAAGGATTCACATACTAAACTCTTTTCAATAGTCACTTGCAACGTGCAACGTTACAGTACGATGATTGTCTTTGAAGATGCAATAGGCAATGAGGGTAAATAAACGCATCTCTTATAAAACTTAAGGCATGTATGTATTTTTATTCTATTCACATTTTTCATATTGAATAGCGTCTACATATTATGTACCTATATATACACACATCAACACAATCTGGGGATATTTAAATTATTCATGTATTGAAACGAAACTATAAAGAATTTCTTTAAGCATCCTTATATCAAAATGCGCAGTTTTTATACCCTAACAGGAAATTCAATAAAAAACTGAGTTTATGCTTTAAAAGGGCTTTTATAGAAAAAAAATTAAAATTGTGCTAAAATTAAACTTATTGTTTTTGGTGATTAAAGAAAGAAGGAAAATTAAATGAAACATAGATTTTTGTATGCAATAAAAATTAATAATCTGTAAAAGCACCTCGGAAGTTTATAACGCATCTGCAACGATTATTCATACTCAAAATGAGGTTACCAATTTCTCCTTGTAGGATAAGGTCCCAGGTTCGACGAAGATATTGTATATATACGAGTATATGTCGGAGTTAGTTGTCAATTACAATTGTGGGTAGTCAACAGAATGTGTTATAATTTGTTTTCGTATTATGAATTTAAGTGATTTTTACTATCAATTATTGTTTAATAAATCGGAACATAATTTATTGAGTACTCTTTGTACGCACTAAATGATTTTGGCAACTTATTTCGATAATTGTATCAGATGGTTTTGTTCAAAACAAATGCTGACATGTTATTTTGAGTTTAAAATGATTTACTTTGTGAAATCACAATTGTTTATTTACGACAATTATTCTTATATTATTTAATTACTTTATAATGTAAGTGTTATTAGATTTAGCACATTTTAGTGTTTTGTATCAAGTAAACACGATGACATACTACTTCCGTACGCCATTGGACAGAGTTGTCGCGGAGGGGTAGCAAGGTGGGGGCATCGTTCTATAAAAGAGCGTGCACTCGGTTTATGAGCCAGTCGTAGTTTTAAACTCGCCACCAATTAATCCGATCCAGCATGTCCCAGTGCTGTCCTCTCCCAGCGACCGACGCCCTAAGCCGAGGTCCGTACCCCACAGGGGGTGCCCTTAGCGAGTAGTCGCTTAGTTTTTAGTTTTATGCCTGGCTGGAGGCCTTAATTTATTTAGGCATCCACAGGAAAGCCCGGTTAAGCAGTCGAACCTCCTCCTATAGGTTGAACTGCGAGATGCCATTCCCCAAAAACAAAAAAACATATATGAGCCAGTCGATGTTCGGATTCGACTCAATAAAGAGCTCCTACCTCCAACAAAACTGTCGGTGTACCTGGTACAGCGCTGCTGTATATTCACATTGCTGTATTGGCTTGCTGATAGCGAACGATACACTTTGTTTTGGGTGGCTTGGCCACTATACGAACTGTGACCTTAAAAGTCTGTTCGATTAACTGTATTATTATTATATACCCTTTGTATTGTGTTTTTTTTATATAGTGTAACTAGTACTGTAATATTATTACTAGTACTGTATAATAATAACTAGTAGCAGTCTTGTTTATCCCAATAAAATGGGAACTCCAAACCCTGATGATATACCGCTCGGCACTCCTGATCCTACATATATTATATATCAGCAGGTATATTCACTCATTGTCATTTATTTATTTATTTTATTGTTTATGTACACACAGTAAAATAAATACAGATACGACATTTAAGTATTGAGTAAAAAGGTTCTGCTTGTTGTTTAAGAAGTTTCTTCCAGCAGACCTGCGAAAAAACCCAATCGATTGATGCCGTAAAAGTATAGGATGCTATTTTTTCGGATTTTAGTCGGTTCGATTCCCGGGTGTGACAAGCGTATTTTCAAAAATCTTTAAATGCAGTTTTGTCTCTTTTTAAAAATAAAGGAGTTTTATCTATGTATCCTGCTTATGCGTATGAAGTTTCATTAATTCGGTTCATTCATTTCGAAAAGCATGGACTTGATGCATGAAATGCCGTACGTCGCGTCGTAAACTCTCTTAACGCTTGTATTAATTTCACTCCTCATAAAATTTCAATGCCCCCGAGCCTTATATGAAAGTCGATTCTTAAAGAGTAAACTCCAAAGACTTTGTATTTTTTTAACTACCATTTACGTACAAGAATCGCACTAGTCCCGTAAAGATTTGATCATCCGAACATTTTTTGTGAATCGGACTTAGGTTTCTGAAAGAAATTACTTCTGGTTTCCTTATAATCATAACTCTAAGCAGAGGACTTGATGGTCTCGGAATAGCTTTCCTCGCTTTACTCATAAAAATATTTCAGGCCTGAAAACTTGTATGTCTATTGTTTCTGATGGTAGGAGTACCTCCAGTACGCGCTATCGACCTGGGAGAATCTCCCACGTTTTTGACGCGCGTTCCCTTCTACCTGAATCGAGTGACTCTGCTGGCGATACACGTCACACGCACCCCTGAATGCGCATGTATGGGTACAAATCACAAGGACCTCGATGAGAGACTGAAATATAGATAGCGAAGAGGTGGTGAAATAAGTATCTTTTCTTCTTGATTTGCACTGTAGATTTATTACTTACCACTTATCGGTAGTAAGCTGCGAACTGAATGGACTTAAATAACTCTAAACTCGTTCCTTTTATACAATTTGTAGGGTTTTTCCCCAGCGCTAACTAACTTGTTGTTTATATGAGAACACCAGCCGGGAAAATCCGTCATGCTGTTTTATTAATACTAAACAAATCTATGATTCATGTCGTCGCCAACATCTATATTACTACACGTCTATAGTTGAAAAACAAAAATGACTAAGAATGAAAAATGGAACCATTTTCTTCTATTTTAAAGTTGCATAAAAATAATATGATTTAAGACAAAATATTCAATCAAACCTTTACAATGGCTACCCGTGGCAAACATGGGATAACAAAACTTGTAGATAAAATACAATTTCAAATGAAAACCTCTCTATTTAAACTGCAAACCGAACTTCATGAAATAACAAAACGAGCTAATAGTTCAAAGTAAACTAATTAATGATCTTGTTTGCCTCCGATGGTGTTAAGACAAACCGGAGCTAATAGTTCAAAGGAAACTAATTAATGATCTTGTTTGCCTCCGATGGTGTTAAGACAAACCGGAGCTAATAGTTCAAAGGAAACTAATTAATGATCTTGTTTGCCTCCGATGGTGTTAAGACAAACCGGAGCTAATAGTTCAAAGTAAACTAATTAATGATCTTGTTTGCCTCCGATGGTGTTAAGACAAACCGGAGCTAATAGTTCAAAGTAAACTAATTAATGATCTTGTTTGCCTCCGATGGTGTTAAGACAAACCGGAGCTAATAGTTCAAAGTAAACTAATTAATGATCTTGTTTGCCTCCGATGGTGTTAAGACAAACCGGAGCTAATAGTTCAAAGTAAACTAATTAATGATCTTGTTTGCCTCCGATGGTGTTAAGACAAACCGGAGCTAATAGTTCAAAGTAAACTAATTAATGATCTTGTTTGCCTCCGATGGTGTTAAGACAAACCGGAGCTAATAGTTCAAAGTAAACTAATTAATGATCTTGTTTGCCTCCGATGGTGTTAAGACAAACCGGAGCTAATAGTTCAAAGTAAACTAATTAATGATCTTGTTTGCCTCCGATGGTGTTAAGACAAACCGGAGCTAATAGTTCAAAGTAAACTAATTAATGATCTTGTTTGCCTCCGATGGTGTTAAGACAAACCGGAGCTAATAGTTCAAAGTAAACTAATTAATGATCTTGTTTGCCTCCGATGGTGTTAAGACAAACCGGAGCTAATAGTTCAAAGTAAACTAATTAATGATCTTGTTTGCCTCCGATGGTGTTAAGACAAACCGGAGCTAATAGTTCAAAGGAAACTAATTAATGATCTTGTTTGCCTCCGATGGTGTTAAGACAAACCGGAGCTAATAGTTCAAAGTAAACTAATTAATGATCTTGTTTGCCTCCGATGGTGTTAAGACAAACCGGAGCTAATAGTTCAAAGTAAACTAATTAATGATCTTGTTTGCCTCCGATGGTGTTAAGACAAACCGGAGCTAATAGGCGGCCACATTATTGACTTTTTAGTCGGGGCTTAATTAATGGCGTTATGTTTACATGCAGCTATGAAAAGCTTACATTTTCTTTGAAACGTGTTATTGGGTTTTTCCATTAGGAATTTCTCAGCAGCAGCCCGGTGTCTGGATTTGTGTCCGGTTGATAGCAATAGGCTCGCCCCCTATTATCATACATGGGACTTAAACGTAACTGGCGAAATGTGAGCGTACTTTGGGTACACCTCTGCCCAACCCCTCGGAGAATACAGGCGTGATGTTATGTCATGTTTTTTGTGTAGTTGGCAAGTAGCCCGAAATGGCTTATTGAGTTGAAAAATGGTATCAGTTTAAAGTGTTTATAGACATTCACATTTTTCACGTTTAGTCCATGCGTAGCCTTTAAAACGCTGAAGTGCCTCATCATTCAGTCAAACGACGTCCACCGCTGGAGTGCTGGACGTAGGCCTCCCCAGAGCATCACCACAACGAACGGTCCTGTCTCCCGCATCAAGCGGATAGCCACAATCTTCAGCATTTGGTCCGTCTTGTATCTTGTCTCCAATGATTTAATAATAAATTGGCGAATCTTCTCGGTTGTAATAGGTATGCACATCGTTGTCTAACAATAAAAAACAAAAAAAAACAAAAATATTTTTACAATCTTCTTTTTCTCTTTGTCTGTCACCTCTCACCTAGACTAGAGTCAAGAGCAAACCTATCTTAAATAAAAAAAAAAAAAAAAAACAATCTTCGAAATATGTAAATGAAAAGTCTAAAAAGACTGGTTTGTTATGGCAACTAAACCAGTAGTTATTCCTATTCGGTTAATTCGTAAAAAAACCTACAAAAGCTACGCTGCGCTGGTCACGCAACATTTTGGGTGTTGATCTCGTCATCGTCATCAGCTGTAGTTAACCTTGAAATTATTATGTACCTATGACCTGCCCGCCTGCCTGCTTCATTTTTTATTTTTATTTTTTTATTTTTTTTATTATAATAAATAGCTTCTTCCCGCGACTTCGTCCGCGTGAAATTTGTTGATCTTTCCGTGGCTCGGAAGGCACGTTAAGTCGTTGGTTCCTGCTGTCATTCGTGGATCTTTAACAGTCGTTACGGGTCGTCAGATGACCAAAAGTCTGACAACCAGTCTTGTAACATACTAGTATTCAGCTTCATTCCGTTAGACTGGAAGCCGACCCCAACACAGTTGGGAAAAGGCTAGGCAGATGATGATATTTTGATACCCCACATGGTCAGCAAGGTGCATATCTACTTATTGGCATCTAAAGTTCGCCATTTCGATTTTATAAAAACAAAATCTAGCCTATAACCATCCCCACAGCCTATAACATAAGGCTGTTTTTGCTGATGAGGAGTCGGATCAAAAGGAGTGAATGAAAACGTGACGGCTAACAGGAGCAAAAACATTTTCCGCCGTCTTCAAGCAACTTGGGATAAACAGAGATATAAATCAAGGATTTGCCCTCACTGTACTTACGTCGCGCGAGAAGTGTCCCTCCTTACCTGAGCGACGTCGCACACTCCGATTCAGTTGCATTCGTCACAGTTCGTGACACATCGGAATAACTTTGTTGTTTTTAACACAAACAGCTGTATAAAAATGACCTCTTGTGCCTTCAAGAAATGCACCAATAATTAAAAAAAAAAAAAAAAAAAGCTAAAGGTATTATTACTTTCCATGTGTAAGTACATTTTATTCAAATTAATTATGTTTTCAAAAATAAATGTTTTGACGGATGATGACATATAACAAAAATTGTGTTCCCATAACAACGAACGATACTGTAGTGCAACATTGTCAAAAAACATGTGTGTGTGTGTTGTGTGATGACAATATGATCATCTTTTAGCGCGGTAGGGCACATCTTTGATAGAAATCATTGTAAATAAGTGCAGAAGATGATGATGACACTTGAATACAATTGAATCTCAAGATCTAGCCGAGCAGTATTTTTTTAGTAGTATGTATCTGTAATTTTTATTGTATACATAATAAAGAGTAATCTATCTATCTATATATGTATCTATCTATGTATTTATTTTGTACACAAGATTCTGCATTACCACCATTTACCACATCCACGCACCTCTCTTTCAGACATCGCAAAACAAACAGCGGTAGATTGCGCAGTCAATTAGCTGTCAACCTTTCACAACACTGTCTACCCTATTCCTTTAGCATAAAGTTCAAAGTCCTGTGCCTGTATTGCTGCAAAGCGGTTTGTCAGCTTCTTATTAGACATTCCGTTTCGGGTCTTTGAGAACTTCGGTAGGATCGTTGTAGGCATAGCATCTGTTACGAGACGAACCGGCCATCAATAAATTCGTGAACGGATATTAATTTGTAAGGAGTTTCAAGCATTGCAGGGTTAAGTTAGTTATAGATACTTAGTATTAAAGAACAAATTAATAACAACAGTTAAAGGGAAATAAATGAAGAGACACTTGGTAAAAAGGGTATTGCTAATATTATGCAATTCGTCGTATCCTTTATAAGACGTGACTAGAAGCCCAATTCCCGTAACTAAAAACGTTCAAAATCTAGTCGCAATGTCATCTCAGCGATAATCAAATGTCAAAAACTTGTTAAAAATGTAGGGAAATTATAGGTATTTTTGACATAATTGAGACTGAGATCAGACTGTGAACGTTCTTAAAATTACGAGAATTGTCCCTCTGATCGTTTGGCCTGCGTTTGGTATGCTAAAAATTGGCTCCCCATAGTCTTAGACAATAGGTATACTCACTAAACATTTTTTTTTGTCCGTCAGGTAGATTACTAAAAAATATTGGACACGTATTTTTTTTTTTTACGTAATCAAAAGATTGCGGCGGTATATTGAGTTAAAATATGACATGATATCACGCCTTGCTAGATTTTATACAGAGTTGTGACGTAGTGAGCCCCCACTCCCCAACTTCAATGCGTTTTATCTAAGAATTTTTTTATTAACATGGTAAAGCAAGAAATACCTGTGTAATATTTTTAAAACCATAGACAAGTGTCAAAAATATAGATTTCGAAGCTTACGAGTTGCCTGCACAGAAACGAATGGTGAAAACCGAGTAATCGGTGAACATACATAAAAAAAATATTCCCTTGATTGATTGAAGAAGAGAGACGAACTGAGATCTTCCTCCTTTTTTGAAGTCGGTTAAAAGGGAGTTATTGCTTAGGGATCTGCTAACTTTAGGCATTGGCTTGAAGTTAGTGAAGTCTAACTACAGTAATTAGTAATTAGTGCTTCACACAGACACGAAAACGAAAAAAGACTAAAATATTAAAACTAAATCTTTAATCAAATAATCCAAATCACATGCAGAATTTAAAAGAAGTGGAACTTTACAATAATATTTGATAATTTTGATGTTTCACAATAAAAGGTAGGTCTTGATTACCTCTGAATGATCTTTGAATGATGGACATCGAAAGGTTTCACACTGAAGCTCCACTAAGGTACCGTGCACTTGCGAGGTTCCGTCAGTAACATTGCATTTGGCCATATCTACAGCTGCTGAAGCCGGAGTAGCCATGAGCTCTGCAGCACTCGTCCTTCTCAGCATTGATGCGGCTGCAGACCTGGTCGCAGGGTCCGACACGGGCAGCCTCGACGGTGACCATCACCATTGCGAAGGCAACCAGCAGAAGAATGAAGGTGGTTTTGAAGGCAGCCATTGTAGTTGTTGTGTAGTAGAATACGAGAAACGTTCGCAAAGAGATGTGGATTTGTTGTGTGAAGCTTTAGACCTTTCCCTCCATATTTATACTGTAAATTAGTTTAAATCTAACAAGATTTAATAGCATAATATGAAACCGGTTTGGACTAGTTTCTGTACAAAAAAGGATAAAACAAACTTCAAAATTCGAATGAGGACAATTTTGTTTTTAACCCTAGACTACTCGGGTTACCATATTTTTTGCGATTTTTATTCATTGATTTTATTTTAATCAGTTTAGAGGCCAGGGTTCTGTTCTTTTACAATACCGAGTTATCTGTTGAGATAGGTCTGTATGAACAAATCTGTAGCAGATTTGTTCATATTACAGGTAGATATTTCTTTCTTTAGAATATTCCAGTCAGGAAAAACTACATTTCTTAAAATATTTAACTTTTTTATATAGCGTTAAATTTTACGTTAAGTGTAAGGATTATGCTCAATATTTTTAGTCGTCTGCTTAACACTTCCAGAACCTGCTAGTATAAGAGGTCAGGAAAATACCTACTTCTTTTTTTTACTACCGGAAAGTGCGAAATTTACATTGCCATCTATCGCGGCTGAGATAAATAAATATACCTACATTATTATGACACTTTGACACTTGTGATTTTACTTATATTTTGACATAAATTAAAATAGTGATTCCTCATGGTAAGAAACAAAGCAAAGAAAGAATAAACAACTTTTCTTTCTCTAAATATTACTCGTATCCGCTGATTAGATAAAAGTTCGTACCGACCAACAGTAGCCGTTTAGGGTTGAACCAAAACTTACCTTTTCCTTGTTATTTGACCTCGAACTTTAAATAACCGATGATGAAATACGTATTTAAATTTTTTACTTATTGAGGAAAAAATGTTCACAAAAACATATTTTCAACTTATAGCTGACTAGCTTTTGCCCGCGGCTTTGCCCGCATAGATGTCGGAAAATATCCCATGGGAACGTACTGCTGGGATTAAAAGTATTCTATGTTCCGTAATACTCTATTGGTTTACGCGGCACCCGCCAGAAAGCTCCCAGTCGGCATGATTTTTTCCGACATCTTCAACAATCATCATATCATTATATTTCAGTCAATTTATAAAAAAAAAAAAATGAATTATACACAAAAACGGGAGGTTTGAATGAAAATTGGTCATGAATCATTCCGTCCATTGGTGAAAACCCGATGAAAATCCGTTCGGGAGTTTTTGAGTTTATCGCGTTCAGACGGACAGACGCGGCGGGAGGACGTGGCTTAGTTAAAATTATGCCGGTCACGCTCTAATAAAATAAGAAATAACTTTTGACCGAATGGACCGATTTTAATAAAAAAACTTATTTATAAAAAAAACAACCGACTTACAAAAAACAAAAACACTACAAAGTGAAAAATAACCTTAATTTCGGAAGTCGGTTTGTTTAAGTATTTTTGTTTTTGCACCTACTTCTGAAATTAATCATTTTTCACTTTATAGTCTTTTTCTTGGAAGTCGGTTGTTTTTTTTTTATAAATAAGATTTTATTTTCCACTTTTTAGTTGTGGTACCTACCCCACCAAAATTCGTATACCACTACTTGCTAAATAAATAACAGTGACAGGAAGTTATTATAACATAATCAACATACACTAAATGGAAAAAAAATACATATTATTTTTTGGATCTAACTCAAAAACCACTCATCAGAATTTGACCAAATTTATATGCGACCACCTCAAGAGTATACCCTTTCATATAAAAACTTTGCAAAAAGGCAAATATATGTCGCGCTAAGTCGTATCAGAAGTTTGAAAAGCATAGTTCTATCAGGTTTGGATGCCGTCGCCAACAAATAATTGAATCAACCATGCGACGACAGATCGTTGACGAAATCTGTCCTCTGACAATCAAGGCCACACATAACATACGACTCAAGTAGGGCAATTTGAAGCATATTACCATTAAAATCATTTATAGCCAGAGTGCATCTCACGACAATTCCAATAAGCCCAAACACGGCTAGGATACATTGTTTTATTACGGAGTTCCGGTGCCTACATTCCAGCTTCGTCATCAAATCAATTCGATGGTTCTATTGTCATCAGAACCATTTATTTAAATTTGCTTCGTCATAGTCGCTTAACTATCTTAATCGAGATATCTTATATCCCCACCCGTGAAATACTTATCATTGAGGAGTTCCCATGGCCATCTGCGGTCTTCTTCGTCGGTTCCACTTCACCAAATGATATTTTCTGAATGCAAATGCTTGACTTGTTGATGAAAATACCAAAATCGCTATGTGTTTACCTACCTGAGGAGTTCCCTCAGTTTCTCATGGATCCTATCATCAAAACTGAATTTTGGTAAAAATTGGACCAATCTAAAAGTATGTGCTTTCAAGTAAAAAAATAATTTTCCAAATCGGTTTATAAATGACGGAGTACTGTGGTAACAAACATAAAAAAAACATACAACCGAATTGAGAACCTTCCCTTTTTTTGAAGTCGGTTAAAAATAAAGACAAAAATGTTACTTCATGTGGTGCTGTCTTAATACAGTACAGACAATGTACTCGTACAACAACAATCACATTTCATGGCAAACAGAGTTGCCAATTGGTTTGAATTACAGCGAAGTTGACACCCCATAGTTTAAAATTCTACCAGAGAGTGGATAATAACGTACAATATAGTAATAAGGGTTATTGAAGATGTCGAAAACCATCCCTAGCGTGTTACAGATCGGAAGACTGGTTGAACTGCACCAACTCGAAACAAGCTTAAGCTTAAACAACTAAACTCAAATTATACTCAAAAACTCAAATGGCAATCGAACCGAACTGCTCACATTCGGCAGCTAGCAATCACTTACCACACGGGCCAGAACAGATAGATAGTTAGTCAAACTTTTATGAACTAATTAACATACATACATAGAAGATAAAAGCAGCACTTGTAATATTACTACAAATAGTTGACTACAATTCATAGTGTAAGTACAGAAACTAACACAGCATAGAAGCAGGAGTTGCTAACCAATTACACTTCACACATAATTCAGAGATGAAAATACAATACCAAGTTTAAATGTGCGACCACACAATGGATAATAGCAGAAGATGCACTTTATGTAAAGCATCGGTCTGTCATTACTGACAGGATTATTGTCGCCAGTAAGCCCGATATAGTGGTGATAGACCGATTAGCGCACCGTGCAATTATTGTCGATGTTACCATTCCACATGATGAGGACTTTGTGAAAGCTGAGAAAGAGAAACAAATAAAATATTTCGACTTAGCACACAAGGTTGTTGACATGGAATGTGAGCTCGGCTGTCATTGTGCCGATTGTTGTATTTAAATTAAGTCAGCTTACTAACGCCGCCCAGGGTGGTGGCTATAGACCTGCCACGCATGTCATTGTTACGTTGAATGACTGACTTCCCATTATCATTATCATTCTCCCGCCCTTTTCCCAATTTACTTAGGGTCGGCGCAACATGTATTTTTCTTCCATACTCCTCTATTAGTCGTAATCTCGGTAGTCCCCTTTCTACCCATATCATCCCTCGTACAGTCCATCCATCGTATCTTTGGTCTTTCCGTACTCTTATAGCCATTAAAAAAAATTACATAGATTTGTGAAAACTATGCGAATATTTTTTATGGTCACTTAAAGTGGAAATTAGTCTTACCTTAGCTCTCTTTTTTTTTCTTTTTTTTTTTTTTTTTGTGGATGGGAAATCGTCAAATGACTTCTCCCGCTCTGGGCGGAGCGGGAGGGCGTGTCAGACTTTTACTGACTAAAACCCACCCGTGTTCCTTCTGTTGCCTGTGCCGGGGCCACGGTAACTCTTTCGAACATCCCACAACCCTAGCTGACATCGGCCCTAGCGGACCCCGTCAATAGTGCTGACATCTCTTTGAGGCGCGCGTGGAACACGACGCGCCGTCGACTCGGGCTTGGTCCTTACCGGTCGGCGAGCTACCCATTGCTCGCCGTCCGCAAGCCCGCGCCTACGGTGGCCGGGAATCGGCTACCAATTCCCGACGCCCAGGGCGTCTCCTGCGGCGACTAGGGGCGTGAGGGTGCAAAGCTAGCCTCTCCCTCACGCGTCCCACCTCCTCCTTCACGAGCATTACTGCTTCGCAGAAGGAGGTAATGGCTTCCCATGCACTCTCGCTCCGTACCATGGCCTGGACCAGGGCCGGACGCGAGAGATCGCCGCCGCCGATCGCTTCCGCGAGGACACGGCGGTGCTCCGCCCAAGCCGGGCAGACCTCCACCGTATGCTCCACCGTGTCCTCCGGGCGATCCACACAGTGGTGACACCCGGGCGTTTCCTCCCGCCTTATCCGGAACAGGTACCTCCCGAAGCACCCGTGTCCGGTGAGGACCTACGTCAGGCGGAAGGTGAGGACGCCGTGGCGCCTCTCCAGCCACTCCTCAAAGAGGGGACTTATCGCCGCAATTGTGGCGTGCCCACCTTAGCTCACTCTTAAGAACGTTTACGACGTACGGTATTTCATACAAACTTTCAAGTCCTTGTTTTTCGAAATGAATGAACAGATTTTAATAAAACTTCATACACATAAACAAGATACATAGGTCTTAAAAGTTAGTTAAGAACATTTTCGGAAAATAGTGTTACAGCTAAATTCGACCGATTTTAAATTTTCAATAGAAACAGAGATTTCCAATTATCTTTTCTTAAATAAGACATTTCGAAAATATTCTTAACTAACTTTTTAGACTTATGTATCCTGCTTATGCGTATGAAGTTTCAATTAAATCAGTTCATTCATTTCGAAAAACAAGGACTTGAAAGTTTGTATGAAATTCCGTGCGTTGTAAACGCTCTTATTGGGTTAACTGCCATAACTCTGCGTCCAGGCTCTTAGCTAAAATCAAAATAGACTCCTTAAAATATGTGAAGAATCAAATCACCCTTAAATAAATGCAAGTTTCACTTATTTTCTTTATGAGTTCCAGGTTTGTAACGACATCAAGTCAATGCCAATAAAAATAATACGTCTTTTTGCGGCTGACTGTACTAGCTCCTCCAACTTCCATAAGTATAAAGATAAGATAAAGATATTTTATTTTGCAAATATGGGCAGTACAAGGTGATATAGGGAATAGGTTCAGCCATATTTATCAGTAGGCATGCAAAACGTACAAACTCATAAGCTAATTCCCTAAACTAATCTACTATACTTTAACGAACAGAACAAAAAACAACACAAAACCAAACATAATTCTTATTTTTAAACATTATAAACAGTCTAAGTTTCAAATTTTTTTCACTCAAGATCTCTGTTACACTAGTATGCTTCGACTGTCAGAAAGCTTCGAAGCCTTTTTTATTAAAATAATGATATCGGCAATTCTTTCCAACTTTTAGGTATTTTATCATATCTGACCGGAACCATGTACCTAGTAAGACACTTTTGCGCATTAGTGCTGTCTTAGCGGACCGATGACACAGTAGGGTATTGTCGCATCTATTACGTGAAACTACATCGGCAAGACGTTTAAAACGATTTGAGTTCAACTTAAGTTCTTCCCCATAACCATTACTGTCAGCAAAAGTTATGACACTACAAAGACCTTATAATCACAAGTTTTAGCCAATAGACAAAATCTAAATTGTTTTACTGTTAACTTCTTTCCGTGTGACAGAGCAAGAAGTAACAAAGTATAAGTAGTTAGCTGAGCGAGATATTAAACAGCTTTGTAGGAGTCGTGTGTATCACGGTACTAACATTTATTCATACATGTCTGCTGTTTGTTTGTGCGGAGTATGTCCGATATGCGGATGGAGCCAGTGCGAGCGGGGCGCGGGTCGCGGAGTATTTCTGGTGTGCGGGTGGACCCAGTGCGAGCGGGGATCGGGTTGCGGAGTATGTTCGGTGTGCGGGTGGAGCCAGTGCGAGCGGGGCGCGGGTTGCGGAGTATGTTCGGTGTGCGGGTGGAGCCAGTGCGAGCGGGGAGCGGGTTGCAGAGTATGTTCGGTGTGCGGGTGGACCCAGTGCGAGCGGGGAGCGGGTTGCGGAGTATGTCTGGTGTGCGGGTGGAGCCAGTGCGAGCGGGGCGCGGGTTGCAGAGTATGTTCGGTGTGCGGGTGGAGTCAGTGCGAGCGGGGAGCGGGTTGCGGAGTATGTCTGGTGTGCGGGTGGAGCCAGTGCGAGCGGGGAGCGGGTTGCGGAGTATGTCTGGTGTGCGGGTGGAGCCAGTGAGAGTGGGGCGCGGGTTGCAGAGTATGTTCGGTGTGCGGGTGGAGCCAGTGCGAGCGGGGAGCGGGTTGCGGAGTATGTCTGGTGTGCGGGTGGAGCCAGTGCGAGCGGAGAGCGGGTTGCGGAGTATGTCTGGTGTGCGGGTTGAGCCAGTGCGAGCGGGGCGCGGGTTGCAGAGTATGTTCGGTGTGCGGGTGGAGCCAGTGCGAGCGGAGCGCGGGTTGCGGAGTAAGTCTGGTGTGCGGGTGGAGCCAGTGAGAGAGTGCTGAAACCGATAGTAAAGTCAAAATGAAAATCCAAGATGGTAGCCGTGAAAATTTTCAAATTTTCCTTCATGGGTGTCGTTTTCATGGTTTTCGCGGGTGCTAAAGCCGATAGTAAAGTCAAAATGAAAATCCAAGATGGCGGCCGTGAATATTTTCCTTCATGGGTGTGTCGTTTTCAAGGTTTTCGAGGGTCAGCACCCTCGAAAACCTTGAAAACGACACCCATGAAGGAAATTTTGAAAATTTTCGCAGCCGCCATCTTGGATTTTCATTTTGACTTTACTATCAGTTTCAGCACCCTCGATAACCACGAAAACGACATCCATGATGAAAAACTTGAAATGTTTCACAGCCGCCATCTTGAATTTTCATTTTGACTTTACTATCAGCTTTAGCACCCTCGAAAACCTTGAAAACGTCACCCATGATAAAAAACTTGAAAATTTTCTCAGTCGCCATCTTGGATTTTCATTTTGACTTTACTATCGGTTTCAGCACCCTCGAAAACCTTGAAAACGACACCCATGAAGGAAAATTTGAAAATTTTCGCGGCCACCATCTTGGATTTTCATTTTGACTTTACTATCGGCTCTAGCACCCGCGGAAACCATGAAAACGACACCCATGATGAAAAACTTGAAAATTTTCACAGCCGCCATTTTGAATTTTATTTTGACTTTACTATCGGCTTTAGCACCCTCGAAATTCTTGAAAACGACACCCATGAAGGAAAATTTGAAAATTTTCACGGCCGCCATCTTGAATTTTTATTTTGACTTTACTATCGGCTTTAGCACCCTCGAAAACCTTGAAAACGACACCCATGAAGGAAAATTTGAAAATTTTCACGGCCGCCATCTTGGATTTTCATTTCTACCATTTAACTCCTACCGCAAGCCGCGTTACAGAACTTCGATCCTAAATAAGGGTTCCGTTTTTCATTCGAACTTACGAAACCAAAAAAAAACATACTGACTTATTTACACTATGTCCTACGAATGAATTGTTCGATAAATTAGCGGAACAGCCGTGCGCTAGCAAAACGGACATAGGTCCGACCTCGTCAAGGCCCGGCGGGCGACTGAATCGCAGTGCGCAAGGCGCTGTATTATATAATATTTTATTATTAAATGAATTTAACTATTTTGCAAAATGTAACCACAAATTGTTCTTCTATTTGTTATGAACTTTTTACAGATATATTTTTTGAAAGTATTGCTTTCATAAGCTTTAAGCAAAATTAGAAAAACATCAAAAAAATCATCGATTAGACTCCTCTTCCGATTTTTTTTTGATCGAGCGAAGTTTTCGATATCATGTTTTGAACCACAAAAAGTCAAAGTACATAATAGTCAACTACAATATATATTTTTTTTGGCTTTAAACAATCACTATTTGTTTGCTTATTATTGAATCAAAGTGATGCAATATTAGGTATAGGTTGCCTTAAGATGCGATATTTTGTACAAATTCTATAGAATTAGTAAAATATGCATAGAAGTCGCATAAGTCTCGATCCCATAGCGGTATCGGGATAAAAATTATCCTATAATATGTTAACCCAGGTTATAAACTATCTGTGTGCTTTTCATCCAAATCCGTTCAGTAGTTTTTGCGTGAAAGAGAAACAAATATCCATCCGTCCATCCTCACAAACTTTCCCGTTTATAATATTAGTATATAGTATGTACATTAGATGGTTCTGTTTTAAAAAACAAAAACTTTTGACACTTTTAAACTGACGGTATAACGCTTTTTCTTTACGTAACAATTTTTAGAGATGTTTAGGTAGATACTCCCACATTTTGCCAGTTTTTAGTCCTATGTAAGTCTTACAGGAGACGTGGCTCATGCCTCATGATTTACCTTTCCTTGATACAATTCATGCAGACTTTGGGAGTACCGGTACATCAGCGGTAGATACAACAGCTGGCATGTTGAGAGGCAGGCCGTACGGTGGATTTGCGCTGCTATGGCGTAAATCAGTTTTTCAAAGTGTGTCAGTGATATCCTGTGCAAATCCGCGAATATCAGCAATACGTGTTACGATGAATGATTGCTATGTGTTAGTGTGTACATGCCCGTCGACTGTACTGAGAACTTACCTGAGTTTACAGACTGCTTAGGTGCTATTAGTGCTATAATAGAGGATAGTAATGTCGAGTCAGTGTTTGTGTTGGGTGATTTTAATGCACATCCTGGTGAGCGCTTTTGCGAGGAGCTCCTGAACTTTTCATGCGAGCAAAGTTTGATCTGTGCAAATCTGAAACACCTTAACTCAGATACTTTTACATTTATGAGGCACATGATTGTGAAAGGTGGTTAGACCATTGTGTTGTTACCCAGGCAGCAGCCATAAGTATTTTAGATATCTATGTAAAGCATGATGTATATTGGTCTGATCACTATCCACTAGTTATTAAGTGTAATCTAAATGTGATATTGCATAAAACAAAAGTTAGAACCCCATCACGTAATAAAATATGTTGGGGGGACAGACAAGGATCTCAAGTTAATATATACCATGATATGATGTAATTCAAAGTTAAAATGTATTGACTTTCCGATGGAGTTTCAGTATTGTAGTGGTAAGAGTTGTGATATATATAGCCATAAGCAAATAATAGATAAGATGTATTTAAATGTAGTAGATATTTTATGTGAGGCTGCTCGTGCCTCATATGTTTCAAATAAAAGTAGTCATAAAAAGCTGTTAGCAGGATGGAATAAGCATGTATCTGAGGCCTATAGGAATGCTAGGCTTAAGTTCAGAATATGGGTATCCAGTGGTAGACCAACTCATACTGATACATATAGTGAGATGTTACAGGCACGTAAAGAGTTCAAGGGTAGATTAAAGTGGTGTCAAAATAACCAGGATCAAATCAAAATGGACATAATAGCCAAGCACCATGCTAAGTCAGATTTTAAGAAATTTTGGAAATTTACCAATAGTGCCAATACTAAGCCTAGTATTCCTGTGGGTATCGAGGATATCTCTAGTGCAAAAGGGATAGCCAACATGTTTAGGGCGTATTACTCCATTAAGTCTCCGCTGGGTCCGCCATGTCGGGAGTTTGATGCTTGTCATACAGATATTTTAACGGTCATTCCTGCAAAAGATGTCAAAATTGCTATAAGAAATATGACAGGTGGAAAATCTCCCGGTCATGACGGGCTCAGTGTCGAACATCTGAGAAATGCTGGTATCCATTTACCTCGAGTGCTTGCCATGATGTTTAATCTGTGCGTTAGCCACGCATATCTTCCTCACGGACTGATGCAGACTCTGGTGGTGCCTATACCCAAGAACAGGACAGGAGATATGGCGGACAAGACCAATTATAGGCCAATTTCCTTGGCGACAATAACTGCCAAGGTACTTGACAGTGTGCTCAACTCAAATTTCTCCAGACATATTAATTTACATGACGCCCAGTTCGGGTTCCGGCCTGGGTTGTCCACAGAAACTGCAATATTTAGTTTGAAACACACTGTCAAGTATTATACGGATAGACATACTCCTGTGTATGCCTGTTTCCTGGATCTCAGTAAGGCCTTTGATCTAGTGGCATATGACGTTCTGTGGCAGAAGTTAGCAGGGACCGGGGTGCCATCGGAGTTGGCATCACTCCTGAGGTATTGGTATCTCAACCAGGAGAACCGTGTGAAGTGGGCGGGTGAGCTTTCGGATGCGAGCGGGTTGGAGTGTGGGGTGCGACAGGGAGGGTTGAGCTCACCCTTGCTCTTCAACCTGTACGTAAACGCCCTGATTGAGGGGCTCAGCGATATGCATGTCGGATGCTATGTGGATGGTGTTTGTTGCAAACATTTCAGTTACGCGGACGACATGGTGCTGCTGGCCCCCTCAATCGGAGCTCTCCGGAAGCTACTCGCAGTTTGTGAGTCTTTTGTAGCTTTACATGGTGTCATGTATAATGTAAAGAAATCTGTTTACATGGTTTTTAAATCAGGTCCCAAGGCTCCACCTGTACAACCACTTATTCTGAATAGTGAGTAAAGACCAGTGCTCGAGATGATAAAAACCGATGATTTATAAGATGATTTTGATATGGAACGTAGAGCGTTGTCAGTTCGGGCGAATATGTTGGCGCGCAGATTCTCCCGTTGTACAGACGCAGTCAAAATTACTTTATTTAATGCGTATTGCACCTCACTGTACACGGGGGGACTGTGGGCTAGCTACACGCAACGGGCGTACAATGCTCTACGGGTCCAATTTAATAATGCGTTCAGGACGCTGTTGCGGCTTCCACGTTTCTGTAGCGCATCAGCAATGTTTGCGGATGCACACATAGATGGCTTTGCAGCTTTATGGCGCAAAAAGACCGCGTCATTCATAAGTCGGTTGCGTGGAAGTCGCCACAGCATCTTGAGTGCCATTGCTGCTAGGCACGATTGTCCCATGACATGGATGTTAGTGCAGCGGACCAAGTCCCTGCTTACTATTTTGTACTAGTTTTTTATGTCACATCATATCAAAGTTATCTCAAGATCAAAGTTATCTGAATAAACAAATTTTATTATTTTATTATTATTAAGGCGAGCCTATTGCTACAAACTAGGCACAAATCCAGACTCCAGGATTTTAATGAGAATTTCCTTAAGTGAAAACCCAAGAACACTTTGCCTTACCGACTTTCCTCAAATCAAATCAAAATAGCAATTAGTTTTGTTTATGTGATGCAATGTGGCCTGCGCTTTCATCATCTGCCTAGCCTGTTCCCAAAGACGTTGGCGTAAAAAAGAGAAAAAAAAGAAATGACAAATAAAAATGAAAAAAAAAATGAAATGAATTCAGGTAATACGATACCTCTTGGTAAGACTGGTTGTAAGACTTTCGGGCTTTTGACGCCCCGTAACGACTGTCAAAGATACACGAATGACAGCCGGGACCAACGGCTTAACGAGCTTTCCGAGGCATGGCGGTCTCGGTATGTAAAGATGGTCACCCATCCACGGACCAAACGCGGCAAGCGTAGCTTAACCTAATCGATCGACCCGTGCGGCTGTTACTACTTAGCCACGAGCCCCTTCAGTCATAAATGTGGGTTCCGCTTTATGTTTACTAACACTTAGTGCAAGTTTTGTTTCGTAGTCGCAAGTGCGACTGCTGAGCGTGGGGTTCTGGGTTCGATTCCCAGGTCAGGCAAAGTGATGGTGTGACACCTCCGTGCCTCGGAAAGCACGTAAAACTGTTGGTCCTGCGCCTGGTCTCTTCCCGGTAGTGTCGGATTGTTGCCCCATCGGACTATGAGATTGAGGGAAGAGGAAGTGCACCTGTGTTTGTGCACATGTGCACTCTTACATTTCCTCCTGCGTACTTGGCGTCTGTTGAGAACTGGAGACTGGCCGCCGTGACCGAAATTCGGTCTGGAGGATATTTTTTATTTTTTATTAGTGCACGTTTCATCACGCGTTCTTTCGACTTGACTCTCTGTGTTTCCCTATCATTTTGTGCATTTACTCTGGGGCGACATCGACATTGGTTTGGGCTACTGTGTCCAGAAGTTACTACTTAATAACGTCTGATATAAACTAAGGCAGACTTGCGTATAATGTCAGAGGAGAGTAACTTTATACCGGATTTAGTAATCCAGGCATAAGATACGCGGGATTTCGTGGAGAAAAAGTGAAGGGTCATAATGTTTAATTTTTATAAACGTTACGCATAGGGGTGGGGGGGGGGGGCTCTAAGCTTTATCACTTTTTCTCTTTATTTTTTCCTGTCAAAGAATGACAGTTGTGATGAGAATATACGGATTATATTTAAGTCTTACACAAAGACAAAAAGGAGTCATTGTGTGCGTGCCCTAAACGTTTTTAGGGTTCCGTAGTCAACAAAGAACCCTTATAGTTTCACCATGTCCGTCCGTCCGTCCGCAGCTTAGTTCAGACACTCTTAGTACTAGAAGAACGCTATAATTTGGTATGGGTATACATATTAATCACGCGGACAAAGTGGTAATATAAAATCATGAAAAAAAAATTTTTAGGGTAGCTCCTGTACACGTAAAGAGGGGATTTTTTTTTCTCGTCTACCCCATAGTGTGGGGTGTTGTTGCATAGGTGTTTCAAAAGTATTGCGGGTTTTTGCAAACAATTTTTCGATTAAGGGATCTGTGTCTGAAATATAGACGTCCAACTTACATTTGCAGTTGGATGTATGAGAGAACATATTTTTCAACTATAATGTTAAGTTTGTTTTTGGGATAAATTAAACCCAACTACAGAACCCGTCATTGTGCGTGGTCCGACACGCACTTAGCCGGTTTTTTCAATAATAATTATACTTATTTTGAAATTAACCGAAAAAAAAACACTTGAAAATCTTTAAAGAGTAAAAGGTACCTATGTCGGTATAGGCACTTTCGTGTTTTCTACTAAACATCCTACAATCTTTTTGTACAAAATGTCAAACTTAGTATTTGTTTTGTTTGTTTACGAAAACAGCCGATCTATTCTGTAAACATCACACCGTGAGCACTTAGGTGAAGTGAGTTTGAAGTGAGTAGAGTAAGGTTCACGACAGTTCACATCACGCTCACTTCACCTAAATTTTCACGGTGGGATCTTTACAGAATAGCACCACAGTTAATAATAATTAAAAAAACTGGTTATGGATAAGAAGCACGTAAGGTGTAGGCGTGGCTCAATAAACCGGCCGATGTCATTTGAATGGTTACATATTTATAATATCTAAACTTATTATATTTTCGAGATAACTACGGTTCATTCACATATGTTCATAATGCATATTGGTCGACTCAAGTACTGTTTTAGTTACTTAATTTTGATTAAACTAAAATTAATCGCAGTAACGAACGATTAATCTAATGACTTTTTAAGCTATTGGATATTTCAACTATGCATGAAATACCTAATGGACGACTCGCCTACAGTTTACTAATACTGCGCGCTGGATTGATTCCTAAAGTCGTGGGTAGTTACAATGTCCATGTCTTTACACGTTACGTATACTCATTTTGTGTTAAGCTGAGTACAAAGGCAGCACTGTACTTTAACACCCGTCGCTTTTATATAGTAGCTATTTTTGGGACCTTTTCTAGTGTATTTATAAAAACCCCAAAGTGCACAAAACCATAGGAGCTGAGAAAAAAAATATAAAGGGCAGTCGAGGGAGCCTTGTTATGGAACATAAATGGATAGTTGTTGCCCTTTAGGGGATGGCGGGATCTTTGCTCGCTCGCTTCACTCGCTCACTAGACCCCGCCATCCCCTACGAACCTAACCTGTCCGAGTCGGGGTGCCCCAAGTCACGAGCTCGCTTCGCTCGCTCTTGCATACTAAGTGTTTTGTGTGTAGTGTACTGTGAATAGTCCGTTACTTCAATAAACCTTAGGTTAATTAACTGTAGTAAAATAGACCGTCGATGAATTCTCCTTTATGGATTTCGTTCAGTAGTATAATAACTGTGGCGCAGCTACAATTATCATTAGAGGGAAGCCGAAGAAAAAATTGTTCAATTCTCATAAACTCAGACACAAAACTATAGGTTTTTAATCTTATGGGGTATTAAACTGATATTAAATATAATTATGTAATGTGATGTGATACACAGTTAAACACACAGGTGTACCATATTACTTGGCAATAGTAGACACTAAGAAGAGTGGTTGTTCCGAAGGGATGCCGATAGGAGTCGGGTTGTATGAAGGCTTCGCCCCTGTTGGTTATTACAAAAATCTGTGAAACGATCTTTAGGTATTTTAAACAGTAGGTCTTTTAACCGTAGTTATCTCGAAAATGGTTAGAATACGTTTAGATATTATAAAACGTAACCCTTTTGAATGTATTTTAAACAGAATGACGAAATTTTTTGAGGCAACATATTTCTATTGTTTGCATTAAATATGTTGTTAATTAACCAAGCACGCTGAATCGTAGTTACTATAATGATAAAATGATAAATGATTTTATTTATGTAAGTAGGTTTATACAAACACTTTTACATGTCAAACATTTTTTTTTTTTTTAACTAGATGAGGCCGGCGTTTCCTATCTGACTACTCTGCGAAGAAAGGCCGAAACAAACTCAGAGGTCACAGTCTCTTTTAAAGTCCAGACATAATCTTGGTCAGATCATGTGAAGACCATGTAGGTTGGTGTCTGAAATGGTCTTTTGAGGAAAGAACCACACAGATTGAGTGGACCTGTCCAGTCAGTGCAAGCATCTGTCAGTAATCGTACAGCTCAACATACAAGTTAAGGAGCTCAACGATTCGACGAACAATACCAAAGAAAGGACATTTAGGTAGGCCGCATAATTTACTCAAACTGGCTAACTATGATTAAATTAAAGCTGAGAGAAAAGAAAAAGAAAAAAACAAGGACCCACATAGTCTTCACATTCACAGTAATTAAAATAATATTACATTTTACAAAGTAAATATTCATGTCAATGTATATATAAAATTCATCAATGACAATGTGTATATAAGAAAAAAAAAATAGCAAAAAGAAAAGAACAAAAAAAAAAATCAGTATGTATATAAGAAAAAATAAAAAAATAAAAATTTAAAATTAGTTAATAAAAATTAGTAACTAACATTTAGAAGTTAAAATGAATAATTGTTTTTGCCCCATACGTATCGTGGGTACGTACAAACACACAAATAAATTTTTTATGTAATTTTTGAATTTGATCATAGATTTTTTTTTTAATAATTAATAATTTTTGTAATGTAGGTAGTTTAAATTGTATGATCCAAAGTTGGTTGAGATAAATAAATAAATAAAATATCATTAATAAAAAGTCAAATCCGGAATATTTATCTATTGGACATACATATGCAAATACTCATTCGAGTGGGAATCAAACCTATGATACGTTGAGCCAATCGCTCAGTCAGTGACCTAACCGTGTCATCATCGTATATATTTTCATGCTGCCACGTCAAAAAAAATCCATACTAAATACTTTAATATTATAAATTCGAAAGTAACTCTGTCTGTCTGTCTGTCTGTATGTTACCTTTTCACGCCTAAACCACTGAACGGATTTCGATAAAATTTGGCAAGGAGATAGATGGCATCCAGGGGAAGGACATAGGCTACTTTTTGTCTCAAAAATAACCCTACAGGGGGTGATATAGGGGATGAAAATTTGTATGGGAAACCCAGCATTTCTTAAGTTAGGGATATGAAAATTCAAATTTATGCTTTTGGTAGGAAATAAAGAATTGTACGGTTCAGTATTTCTGAAAAATCATCCCCTAAGGGGGGTAAATTAGGGGTTGATTTTAAAAATCACAAATCAAATTAAAAATTTTGTGTTTTTAAGAGAAAGGGATCCGAAATGTAGTCATTGTTCGTATCTTGACTTCATGTGGTAACATTTTTGTCTTTATTTTTAACCGACTTCAAAAAAAGGGAAGGTTCTCAATTCGGTTGTATGTTTTTTTTATGTTTGTTACCACAGTACTCCGTCATTTATAAACCGATTTGGAAAATTATTTTTTTACTTGAAAGCACATACTTTTAGATTGGTCCAATTTTTACCAAAATTCAGTTTTGATGATAGGATCCATGAGAAACTGAGGGAACTCCTCAGGTAGGTAAACACATAGCGATTTTGGTATTTTCATCAACAAGTCAAGCATTTGCATTCAGAAAATATCATTTGGTGAAGTGGAACCGACGAAGAAGACCGCAGATGGCCATGGGAACTCCTCAATGATAAGTATTTCACGGGTGGGGATATAAGATATCTCGATTAAGATAGTTAAGCGACTATGACGAAGCAAATTTAAATAAATGGTTCTGATGAAAATAGAACCATCGAATTGATTTGATGACGAAGCTGGAATGTAGGCACCGGAACTCCGTAATAAAACAATGTATCCTAGCCGTGTTTGGGCTTATTGGAATTGTCGTGAGATGCACTCTGGCTATAAATGATTTTAATGGTAATATGCTTCAAATTGCCCTACTTGAGTCGTATGTTATGTGTGGCCTTGATTGTCAGAGGACAGATTTCGTCAACGATCTGTCGTCGCATGGTTGATTCAATTATTTGTTGGCGACGGCATCCAAACCTGATAGAACTATGCTTTTCAAACTTCTGATACGACTTAGCGCGACATATATTTGCCTTTTTGCAAAGTTTTTATATGAAAGGGTATACTCTTGAGGTGGTCGCATATAAATTTGGTCAAATTCTGATGAGTGGTTTTTGAGTTAGATCCAAAAAATAATATGTATTTTTTTTCCATTTAGTGTATGTTGATTATGTTATAATAACTTCCTGTCACTGTTATTTATTTAGCAAGTAGTGGTATACGAATTTTGGTGGGGTAGGTACCACAACTAAAAAGTGGAAAATAAAATCTTATTTATAAAAAAAAAACAACCGACTTCCAAGAAAAAGACTATAAAGTGAAAAATGATTAATTTCAGAAGTAGGTGCAAAAACAAAAATACTTAAACAAACCGACTTCCGAAATTAAGGTTATTTTTCACTTTGTAGTGTTTTTGTTTTTTGTAAGTCGGTTGTTTTTTTTATAAATAAGTTTTTTTATTAAAATCGGTCCATTCGGTCAAAAGTTATTTCTTATTTTATTAGAGCGTGACCGGCATAATTTTAACTAAGCCACGTCCTCCCGCCGCGTCTGTCCGTCTGAACGCGATAAACTCAAAAACTCCCGAACGGATTTTCATCGGGTTTTCACCAATGGACGGAATGATTCATGACCAATTTTCATTCAAACCTCCCGTTTTTGTGTATAATTCATTTTTTTTTTTTTATAAATTGACTGAAATATAATGATATGATGATTGTTGAAGATGTCGGAAAAAATCATGCCGACTGGGAGCTTTCTGGCGGGTGCCGCGTAAACCAATAGAGTATTACGGAACATAGAGTACTTTTAATCCCAGCAGTACGTTCCCATGGGATATTTTCCGACATCTATGCGGGCAAAGCCGCGGGCAAAAGCTAGTCAGCTATAAGTTGAAAATATGTTTTTGTGAACATTTTTTCCTCAATAAGTAAAAAATTTAAATACGTATTTCATCATCGGTTATTTAAAGTTCGAGGTCAAATAACAAGGAAAAGGTAAGTTTTGGTTCAACCCTAAACGGCTACTGTTGGTCGGTACGAACTTTTATCTAATCAGCGGATACGAGTAATATTTAGAGAAAGAAAAGTTGTTTATTCTTTCTTTGCTTTGTTTCTTACCATGAGGAATCACTATTTTAATTTATGTCAAAATATAAGTAAAATCACAAGTGTCAAAGTGTCATAATAATGTAGGTATATTTATTTATCTCAGCCGCGATAGATGGCAATGTAAATTTCGCACTTTCCGGTAGTAAAAAAAAGAAGTAGGTATTTTCCTGACCTCTTATACTAGCAGGTTCTGGAAGTGTTAAGCAGACGACTAAAAATATTGAGCATAATCCTTACACTTAACGTAAAATTTAACGCTATATAAAAAAGTTAAATATTTTAAGAAATGTAGTTTTTCCTGACTGGAATATTCTAAAGAAAGAAATATCTACCTGTAATATGAACAAATCTGCTACAGATTTGTTCATACAGACCTATCTCAACAGATAACTCGGTATTGTAAAAGAACAGAACCCTGGCCTCTAAACTGATTAAAATAAAATCAATGAATAAAAATCGCAAAAAATATGGTAACCCGAGTAGTCTAGGGTTAAAAACAAAATTGTCCTCATTCGAATTTTGAAGTTTGTTTTATCCTTTTTTGTACAGAAACTAGTCCAAACCGGTTTCATATTATGCTATTAAATCTTGTTAGATTTAAACTAATTTACAGTATAAATATGGAGGGAAAGGTCTAAAGCTTCACACAACAAATCCACATCTCTTTGCGAACGTTTCTCGTATTCTACTACACAACAACTACAATGGCTGCCTTCAAAACCACCTTCATTCTTCTGCTGGTTGCCTTCGCAATGGTGATGGTCACCGTCGAGGCTGCCCGTGTCGGACCCTGCGACCAGGTCTGCAGCCGCATCAATGCTGAGAAGGACGAGTGCTGCAGAGCTCATGGCTACTCCGGCTTCAGCAGCTGTAGATATGGCCAAATGCAATGTTACTGACGGAACCTCGCAAGTGCACGGTACCTTAGTGGAGCTTCAGTGTGAAACCTTTCGATGTCCATCATTCAAAGATCATTCAGAGGTAATCAAGACCTACCTTTTATTGTGAAACATCAAAATTATCAAATATTATTGTAAAGTTCCACTTCTTTTAAATTCTGCATGTGATTTGGATTATTTGATTAAAGATTTAGTTTTAATATTTTAGTCTTTTTTCGTTTTCGTGTCTGTGTGAAGCACTAATTACTAATTACTGTAGTTAGACTTCACTAACTTCAAGCCAATGCCTAAAGTTAGCAGATCCCTAAGCAATAACTCCCTTTTAACCGACTTCAAAAAAGGAGGAAGATCTCAGTTCGTCTCTCTTCTTCAATCAATCAAGGGAATATTTTTTTTATGTATGTTCACCGATTACTCGGTTTTCACCATTCGTTTCTGTGCAGGCAACTCGTAAGCTTCGAAATCTAAATTTTTGACACTTGTCTATGGTTTTAAAAATATTACACAGGTATTTCTTGCTTTACCATGTTAATAAAAAAAATCTTAGATAAAACGCATTGAAGTTGGGGAGTGGGGGCTCACTACGTCACAACTCTGTATAAAATCTAGCAAGGCGTGATATCATGTCATATTTTAACTCAATATACCGCCGCAATCTTTTGATTACGTAAAAAAAAAAAATACGTGTCCAATATTTTTTAGTAATCTACCTGACGGACAAAAAAAAATGTTTAGTGAGTATACCTATTGTCTAAGACTATGGGGAGCCAATTTTTAGCATACCAAACGCAGGCCAAACGATCAGAGGGACAATTCTCGTAATTTTAAGAACGTTCACAGTCTGATCTCAGTCTCAATTATGTCAAAAATACCTATAATTTCCCTACATTTTTAACAAGTTTTTGACATTTGATTATCGCTGAGATGACATTGCGACTAGATTTTGAACGTTTTTAGTTACGGGAATTGGGCTTCTAGTCACGTCTTATAAAGGATACGACGAATTGCATAATATTAGCAATACCCTTTTTACCAAGTGTCTCTTCATTTATTTCCCTTTAACTGTTGTTATTAATTTGTTCTTTAATACTAAGTATCTATAACTAACTTAACCCTGCAATGCTTGAAACTCCTTACAAATTAATATCCGTTCACGAATTTATTGATGGCCGGTTCGTCTCGTAACAGATGCTATGCCTACAACGATCCTACCGAAGTTCTCAAAGACCCGAAACGGAATGTCTAATAAGAAGCTGACAAACCGCTTTGCAGCAATACAGGCACAGGACTTTGAACTTTATGCTAAAGGAATAGGGTAGACAGTGTTGTGCCAGTTACCACATGAAGTCAAGATACGAACAATGACTACATTTCGGATCCCTTTCTCTTAAAAACACAAAATTTTTAATTTGATTTGTGATTTTTAAAATCAACCCCTAATTTACCCCCCTTAGGGGATGATTTTTCAGAAATACTGAACCGTACAATTCTTTATTTCCTACCAAAAGCATAAATTTGAATTTTCATATCCCTAACTTAAGAAATGCTGGGTTTCCCATACAAATTTTCATCCCCTATATCACCCCCTGTAGGGTTATTTTTGAGACAAAAAGTAGCCTATGTCCTTCCCCTGGATGCCATCTATCTCCTTGCCAAATTTTATCGAAATCCGTTCAGTGGTTTAGGCGTGAAAAGGTAACATACAGACAGACAGACAGACAGACAGAGTTACTTTCGAATTTATAATATTAAAGTATTTAGTATGCATTTTTTTTGACGTGGCAGCATGAAAATATATACGATGATGACACGGTTAGGTCACTGACTGAGCGATTGGCTCAACGTATCATAGGTTTGATTCCCACTCGAATGAGTATTTGCATATGTATGTCCAATAGATAAATATTCCGGATTTGACTTTTTATTAATGATATTTTATTTATTTATTTATCTCAACCAACTTTGGATCATACAATTTAAACTACCTACATTACAAAAATTATTAATTATTAAAAAAAAAATCTATGATCAAATTCAAAAATTACATAAAAAATTTATTTGTGTGTTTGTACGTACCCACGATACGTATGGGGCAAAAACAATTATTCATTTTAACTTCTAAATGTTAGTTACTAATTTTTATTAACTAATTTTAAATTTTTATTTTTTTATTTTTTCTTATATACATACTGATTTTTTTTTTGTTCTTTTCTTTTTGCTATTTTTTTTTTCTTATATACACATTGTCATTGATGAATTTTATATATACATTGACATGAATATTTACTTTGTAAAATGTAATATTATTTTAATTACTGTGAATGTGAAGACTATGTGGGTCCTTGTTTTTTTCTTTTTCTTTTCTCTCAGCTTTAATTTAATCATAGTTAGCCAGTTTGAGTAAATTATGCGGCCTACCTAAATGTCCTTTCTTTGGTATTGTTCGTCGAATCGTTGAGCTCCTTAACTTGTATGTTGAGCTGTACGATTACTGACAGATGCTTGCACTGACTGGACAGGTCCACTCAATCTGTGTGGTTCTTTCCTCAAAAGACCATTTCAGACACCAACCTACATGGTCTTCACATGATCTGACCAAGATTATGTCTGGACTTTAAAAGAGACTGTGACCTCTGAGTTTGTTTCGGCCTTTCTTCGCAGAGTAGTCAGGTAGGAAACGCCGGCCTCATCTAGTTAAAAAAAAAAAAAATGTTTGACATGTAAAAGTGTTTGTATAAACCTACTTACAGAAATAAAATCATTTATCATTTTATCATTATAGTAACTACGATTCAGCGTGCTTGGTTAATTAACAACATATTTAATGCAAACAATAGAAATATGTTGCCTCAAAAAATTTCGTCATTCTGTTTAAAATACATTCAAAAGGGTTACGTTTTATAATATCTAAACGTATTCTAACCATTTTCGAGATAACTACGGTTAAAAGACCTACTGTTTAAAATACCTAAAGATCGTTTCACAGATTTTTGTAATAACCAACAGGGGCGAAGCCTTCATACAACCCGACTCCTATCGGCATCCCTTCGGAACAACCACTCTTCTTAGTGTCTACTATTGCCAAGTAATATGGTACACCTGTGTGTTTAACTGTGTATCACATCACATTACATAATTATATTTAATATCAGTTTAATACCCCATAAGATTAAAAACCTATAGTTTTGTGTCTGAGTTTATGAGAATTGAACAATTTTTTCTTCGGCTTCCCTCTAATGATAATTGTAGCTGCGCCACAGTTATTATACTACTGAACGAAATCCATAAAGGAGAATTCATCGACGGTCTATTTTACTACAGTTAATTAACCTAAGGTTTATTGAAGTAACGGACTATTCACAGTACACTACACACAAAACACTTAGTATGCAAGAGCGAGCGAAGCGAGCTCGTGACTTGGGGCACCCCGACTCGGACAGGTTAGGTTCGTAGGGGATGGCGGGGTCTAGTGAGCGAGTGAAGCGAGCGAGCAAAGATCCCGCCATCCCCTAAAGGGCAACAACTATCCATTTATGTTCCATAACAAGGCTCCCTCGACTGCCCTTTATATTTTTTTTCTCAGCTCCTATGGTTTTGTGCACTTTGGGGTTTTTATAAATACACTAGAAAAGGTCCCAAAAATAGCTACTATATAAAAGCGACGGGTGTTAAAGTACAGTGCTGCCTTTGTACTCAGCTTAACACAAAATGAGTATACGTAACGTGTAAAGACATGGACATTGTAACTACCCACGACTTTAGGAATCAATCCAGCGCGCAGTATTAGTAAACTGTAGGCGAGTCGTCCATTAGGTATTTCATGCATAGTTGAAATATCCAATAGCTTAAAAAGTCATTAGATTAATCGTTCGTTACTGCGATTAATTTTAGTTTAATCAAAATTAAGTAACTAAAACAGTACTTGAGTCGACCAATATGCATTATGAACATATGTGAATGAACCGTAGTTATCTCGAAAATATAATAAGTTTAGATATTATAAATATGTAACCATTCAAATGACATCGGCCGGTTTATTGAGCCACGCCTACACCTTACGTGCTTCTTATCCATAACCAGTTTTTTTAATTATTATTAACTGTGGTGCTATTGTGTAAAGATCCCACCGTGAAAATTTAGGTGAAGTGAGCGTGATGTGAACTGTCGTGAACCTTACTCTACTCACTTCAAACTCACTTCACCTAAGTGCTCACGGTGTGATGTTTACAGAATAGATCGGCTGTTTTCGTAAACAAACAAAACAAATACTAAGTTTGACATTTTGTACAAAAAGATTGTAGGATGTTTAGTAGAAAACACGAAAGTGCCTATACCGACATAGGTACCTTTTACTCTTTAAAGATTTTCAAGTGTTTTTTTTTCGGTTAATTTCAAAATAAGTATAATTATTATTGAAAAAACCGGCTAAGTGCGTGTCGGACCACGCACAATGACGGGTTCTGTAGTTGGGTTTAATTTATCCCAAAAACAAACTTAACATTATAGTTGAAAAATATGTTCTCTCATACATCCAACTGCAAATGTAAGTTGGACGTCTATATTTCAGACACAGATCCCTTAATCGAAAAATTGTTTGCAAAAACCCGCAATACTTTTGAAACACCTATGCAACAACACCCCACACTATGGGGTAGACGAGAAAAAAAAATCCCCTCTTTACGTGTACAGGAGCTACCCTAAAAATTTTTTTTTCATGATTTTATATTACCACTTTGTCCGCGTGATTAATATGTATACCCATACCAAATTATAGCGTTCTTCTAGTACTAAGAGTGTCTGAACTAAGCTGCGGACGGACGGACGGACATGGTGAAACTATAAGGGTTCTTTGTTGACTACGGAACCCTAAAAACGTTTAGGGCACGCACACAATGACTCCTTTTTGTCTTTGTGTAAGACTTAAATATAATCCGTATATTCTCATCACAACTGTCATTCTTTGACAGGAAAAAATAAAGAGAAAAAGTGATAAAGCTTAGAGCCCCCCCCCCCCACCCCTATGCGTAACGTTTATAAAAATTAAACATTATGACCCTTCACTTTTTCTCCACGAAATCCCGCGTATCTTATGCCTGGATTACTAAATCCGGTATAAAGTTACTCTCCTCTGACATTATACGCAAGTCTGCCTTAGTTTATATCAGACGTTATTAAGTAGTAACTTCTGGACACAGTAGCCCAAACCAATGTCGATGTCGCCCCAGAGTAAATGCACAAAATGATAGGGAAACACAGAGAGTCAAGTCGAAAGAACGCGTGATGAAACGTGCACTAATAAAAAATAAAAAATATCCTCCAGACCGAATTTCGGTCACGGCGGCCAGTCTCCAGTTCTCAACAGACGCCAAGTACGCAGGAGGAAATGTAAGAGTGCACATGTGCACAAACACAGGTGCACTTCCTCTTCCCTCAATCTCATAGTCCGATGGGGCAACAATCCGACACTACCGGGAAGAGACCAGGCGCAGGACCAACAGTTTTACGTGCTTTCCGAGGCACGGAGGTGTCACACCATCACTTTGCCTGACCTGGGAATCGAACCCAGAACCCCACGCTCAGCAGTCGCACTTGCGACTACGAAACAAAACTTGCACTAAGTGTTAGTAAACATAAAGCGGAACCCACATTTATGACTGAAGGGGCTCGTGGCTAAGTAGTAACAGCCGCACGGGTCGATCGATTAGGTTAAGCTACGCTTGCCGCGTTTGGTCCGTGGATGGGTGACCATCTTTACATACCGAGACCGCCATGCCTCGGAAAGCTCGTTAAGCCGTTGGTCCCGGCTGTCATTCGTGTATCTTTGACAGTCGTTACGGGGCGTCAAAAGCCCGAAAGTCTTACAACCAGTCTTACCAAGAGGTATCGTATTACCTGAATTCATTTCATTTTTTTTTTCATTTTTATTTGTCATTTCTTTTTTTTCTCTTTTTTACGCCAACGTCTTTGGGAACAGGCTAGGCAGATGATGAAAGCGCAGGCCACATTGCATCACATAAACAAAACTAATTGCTATTTTGATTTGATTTGAGGAAAGTCGGTAAGGCAAAGTGTTCTTGGGTTTTCACTTAAGGAAATTCTCATTAAAATCCTGGAGTCTGGATTTGTGCCTAGTTTGTAGCAATAGGCTCGCCTTAATAATAATAAAATAATAAAATTTGTTTATTCAGATAACTTTGATCTTGAGATAACTTTGATATGATGTGACATAAAAAACTAGTACAAAATAGTAAGCAGGGACTTGGTCCGCTGCACTAACATCCATGTCATGGGACAATCGTGCCTAGCAGCAATGGCACTCAAGATGCTGTGGCGACTTCCACGCAACCGACTTATGAATGACGCGGTCTTTTTGCGCCATAAAGCTGCAAAGCCATCTATGTGTGCATCCGCAAACATTGCTGATGCGCTACAGAAACGTGGAAGCCGCAACAGCGTCCTGAACGCATTATTAAATTGGACCCGTAGAGCATTGTACGCCCGTTGCGTGTAGCTAGCCCACAGTCCCCCCGTGTACAGTGAGGTGCAATACGCATTAAATAAAGTAATTTTGACTGCGTCTGTACAACGGGAGAATCTGCGCGCCAACATATTCGCCCGAACTGACAACGCTCTACGTTCCATATCAAAATCATCTTATAAATCATCGGTTTTTATCATCTCGAGCACTGGTCTTTACTCACTATTCAGAATAAGTGGTTGTACAGGTGGAGCCTTGGGACCTGATTTAAAAACCATGTAAACAGATTTCTTTACATTATACATGACACCATGTAAAGCTACAAAAGACTCACAAACTGCGAGTAGCTTCCGGAGAGCTCCGATTGAGGGGGCCAGCAGCACCATGTCGTCCGCGTAACTGAAATGTTTGCAACAAACACCATCCACATAGCATCCGACATGCATATCGCTGAGCCCCTCAATCAGGGCGTTTACGTACAGGTTGAAGAGCAAGGGTGAGCTCAACCCTCCCTGTCGCACCCCACACTCCAACCCGCTCGCATCCGAAAGCTCACCCGCCCACTTCACACGGTTCTCCTGGTTGAGATACCAATACCTCAGGAGTGATGCCAACTCCGATGGCACCCCGGTCCCTGCTAACTTCTGCCACAGAACGTCATATGCCACTAGATCAAAGGCCTTACTGAGATCCAGGAAACAGGCATACACAGGAGTATGTCTATCCGTATAATACTTGACAGTGTGTTTCAAACTAAATATTGCAGTTTCTGTGGACAACCCAGGCCGGAACCCGAACTGGGCGTCATGTAAATTAATATGTCTGGAGAAATTTGAGTTGAGCACACTGTCAAGTACCTTGGCAGTTATTGTCGCCAAGGAAATTGGCCTATAATTGGTCTTGTCCGCCATATCTCCTGTCCTGTTCTTGGGTATAGGCACCACCAGAGTCTGCATCAGTCCGTGAGGAAGATATGCGTGGCTAACGCACATATTAAACATCATGGCAAGCACTCGAGGTAAATGGATACCAGCATTTCTCAGATGTTCGACACTGAGCCCGTCATGACCGGGAGATTTTCCACCTGTCATATTTCTTATAGCAATTTTGACATCTTTTGCAAGAATGACCGTTAAAATATCTGTATGACAAGCATCAAACTCCCGACATGGCGGACCCAGCGGAGACTTAATGGAGTAATACGCCCTAAACATGTTGGCTATCCCTTTTGCACTAGAGATATCCTCGATACCCACAGGAATACTAGGCTTAGTATTGGCACTATTGGTAAATTTCCAAAATTTCTTAAAATCTGACTTAGCATGGTGCTTGGCTATTATGTCCATTTTGATTTGATCCTGGTTATTTTGACACCACTTTAATCTACCCTTGAACTCTTTACGTGCCTGTAACATCTCACTATATGTATCAGTATGAGTTGGTCTACCACTGGATACCCATATTCTGAACTTAAGCCTAGCATTCCTATAGGCCTCAGATACATGCTTATTCCATCCTGCTAACAGCTTTTTATGACTACTTTTATTTGAAACATATGAGGCACGAGCAGCCTCACATAAAATATCTACTACATTTAAATACATCTTATCTATTATTTGCTTATGGCTATATATATCACAACTCTTACCACTACAATACTGAAACTCCATCGGAAAGTCAATACATTTTAACTTTGAATTACATATATCATGGTATATATTAACTTGAGATCCTTGTCTGTCCCCCCAACATATTTTATTACGTGATGGGGTTCTAACTTTTGTTTTATGCAATATCACATTTAGATTACACTTAATAACTAGTGGATAGTGATCAGACCAATATACATCATGCTTTACATAGATATCTAAAATACTTATGGCGGCTGCCTGGGTAACAACACAATGGTCTAACCACCTTTCACAATCATGTGCCTCATAAATGTAAAAGTATCTGAGTTAAGGTGTTTCAGATTTGCACAGATCAAACTTTGCTCGCATGAAAAGTTCAGGAGCTCCTCGCAAAAGCGCTCACCAGGATGTGCATTAAAATCACCCAACACAAACACTGACTCGACATTACTATCCTCTATTATAGCACTAATAGCACCTAAGCAGTCTGTAAACTCAGGTAAGTTCTCAGTACAGTCGACGGGCATGTACACACTAACACATAGCAATCATTCATCGTAACACGTATTGCTGATATTCGCGGATTTGCACAGGATATCACTGACACACTTTGAAAAACTGATTTACGCCATAGCAGCGCAAATCCACCGTACGGCCTGCCTCTCAACATGCCAGCTGTTGTATCTACCGCTGATGTACCGGTACTCCCAAAGTCTGCATGAATTGTATCAAGGAAAGGTAAATCATGAGGCATGAGCCACGTCTCCTGTAAGACTTACATAGGACTAAAAACTGGCAAAATGTGGGAGTATCTACCTAAACATCTCTAAAAATTGTTACGTAAAGAAAAAGCGTTATACCGTCAGTTTAAAAGTGTCAAAAGTTTTTGTTTTTTAAAACAGAACCATCTAGTGTACATACTATATACTAATATTATAAACGGGAAAGTTTGTGAGGATGGACGGATGGATATTTGTTTCTCTTTCACGCAAAAACTACTGAACGGATTTGGATGAAAAGCACACAGATAGTTTATAACCTGGGTTAACATATTATAGGATAATTTTTATCCCGATACCGCTATGGGATCGAGACTTATGCGTTATGCGGGTGAAACCGTGGGGCGGCGCGGGGCGGAGGGGGGGGAAGTCTAGTATAGTTTTTAGCGTCTATATCTTCGGCAAACACAAGCCTGATGTTATATTAATATGTATTATGTAAATTAGATGTGCATTGTGATAAGTCTGGGCTGCCAACCATTCTCGGACTCGATGCCTTTAAAACTAAAAAAATGTGACAGATCCGGTGTGACTGTCCCTAAATTAGCCTAGGCTGATAAAATTTTCGTTTTTCCTAATTATGATAATCTTAGTGTTTGGGTCGGTTTCCCCCGTTCTAGACCAACTATCCCTGCTTATTCCCTTGTAATATCACGACTGTCCCGTATCGCTGTTAAAAACCAACTATCCCGGTTTACTAGCCTGTAATATCACGACTGTACCCTATGCCCGTTCTAGACCAACTGTCCCTTTCATTTCGCATCTCATAAAATCCCCATGCTCAGTCAGCGAGTCCCCGCAACACTTCCGTAGGACAGATTTATGACCGTTTTTGTCACATCAACCCAAACAGTTTTTAGTAATTTCTTAATTTGAATTGCCTGGGCACAATTTACGGTAACCAGATGTGGCCCCAACATTGTATTTGAAATCGGATATTTTACTAATTCTTTAGAATTTGTACAAAATATCGCATCTTAAGGCGACCTATACCTAATATTGCATCACTTTGATTCAATAATAAGCAAACAAATAGTGATTGTTTAAAGCCAAAAAAAATATATTGTAGTTGACTATTATGTACTTTGACTTTTTGTGGTTCAAAACATGATATCGAAAACTTCGCTCGATCAAAAAAAAATCGGAAGAGGAGTCTAATCGATGATTTTTATGATGTTTTTCTAATTTTGCTTAAAGCTTATGAAAGCAATACTTTCAAAAAATATATCTGTAAAAAGTTGATAACAAATAGAAGAACAATTTGTGGTTACATTTTGCAAAATAGTTAAATTCATTTAATAATAAAATATTATATAATACAGCGCCTTGCGCACTGCGATTCAGTCGCCCGCCGGGCCTTGACGAGGTCGGACCTATGTCCGTTTTGCTAGCGCACGGCTGTTCCGCTAATTTATCGAACAATTCATTCGTAGGACATAGTGTAAATAAGTCAGTATGTTTTTTTTTGGTTTCGTAAGTTCGAATGAAAAACGGAACCCTTATTTAGGAACGAAGTTCTGTAACGCGGCTTGCGGTAGGAGTTAAATGGTAGAAATGAAAATCCAAGATGGCGGCCGTGAAAATTTTCAAATTTTCCTTCATGGGTGTCGTTTTCAAGGTTTTCGAGGGTGCTAAAGCCGATAGTAAAGTCAAAATAAAAATTCAAGATGGCGGCCGTGAAAATTTTCAAATTTTCCTTCATGGGTGTCGTTTTCAAGAATTTCGAGGGTGCTAAAGCCGATAGTAAAGTCAAAATGAAAATTCAAGATGGCAGCTGTGAAAATTTTCAAGTTTTTCATCATGGGTGTCGTTTTCAAGGTTTTCGAGGGTGCTGACCCTCGAAAACCTTGAAAACGACACACCCATGAAGGAAAATATTCACGGCCGCCATCTTGGATTTTCATTTTGACTTTACTATCGGCTTTAGCACCCGCGAAAACCATGAAAACGACACCCATGAAGGAAAATTTGAAAATTTTCACGGCCGCCATCTTGGATTTTCATTTTGACTTTACTATCGGTTTCAGCACTCTCTCACTGGCTCCACCCGCACACCAGACATACTCCGCAACCCGCGCTCCGCTCGCACTGGCTCCACCCGCACACCGAACATACTCTGCAACCCGCGCCCCACTCGCACTGGCTCAACCCGCACACCAGACATACTCCGCAACCCGCTCCCCGCTCGCACTGGCTCCACCCGCACACCAGACATACTCCGCAACCCGCTCCCCGCTCGCACTGGCTCCACCCGCACACCGAACATACTCTGCAACCCGCGCCCCACTCTCACTGGCTCCACCCGCACACCAGACATACTCCGCAACCCGCTCCCCGCTCGCACTGGCTCCACCCGCACACCGAACATACTCTGCAACCCGCGCCCCACTCTCACTGGCTCCACCCGTACACCAGACATACTCCGCAACCCGCTCCCCGCTCGCACTGACTCCACCCGCACACCGAACATACTCTGCAACCCGCGCCCCGCTCGCACTGGCTCCACCCGCACACCAGACATACTCCGCAACCCGCTCCCCGCTCGCACTGGGTCCACCCGCACACCGAACATACTCTGCAACCCGCTCCCCGCTCGCACTGGCTCCACCCGCACACCGAACATACTCCGCAACCCGCGCCCCGCTCGCACTGGCTCCACCCGCACACCGAACATACTCCGCAACCCGATCCCCGCTCGCACTGGGTCCACCCGCACACCAGAAATACTCCGCGACCCGCGCCCCGCTCGCACTGGCTCCATCCGCATATCGGACATACTCCGCACAAACAAACAGCAGACATGTATGAATAAATGTTAGTACCGTGATACACACGACTCCTACAAAGCTGTTTAATATCTCGCTCAGCTAACTACTTATACTTTGTTACTTCTTGCTCTGTCACACGGAAAGAAGTTAACAGTAAAACAATTTAGATTTTGTCTATTGGCTAAAACTTGTGATTATAAGGTCTTTGTAGTGTCATAACTTTTGCTGACAGTAATGGTTATGGGGAAGAACTTAAGTTGAACTCAAATCGTTTTAAACGTCTTGCCGATGTAGTTTCACGTAATAGATGCGACAATACCCTACTGTGTCATCGGTCCGCTAAGACAGCACTAATGCGCAAAAGTGTCTTACTAGGTACATGGTTCCGGTCAGATATGATAAAATACCTAAAAGTTGGAAAGAATTGCCGATATCATTATTTTAATAAAAAAGGCTTCGAAGCTTTCTGACAGTCGAAGCATACTAGTGTAACAGAGATCTTGAGTGAAAAAAATTTGAAACTTAGACTGTTTATAATGTTTAAAAATAAGAATTATGTTTGGTTTTGTGTTGTTTTTTGTTCTGTTCGTTAAAGTTTAGTAGATTAGTTTAGTGAATTAGCTTATGAGTTTGTACGTTTTGCATGCCTACTGATAAATATGGCTGAACCTATTCCCTATATCACCTTGTACCTGCCCATATTTGCAAAATAAAATATCTTTATCTTATCTTTATACTTATGGAAGTTGGAGGAGCTAGTACAGTCAGCCGCAAAAAGACGTATTATTTTTATTGGCATTGACTTGATGTCGTTACAAACCTGGAACTCATAAAGAAAATAAGTGAAACTTGCATTTATTTAAGGGTGATTTGATTCTTCACATATTTTAAGGAGTCTATTTTGATTTTAGCTAAGAGCCTGGACGCAGAGTTATGGCAGTTAACCCAATAAGAGCGTTTACAACGTACGGAATTTCATACAAACTTTCAAGTCCTTGTTTTTCGAAATGAATGAACTGATTTAATTGAAACTTCATACGCATAAGCAGGATACATAAGTCTAAAAAGTTAGTTAAGAATATTTTCGAAATGTCTTATTTAAGAAAAGATAATTGGAAATCTCTGTTTCTATTGAAAATTTAAAATCGGTCGAATTTAGCTGTAACACTATTTTCCGAAAATGTTCTTAACTAACTTTTAAGACCTATGTATCTTGTTTATGCGTATGAAGTTTTATTAAAATCTGTTCATTCATTTCGAAAAACAAGGACTTGAAAGTTTGTATGAAATACCGTACGTCGTAAACGTTCTTAAGAGTGAGCTAAGGTGGGCACGCCACAATTGCGGCGATAAATCCCCTCTTTGAGGAGTGGCTGGAGAGGCGCCACGGCGTCCTCACCTTCCGCCTGACGTAGGTCCTCACCGGACACGGGTGCTTCGGGAGGTACCTGTTCCGGATAAGGCGGGAGGAAACGCCCGGGTGTCACCACTGTGTGGATCGCCCGGAGGACACGGTGGAGCATACGGTGGAGGTCTGCCCGGCTTGGGCGGAGCACCGCCGTGTCCTCGCGGAAGCGATCGGCGGCGGCGATCTCTCGCGTCCGGCCCTGGTCCAGGCCATGGTACGGAGCGAGAGTGCATGGGAAGCCATTACCTCCTTCTGCGAAGCAGTAATGCTCGTGAAGGAGGAGGCGGGACGTGTGAGGGAGAGGCTAGCTTTGCACCCTCACGCCCCTAGTCGCCGCAGGAGACGCCCAGGGCGTCGGGAATTGGTAGCCGATTCCCGGTCACCGTAGGCGCGGGCTTGCGGACGGCGAGCAATGGGTAGCTCGCCGACCGGTAAGGACCAAGCCCGAGTCGACGGCGCGTCGTGTTCCACGCGCGCCTCAAAGAGATGTCAGCACTATTGACGGGGTCCGCTAGGGCCGATGTCAGCTAGGGTTGTGGGATGTTCGAAAGAGTTACCGTGGCCCCGGCACAGGCAACAGAAGGAACACGGGTGGGTTTTAGTCAGTAAAAGTCTGACACGCCCTCCCGCTCCGCCCAGAGCGGGAGAAGTCATTTGACGATTTCCCATCCACAAAAAAAAAAAGAAAAAGAGTGAGCTAAGGTAAGACTAATTTCCACTTTAAGTGACCATAAAAAATATTCGCATAGTTTTCACAAATCTATGTATTTTTTTTTAATGGCTGTAAGAGTACGGAAAGACCAAAGATACGATGGATGGACTGTACGAGGGATGATATGGGTAGAAAGGGGACTACCGAGATTACGACTAATAGAGGAGTATGGAAGAAAAATACATGTTGCGCCGACCCTAAGTAAATTGGGAAAAGGGCGGGAGAATGATAATGATAATGGGAAGTCAGTCGTTCAACGTAACAATGACATGCGTGGCAGGTCTATAGCCACCACCCTGGGCGGCGTTAGTAAGCTGACTTAATTTAAATACAACAATCGGCACAATGACAGCCGAGCTCACATTCCATGTCAACAACCTTGTGTGCTAAGTCGAAATATTTTATTTGTTTCTCTTTCTCAGCTTTCACAAAGTCCTCATCATGTGGAATGGTAACATCGACAATAATTGCACGGTGCGCTAATCGGTCTATCACCACTATATCGGGCTTACTGGCGACAATAATCCTGTCAGTAATGACAGACCGATGCTTTACATAAAGTGCATCTTCTGCTATTATCCATTGTGTGGTCGCACATTTAAACTTGGTATTGTATTTTCATCTCTGAATTATGTGTGAAGTGTAATTGGTTAGCAACTCCTGCTTCTATGCTGTGTTAGTTTCTGTACTTACACTATGAATTGTAGTCAACTATTTGTAGTAATATTACAAGTGCTGCTTTTATCTTCTATGTATGTATGTTAATTAGTTCATAAAAGTTTGACTAACTATCTATCTGTTCTGGCCCGTGTGGTAAGTGATTGCTAGCTGCCGAATGTGAGCAGTTCGGTTCGATTGCCATTTGAGTTTTTGAGTATAATTTGAGTTTAGTTGTTTAAGCTTAAGCTTGTTTCGAGTTGGTGCAGTTCAACCAGTCTTCCGATCTGTAACACGCTAGGGATGGTTTTCGACATCTTCAATAACCCTTATTACTATATTGTACGTTATTATCCACTCTCTGGTAGAATTTTAAACTATGGGGTGTCAACTTCGCTGTAATTCAAACCAATTGGCAACTCTGTTTGCCATGAAATGTGATTGTTGTTGTACGAGTACATTGTCTGTACTGTATTAAGACAGCTAAAATAAATTTGTATAAAAGTTAAGCTTTGTTGTTCGGTCGTCTCTGGCATGAGTATTATTCATTTATTTTACTATTTATGTACACATAATAAAACATATACAAATACGTCGTACTGCTTATTTCTTAAGAAATTTCTTCCAGCAGACCTGCGAAAGGAGAAATTAAAAAAGAAATGTAGACAATAGTGTGTGAGAGCAAGAAGAGAAGAATAGGATTTGTGACGCCTTAAACTAATATATATTATTATATATACCTATACATATTCTATAAAGTAAAAATTAACAGGTACTTAAATAAATAAATATGCTATAAACCTATATATATATATATATAAATTCTCACAGTTGAGAGGAGAGGTAATGCTGTTATAGAGGCATGAGGAACAGGGTGTAAAGTTCACTCATCCTCCATAGAAAAGGGAGGACCCTCCGACCAGACGGGTGTTGTGTCTGGTGGGCTACTGCCCGATGGTTGATGTCGGGATGTTGTATATATGTTATTCGCGCGGTAAAGTCTGATTGCGCGATGCAGGATTTTGCGTGATGTCAGTGTGACGCGTTCCATTGTGGCGATGTAGATATGCCGCCACGCTCTTTTACTCGATATTTGAATTGCGGAATAGATTTTAAATTACGAATGCTAAGCGGAAGTGAGTTCCACAATCTAACAGCATGGACAGAGAAGGAATAAAAATAGTAGTTTGTTTTATGAGGATGAGATTTAAGGAGGGATCTAAGATGTGATCTACACGGTGCGTTGCTAGGGCGAGCGTAAAAAAATCGCTCACGCAGGTAGGAAGGATAAGACGGGTTGTGTAAGATGTTGAAGAGGAGACACAAAACTCGAGTGTAACACAAAATAAGAGTACTTAAAATTATCGTTCTAAAACTCTGGCACTGTAGTAGCTATAACGTTAGCCACCTGGGCACACATTCAATAATCAATATTAATATCTACGACAGCCGGTGCTGCATCTACGAACCTCAGGATATCGGCATCACTCACTAATTGGGTGGTAGAGGTCAGCGGTATGAACAAAATATTGTTATTAAGCCGCAGCTGCGCAGATTGGGAGCAGAAACCGATGCATTTGAATAGTGTATACGTTCAAAATTCATATGAGGTTGTTGCAGTGTAAAGGCTAAATTGCTAGAATTTCTTTCTACGACAATTTTTAATTACCGTCATTATGGTAAGCTGTTACTTTGTTGAACTCGCTAAAATGATTTTTGCTAGCTTATTTTTGATAAGTTCTTTTTTTTTTATAAATTATTCTTGGTCTATTATTTGGGAACATTGTAAACAGGTTCCGTTCTGTGGCCCTACAGAAACTACCCCATTGGTGCAGCCAGGATGAGCCACGTGAGAACTCTGATGGGAGATTGGAGATAAAAATCCATACTCCCTCCCCCTATTGTAGATGCGAAAGTAACTCGGTCTGTCTGTCAGTCACTTTTAACGCCTTAATGGCTGAACACATTTCGATGTTTGGCAAACAGGTACGCCATGACCTGGGTTAGGACAAAGGACCGGATGTACTGTTTATCCCGGTAGTACGTTCCCGTGGGATAATTTCCGACTTCCACGCCGGCAAAGCTACGGGCAAAAGCATTCGCAAGAAGCTGGCAGTATCAACGCAACGGTAATGTTTTCCCATTGTTCGTCTTATTTGTTTTAGTATATCTATGTGTATTTATTTGTGCTAATATTTTTATATAATTAGGTGTATTATATTATATTTAAAGTTTCTGATAGGTATGTATTTATATTTAAATAAATATGTATTCCACGATCCTCGCTACTGCACCTACCACTGTTTGTCTCCGCATCACCCAAAGGTTGACAGGCAGAAAATGCCTTTGGCATTAAGTCCGCCTCTGTAAATTTGTGTGCATAAAGTATTTTATTTTATTTTTATTTAAAAGCTGGTCTTCTATAAACGGCTCCTCTTTAAAAATTTCAGATGCCTATGGCAACTATATATGTATCATAGTACTGTCCGTATCCGCGAAACTATAAAAAAATGCTCCCCTTCTATACAATAACTTACACGGTATTATGTGCAACTTAATTGAGCATGAAGATCGGTATTTGCTATGAACAATTTAATCACTGTGTACTCGTGTTATGATTCAGTTCACCTCTGACCAGCAATTAGTTCACTCCATCTGGCAATACATTGTCAACCTTATTTATTATAGGTAAAGGAGTATGTAGGGATGTGGTTTGTAACGTAGAAGGATGTTAGAGATTCTCTTTGCTTCTTCTTCTCTTGATCTTGCTTGATCTACGAGAATGTATGGCATGGTAAATATAATAATAAAATTATGTTTTTTAAGCTGATAGAAGGGACGTAAGCAGTCATGGTACGGTGAAGGTGGAGTGATGTGGAGGAATGAGGAAAAATGTCGTGAGGAAAGTTGTATGTACGAATGTGGAGGGTTACAAAGATTAGAGGAAGACCAAAGAAACGCTGGATGGACTGTGTGAATGATGATATTATGGCTAGAAAGGGGGTGACTACAGAGATGACGACTAATAGAGAATTATGAAATACTAGCAGCATCCCGCGGTTTTACCCGCATAAGTCTCGATCCCGTAAGGATATCGGGATAAAAAGTATCTGTGTGTTAATCCAGATTATAAACTATCTGTGTGCACAATCTCATCCAAATCCGTTTTGTAGTTATTGCGTGAAAGAGTAACAAACATCCATCCTTCCTCACAAACTTTCGCGTATATAATATTAGTAGGATTAGTAGGGGAAAAATACGCTACGCCGTCCCTTAATTGAAATATACGTGTTGCTCGCGTGCTCGGATGTCTGTGTACTAAACACTTAAATGTTATTATGATAGTAGGTACCTACTGATGAATAATATTACATCCTGTTTATCAGTCAGTTCACCTTATACCAGCAATTAGTAAGCGCCGTCTACAATGTCACGTTAATTAATAGGACACACAGACTGTCTTAGCGCTTAAATTACTATGTAGCTGACACGAATAATTGTTCACCTGACTTGAAACAAAACGAAAAATATAGCTGAGACTAGTTTCGATTTATTTCTGACTAGCTGTGCCCCACGACTTTGTTCGTATCGAAATCGTAAGATACACAATATTGTAAAATAACAGCCACATTTTAATAAAACACCCTCGTCCCCCGACCCGTCGCGTTGCATCGCCCGCCCGCGCTATTACTTCGTTTTCGCTTAGTGTTCTTTCTGACTTTTTTCTTTTTGCTCGGCTCCTAAGGGTCGAAGTTGTTGTTGATGTTAAATAGCCTATAACTATCCTCGAGAATTGGACTACCAAATGCAAAAAGAATTTTTCAAATGCGACTTTTGTTTCACTATTTCATGGGTGTTTCACTTTTTGCGCGGAACTCTAATTACTTTTCTAAAATAAAAGTAGCCTAAGTTACTCCCCGTAACATCAGCTACTGCCAATGAAAATCCTGTCAATATCGGTCTAGCTGTTTCGGAGATTAGCCGGAACATACAGACAGACAAACAAAAATTTTAAAAATTGCTTTTTTGTTATAAGGACCGTATATATGTACTTCCTTATGCATTTATTAAAAAGTTGTTATTTTGACATTACAAATCAACACTTCAATTTTATTTATTTGTATTTTTATTTATTTGTATTTATATTTATTTGTACAGATACCAAAATCAATCTGCCTAGCCTTTTCCCAACTATATTGGGGTCGGCTTCCAGTCTAACCCGATACAGCTGAATACCAGTATTTTACATGGAGCGACTGCCTATCTGACCTCCACAACCCAGTAACTGGGTAATACCCTTGGTAAGACTGATTGTCAGACTTTCGGGCCTCTGACGACCCGTAACGACTGTCAAAGATCCACGAATGACAGCCGGAACCAACGGCTTAACGTACTTTCCGAGGCACGGAGGAGTCTTGGTATGTAAAGATGGTCACCCATCCACGGACAACCCCGCAAGCGTAGCTTAACATGATGGATCGACCCCGGCTGTATAGATACCGAGAAGTACATAATCTTACATACCTACATAGGTAAGATTTCCACAGTAATTTTCGATATAATGGGGGAGAGTATTATTTCATTCAGGGCAAAAACAATCCTAAAAAAGCGGCCAAGAGGGCGTCGGACTCACATACGAAGCGTTCCGTACCACCGTACAATATTTAACAATGTTTTCTAAAATCGCCGAAAAAAAAATTTTTTTTTTACTTTATTTAAAGCGTATTGAAGATTTTTGTGAGCTGGCATGCCTCCTGTCCGCCATTTTGATTTTTTTCAAAATGGCAGCCACGCATTAGACCTACATAAATCGATAGCTGACTTCAATGCAAACAGAAAACATAATGGGACCAAACCCTGTAAAGCGTCACGTTTCCAAGAAACGTCCAAAGTTGATCACGTGACATCGATATTTTTTGAACTTGCGTACATCTTGTTGCATAGATGTTTAAAATAATGATTTTAATAATGCTATTATGCTGCAATATTAATTACTGTGGTAGACAGTCTTCTGTTATGGCTACGAATTTATTTGGTATAAGCCTAACGTTTTCTCTTGTCAATTACACTCCGTTGGTTCGTCCTTCGTTTGCTGAGATTAAGATATCATTGTAGTTATACTTCGTTACTTCGTCCTTCGAGATTAGATAACATTGTAGTAATACGTCTAAGATATCGCCTTTCACCCACTAAGTTTAAGTTTTTCTTTTTTTTTTGTGGGTACTTCGTCTTCCTTCTCGCTATGCCTGTAGTGTCATTCATTCGCGTTTTAGTGCGTCGCCAATCACCACTTACTTTCTTATTTTCGTTTAAAATAAGATGCCGAAACGTAGTCACAAAAACGACGACAGTGATTATTTGAGAAGCAAGGTTCGAAAACTTGTAAAGAAAATCAATAAACGTGCCAAACGGTCCCGAGTTCGAATTTGCTCCGAAAACATCTATCTGCGAATATTATTCAATCGCCTGAGCTATCGGAACATGAAGTTAAGCTGAAGTGTTTTCTTATCAATGTTATAATAAAATAAAGATATTGTGAATAGTTTTTAGGACTATATCCGTATCATAATTTGACATGACGTCATATTCTAAATAGTGTTGTGTATTTCTTATGGAGATGTTACCTTCACATAATTTTGGATTTCCAATTCATTGGGTAAATTATCATACCTACCTACCTACATATTAGTAATTGCGTACATTTGAAAGGAATGTTACCTTCACATCAGTTAATGTCCTACTGACATCTTATGTAGGTACGTAAGTATGGATTAAATAATTATATTTAATAGCGTTGTGGATCGTTTTTAAAGACTATCGCTGCTCTAAAACTTCGTAGATACCTACCTACATTATAAAATCATGATCATTACCCGATCACGATTTTATATTTCTGCAAATTGGTATGGATGATGAACTCGGTGTTGTGGATAGTTTTTAAGGACTATCACCGCGCTATTTTCGCTACAGATGAAATGGAAGTTCAGGCTGATGTCGAGTCAGTTCCGATTTTGGATGCGGTAGAATCCCAACCAGGTTCGTCCACCTCAACTACACATGTCCCTGCTACAGATGCGGTGCAGACAGTGCAGTCGGAACTGCCCGTTGAAGCAGCGCTCGATCCCCCTGGACTGGATGAAGAGATTCTGAATCTCTTGGCTGAAACACCTTCGAAGGACAAACAATATAGACCGGATATTAGAGGTGAATTATCTGTTCGCTGGGAACACATCGCAACGACAGGATTAACAAAAGATGCCAGAAAGGAGCTGCCAGAAAAGCATCTTGTTCCAAAAAACTGCACAAAGATTGTTGCGCCGAAGTTAAATACAGAAATAAATAAAGGCCGCATACAGAAATAAAAGACAAAGCACAGGAGAATAAACAGGTGCAGGTCGCAGCAAGTATATCGTGTATCAGTGAAGCTCTCAATACATTGTTTTCTTCGGATCACAAAGACCAGACAGTAATAAAATTGCTGATTCAAGCGGATCGACTGATGAGTGACTCACAACACAACGAGTCCATGACAGCACGTAGTTTTATGTTCTATAATAAAAAAATATATTAAAGTTCATTTGTTTAACACAGTAATCAATCATTTCTTATTTGGCGAACAGCTGACCGATGCTATCAGAGCTGCAAAAGCCATATCCAAATCAGGCGCTGAAATTAAAATAAATACACCAGTCAGTAGACCTGCACCAGCACAGAGACCAAGACAGGCTGATAGTCAGCCGTTAAACCAGAGGCCTCCGTTTCCGCCGGCGCGGCAAGCGGGAGCAGCAAGGAGGACCAAGCCAGCCGGCGGCGGCGCCGCGTCCGCGACTGCAGCAGCAACCGCGATAGCCGCCGCGCTTACAGCAGCGCCCAGCCCCTCGGCGATAGACCTGGTACGTTCCGCAGGATTGTTATCATATTTTTATGATCATTGGCAATTGATAACCAATGATCATGTTATATTATCGTGGATAAGAGGTTACGAGATACCATTTACAAAACTGGTTTATCAGTCATGCGAACCTAGTTTCCATACATTATCTTCATCAGAATCCCTTCAATACAGGATGGCCATCACTGATCTTATAAACAATGGAGCTATTTCACATTGCGAACCGTGTGAAGGACAGTTCTTTCTAGTTATTTATTTATTAAAAAACCTAATGGTAAAAACAGATTTACATTAAATTTACAGTCTCTAAACAAGCACATCATAACAGAATATTTTAAAATTGAAGATCTGAGAACAACTTTAAAACTAGTATCAAAGAACAGTTTCATGGTCACTCTTGATTTGAAGGATGCGTATATTCTCGTATCTATACATCCCAACTGCAAAAAGTACTTACGATTTAAGTACGAGGGTAGAATTTACCAATTCAATGTTTGACCGTTTGGCCTAAACACAGCCCCATTTCTATTTACAAAATTATTAAAACCGGTAATTTGTTTACTGAGATCATTAGGCTATTTGTCATGTATTTATTTAGATGATTATTAATATAGAAAAGAGCTGGATGAATTCGAGTGACATTTGCAAATACCTTGGTTTCGTGATGGTTTGGTTCCGATTCAAACCTCGTTGTAAAAAAAGATATTTTGCACGCTTGGTAGGCCTCCTCACTTCAACTTGCCCCGTGATTCAGTACGGTTGGCTTTATACTAAGCAAATGGAAAGATGCAAATACCTTGCATTGTGTCAAACGAGTAGTTATGTTAGCCACATGTCTCAACCGCAGTAACATGTAAGCCACATGTCTTTACCACAGTCCCTCCAGGAGGATTTCTCTTGGTGGTTAAAATCAATTGATGACGTAGTAATCCCATTAGACAAGACAGCTACTCGCCAGAAATATTTTCGGATGCTAGCAAAAAAGGATGGGGGGGCAGCATGCGGTGAGGAGACCGCCAGTGGCCAGTGGAGTAATTCAGAATGTGTCAAACATATAAATTATCTAAAACTCCTGGCAACGTTCTTGGGGTTACAAATATTCGCAAAGGGACTAAAAAATTGACAAGTTTTACTACGTATTGACAACACAAATGCTATTTCCACATCTAACTGAAATCACAAAATCTTTGTGGCAGTGTTGTGAAGCTCGCGGCATATATTTTGTGTTTGCTTCATACATAAGTTCAGAAGATAACGAAATAGCAGATGCGGAGTCTAAAAAATCTCACTCCGATACCGAATGGGAGATCAAAGATAATTTATTTATTTATTTAATACTTCATGCACAGAAATGTACAGAGGCGGACTTAATGCCATAGGCATTTTCTACCAGTCAACCTTTGGGTGATGCAGAGACAAACAGTGGTAGGTGCAATTATGAGAAATTGTGGAATACATATTTATTTAAATATACAGATACACATATACCTATTACAACTATAAATATAATAATATATACCTAATTATATATAAATAAGCGCAAATAAATATATACATAAATACACGAATATACTAAAACAAATAAGACAAACAATGGGAAAACGTTAACGTTGTGATGATACTGCCAGCTTCTTACGAATGTGCTCGCGAACTTTTATTTTAAAGGATAATCGGTTGGTTGCCATCCTGATTTCCAGGGGGAGCGCATTCCACAGATATATAGACTGAACGAAGAAGGAAGAGTGAATAAAGTCTGTGCGATGAGAGGGACATTGAAGAAGGCGATTATTTGATGAACGTAGATTTTTATTGTGGTTGGCACAAATGTACTGAAAGTGGGGGGCAAGATAACTAGGGGAAGTGGGAGAGTCAAGAAATGAAAAGTGTTCAGCGCCCTTTGCTCTCTGCGCTGGCGTATAGGCAACCACTTAAGAAGCGACCGATGCGCAGAGACATGATCATATTTACGCAGATTGAAAACGAATCGAATACAACTCCTTAAATTAGTATACTCCTCCAGTTCAGGGTACTATCAATGTGCAAGCCTAGGTCCTTCACGTCAGTACTAAATGGAACGATTGTACCATTGAAGAGAACTGGCGGCAAGGTTGTACTATCAACCTTACTCATACTCCGAGAACTACCGATGATTATTGCCTGACACTTATTAGGATTTACTGCAACACCAAATCTATCAGACCAGGTTTTTATGGCTATCAAGTCTCTATTTAATTTGTCGATAGCTTCAGGTATTTCATCAACCTTCCCTTGACAGTACAACTTCAAGTCATCAGCATACAGATGATACGCACACTGAAGTTCGGAAGTTATAAGATTAATAAAAATAGAAAACAGAAGAGGAGAAAGAATGCCGCCTTGAGGAACGCCCGTTACCAAATCACACCAGCATGATGAAGAATCCCCAACCTGGACGGACTGCTGACGTTCCTGAAGGTAAGAGGAGAACCATCCCAGTGTCTCGGGAGAGACCAAAACATAGGACAGAATGGCTAGCAGGATGTCGTGATTGACGGTATTAAAGGCATTCGAGAAATCGACCAACACTAGTGCAGTAACTTTGGTGTCTTCCAGTCCTGCCCTCATATCGGCCTCGAGCACTTTGGATAGGAAGGGGAGGATAGAAATGGGGCGGAAGTCGCTAGGAAGAGAGGGATTAGGAACCTTAGGTAGCAGACGAACATAGGCCTTGCGCCACAGGGAAGGGAATACTCCGGTGTATAGGGAAAAATTTACAATGTGGGTAATCGCGGGTAAATAATAATTCTTTTGGAAAGATTGTACAGGCCTTAGGGCAACCGAAAATTGATCTTTTCGTACCAAGATTAAAAAATAAATGTGTTAAATACGTCTCATGGAACAGAGACACATTTTTTTCCTGGGGAAATTCTCATGGATACCCTCCGTTTGGGAAGAACGGAGAGTTATGTCGGACTCCTACCGACTAAAACCTCACTATTCCTTCCAGTACCATGAGTCGGGGGCCCGGGAGATACTTGTACATTCACCGCACCCCCGACTGGTATCAGCCCACTATGCCTAGCGGGCCCCATCATTATGTGTGGCCAATGACATGATCCTACGTCTTCCCATTAAGGCGCGCATTTAATACTGCGTGCCACCTCTATGAGCCTGACTGCTCGAGCGACGACACAGCCCAAATTTCGTCGCCCGCAGGCCCCACCTTATGGTGGCCGGAGATCATTAAGCGCCCTTCGACGCCCGGCTGCTCTTCTGATGCGAGTGGAATGAGAGGTATGCTCTCTTTTTCTCTCCGCCGCCTTCTTTTCATGCATCACCTCCTCGCAAAAAGAGGCAACAGCATCCCACGCGTTTTCGCTTCCGACCATGGACTGAACCACGGCCGGAAGCGAGAGATCACCTGCACCAAGTGTCGCTACGAGGGCACAGCGCTGTTAGGCCCAAGCTGAGCACTCCTCCAGCGTATGTTGCACCGTGTCCTCGGGGCAGTCCACACAGTGATGACAAACGGGCGTCCGCTCCCGACCTATGCGACGCAGGTACTTCCCAAAACATTCGTGTCCAGTTAGCACCTGAATTTGCCGGAAGCTTAGGGCGCCATGCTTCCACTCCAGCCATTTCTCCATAAGAGGCCTTATTGCCACTATTGCTGCGAGCCCCCATTTGGGTTGTACAAGTCACTTCCTCCATTCAGCCACTAGGAGATGACGGAACTAGGTCCTTCGTGCGTTAAATTCTCGGGGAACCGGTCGTTGACCACGCGCTAGCTCCACCTTCCGCCAACGATATAGGGACGCTAAGATTTTTGCGTCCAGATCCCAGGGCATTGATCCGGCCAGGAGAGTTCCTGCCTCGTAGGAGATTGTACGGCCATTTTCACCCTAACAGCCATCGCTCTCTGCGGCCTTCGCAATATTGCGACATTGCGGGCCGTCAGGGTGTCCGCCCACACAGGTGCCCCATACAGAGATATGGACCGCACGATCCCAACGTACAGCCTCCGGCAGGAGGCGTTGGGCCCCCCCAAAAAAGGTAGCAATCGCGCAAGAGCAGCTGCAACGCTGATTAATCTGGGGACCAGCTGCTGAATGTGCGGCCCGAAGTCCCACCGGCTGTCGAGGACGAGTCCCAAGTACTTCATCGTTGACTCGACACCGATGTGGACGCGTCCTACGACTATGTGTGAATCCCAAGGTGGCTTATTCCGAAGCCCATGGAATCAGAGAGCCTCAGACGTGTGCAGAGCCACCTCGAAACCCAAACGCCGGATCCTTCCATCGACCTGCGCAACCCCTGCCGTGGCTAATATGGCTGATTGCCAGTGTGTTTGCCCCCGAGCCGTCACCAGTGTTTCATCGGCGTAGCAGATTACGTCGACGCCATGGGGAAGTGCACCGCGCAGCACCCTGTCGTAACCAATGTTCCACAGCAGCGGCCCTAGGACCGAGCCCTGTGGAACACCATACGACGTCTCTCGCCGGCTCCATCCTTCCCGACCCGGGTAGATTGCGGTTCTCTCCGCTAAATAGTCCCTGATAATGTGATGGAGGTAGGCAGGCACACGATGATATATGAGTGCCACCCGTATGCAACTCCAGGGCAGGTTGTTAAAGCCGTTGGCGATATCCAGAGACACCGCCAGTACGACCTCACCCTGAGCAACTGCTTCCTCCGCTAGAGCCCTTACTCGCATGATTGCATCCACGGTGGAGCGCCCCCGGCGAAAACCGAACTGGTTATCCACCAAATCTGACCCCACGCCGGTCAAGTTCCGGACGAGCCGGTCGGTGATTATTCTTTCTAATAGCTTGCTCGCCTTGTCTAAGAGCACAATGGGCCTGTATGCCGACGGAGAGTATGTAGGGAGCCCCTCCTTCCTCAGCAAGACCAGCTTGCCAGCTTTCCACCGCCGTGGAAAATGACCCCGCTCGAGGCAAGCGCTAAAAAGGCCTGCAAATCGGGGCCAGAGAGCCTGCATAGATAATGCCGGTGCACGGCCTGGTACGCCGTCCGGCCCTGGGGCAGTGTTTTTGGCTTGTAGCCGCAACACCCCGGCTCTCAATTCTATCTGGGTCACTTCAGATACGTCGTCATCATCATTGGCATCAACTTCGACGGCATCCTCACCTAACTCTGCAGTAGGCGGAGTCATTAGAGGAGGAATATGCTCTGCCCATGAAGGGAAAAGAGCACAGACCACCTGATCGAGGAGTTGTGGTTGGAGACTCTGGGTAAGTGGTGGAGCCCATGGGCGAAGCTTGCAGCTTGTAAGGAACCCTAAAAACTTGCGGAAATATTAATATCAAGCAAATAAATCGAAAAGCAAATGCCTCACTCGCGACCAAATAAGGCTGTGATGTAAGGGCACTAACTTCATAATACGAACTATACACAGACTCAATAAAACAAAACTACTAACAAATGAAATCAAAAGAACAGTTATTGTTATCCAGGCGGAAACAATTTTCCTCCCCCCGCTTCCTTTCAGGCTATTTCTCCCACATGAATGGCAGAGAAATTAGTTACATTACCCTTAGGAGAACTCAGTCTTATCATGTATTGATCAAAAGAAATATCATTAATTTCCTAATACAACGCGCAAATTGATTTTGGGAAGGTGCTGGTGTATTACGTAACTGGCTGGTAGGTACTGTAAAGGTTACATGCAAAAGGCGACCTTATGTCGTACAGGCTTCGATCATTGAAGCGAATTCGAATTAATTTTAAATATAAATTGTTAGGATTTTGTTTCGAAAAACGAGAGTCCATAAAGTAGACGCGTAGGGGAGTGCACATTTCTCTGAGAAAAGGACATTCTATTATGATAAATATAAAATAAACATTATATAAGTTTATCATGTAGGTATTATTCTACGCCCCCACACTACATTACATTATAGCTTACGCTCTTCTAGCGCTACAGTACCTACCCATGACTTTTTTCGCATACAAACTTCAACCAAGCATTTGACCAGCTCAAGGTTAAATTTCAAAAATCGTTTCTTAAGGCACTCTTACACGTGCAATTTTTTGAGCAATTTTTGCTCGGCAACACGGGATCAATTTGGAGCTTAGTGGAGTAATCTGCAACAGTTTCAATAAAATTCGGCAATATTTTGGCAATATTGTTTCTAATTGCTCCACATATTCCTGCTTAATGTCGCCGATAGGACTTGCTGGTATGAAAATTTTAGGATTTTTTTTATCTAGCTTGTTTTTATTTATTCTGCGGTCTCACTTCCGCGGGAAGAGCAGGCAGGCGGGCGGGTGTGCATTGTGCTCTTCTGTTGTGAATTGTGACTGCACATGGATTCGTAATTAATGGGCCAGCTTTATCCAAAAGTAATTCAAAATCACGTCGGGACATTCGAGTAGTTTTTCATTATAATATCATCTAATTTATAACACAGTGAAGATTGCTTCCGTCTTGCTAAAAACGTTCGCACCCAAATATGTCTATTCCTTTTTTTTTTTGCTTTTGACTCATGAAGTCATGATAATAAAAGCGGTTTAAGCCGCGGTTTCAAGAAAAACGTCATCCATAGCGAGCGATAGTATTTCAACTAAATTGCTCGTGTATGAAAGTATTGCCTAGTTTCATGGAGTTGCTCCTTACCGCTCAATATTGTCGTTGCAAAACATTTTGCCACATTGACGCTTGTGGCCGCTGCCGTAAATGGCTTGATATTTTGTCACGTCACAATCGATCAGTATTGCTCTTAATTGAGCAATTTTCTTTGTCCATGTAAGCGCACCTTTAGTGCACCTCTAAACAACATTGTTACGTTTTGGTTTATAAGTACCTACCTATGTAGTAAACTGCTCATAAAACTTACCGTATTTTTAGGCACCTGTCCCACCGCTGGTGATTAAGAGCGTTAACGACGTACGGCGTTTCATACAAATTTCAAGTCCTTGTTTTTCGTAATGAATGAACCGATTTTAATGAAACTTCATACGCATAAATAAGCAGGATACATAGATCTAAAAAGTTAGTTAAGAACATTTTCGAAATATCTTATTTCAAAAAAAAGATAATTGGAAATCTCTGATTGTATGGAAAATTTAAAATCGGTCGAATTTAGCTGTAACACTAGTTTTCGAAAATGTTCTTAAGGGCGATTCCATAAAATTTTCTCGATAGAAAAAAATCTCAAAGTTACCTCTAAACTGAACTATAAACCGTTGGCAATCCTACAATACTTCAAATAAGATCATGAAACTTTTTATACTTACTGAACTAACTATAAAGCAGGTCTTATGTTATTTTTTTTTTTTTAATTACTATTATTTTCACCGTAAAAAGCAATTACCTAAACTATCGGCGCTGCCTGCCGCCCAGCACCGCACTCAGTCCCGCTCTCACTCAGTCCGCGCGCAGTATCGTGCGAGCGAGATAAAGAGTGAATTTTAGCTGAGGTAGTATAGGCTCTTAACTAACTTTTTAGACCTATGTATCCTGCTTATGCGTTTGAAGTTTCATTAAAATCGGTTCAACCATTTCGAAAAACAAGAACTTGAAAGTTTGTATGAAATGCCGTACGTCGTAAACGCTCTTAACGAGAAGCGAGTAGAGCTAGCAACTTAAAACGAGTTGGCGAGCAACGAGCAGCGAGTGCACGACGGCGACAAGCGATTACTCGCTGGTATGCGTACCTATTTACCAAGCGTGAGCCTCTCAGCGAGTGTTCTGCCCGCCAAGCGAGCATCGCTGAGCGAGTACTCCCTTTGATAGCTCTTGTCGCTGCGACAAACGAGGATTCCCCGGCGGTGTGAACAGTCAGTGATCAACTATTAATATATTATATCTCTTTTACGTATACTTCCACGGGACCTGCAATCTTTTGTACGTTTCTTGAGCGGGAAAATCGTTGATAGTCGCTTCATCGTCAGCGGTGGGACAGACGCCTTAGATACGACGAAGCATTGGCCTTGATGTTGCAGATTCTTGATACATTCATATAAATAGTACGTTTATTATTCGTCCACCAAGTCGAAAGCCGGTTTGCCAACCCATATCATAATAACATTATAAAATCGTCTCAAAAAAGAAGACAAAATACCCGATACCTTTTATTCGATTGCATCTTTCAAACATCTCCCTGACATAAGGGTATGAACACAATTGCGCATTTCTATAACGATCATAGAACGACGTGTCATAATGATGAATCTATTTTCGCGGGTGAATGCCGTACCTTATTCGTTTTCCTTATGAAGTGATAGTTCATATATTTTAGTAGGCGGCGTTTATGCTGTAAACTGGACACTAAAAGGATAATTATAGGTACTAATAATCAGGCAACATTACATCATGTATCATTAATTATCTAACATTATACATTATTTTATTAATATTTGCGTGCTATGTCTAAGGGAAACGCGATAATCTGTTTTTAATTTTACTTTTTACATCTCTTGCATGGTGTCAAATTGTGTTGTATGTATCAGAGGCGAAGCGTTCATACAACCCGATTCCTATCGGCTTCCCTTCGGAACAACCACTCTTCTTAGTGTCTACTATTGCCAAATAATATGGTACACCTGTGTGTGTAACTGTGTATCACAACACATTACATAATTATATTTAACACCAGTTTAATATATCATAAGATTAAAAACCTATAGTTTTTTGTTTGAGTTTATGAGAACTGAAAAATATTTTCTTCGGCTTCCCTCTAATGGTAATTTTAGCTGCGCCACTGGTATGTATTGTACTCATGTCTGTGCAAATAAATGATTATCTTATCTTAACTTATCAGCATGTTAATATTCCATACTACTCTTTTCACACAGAAAAGGATTCAGCATCAAGTCATCGTGCTAACACATTGCAGGTTGGATTTCCTTCAAAGAATCCTTGAGGCCATTTCGTCACCAGGCATCAGTCCTATCACGCTGTCACCGGGACACAACATAATTATTTCCAGGACGATACAAGGGTTTGATTGCAGTGCTAGGTTAAGTGTCTTACCCACGATTGTATAAGATTACAGACCGTCTAACTTAAAACTGCACGCCCCTCCACTAATATTCATATAATATGTTACGGTTACAACCCGAAGTGCGGTTACACCTAGTTTTAGCCGGCTACATCATCTACCTAGCCTTTTACCAACTATGTTGGGGCCGACTTCCAGTCTAACCGGTTGCAGCTGAATACAAGTATTTTACATGGAGCGACTGCCTATCTGACCTCCAGAACCCAGTTACTGGGTAATACGATACCCCTTGGTAAGACTGATTGTCAGACTTTTGGGCTTCTGACGACCCGTATCGACTGTCAAAGATCCACAAATGACAGCCGGGACCAACGGCGTAACGTGCTTTCCGACACACTTAACAGCCGCAAGCGTAGCTTAACCTGATCGATGGGTCCGGGTGGCTATTATTACTTACCCACAAGCCCCTAGTTTTAGCCGGCTACAGCGAGCCTATTAATTCAGGGCTACAACTAGGTGTAACCTTCATTATACCTTCCCAAAACATTACATTCTCTTGTGCTTAAACGGGCCTTCTGGCACTCGCCGTCCGCTGCCGCAGCACCGCTCGCTTCGCTCGCTCGGCTCGTGTGTTTTGCAGTCATAATTCTAACCTAACCTACCTATCAGCTCTAGAAGTATGAGGAACAGGGTGTCAAGTTTACTCATCCTCTATGAAAAGGGAGGATCCTCCGACCAGATGGGTGTTGTGTCTGGTGGGCTACTGCCCGACGCCGACGGTTGTCGGGATGTTGTATGTGTACTCGTCACGCGGTAAACTCTGATTGCGCGATGCAGGATTTTGGGTGACGTCAGTGTGATGCGTTCGCATGTGGCGATGTAGATATGCTGCCACACAGCCTACACCTAAATATAACCGACCACACCTAGTTGTAGCCGGCTAAAAGTAGGTGTAGCCGCACTTCAGGTTTTAGCCGTAACATGCATACACATTTGAAATATATATGTATAGAGGTATGAGGAACAGGGTGTAAAGTTCACTCATCCTCTATGAAAAGGGAGGATCCTCCGAACAGACGGGTGTTGTGTCTGGTGGGCTACTGCCCGACGGTTGATGTCGGGAATTCGGGATGTTGTATATATGCTAGTCGCGCGGTAAACTCTGATTGCGCGATGCAGGATTTTGTGTGACGTCAGTGTGACGCGTTCCACTGTGGCGATGCCGCCACATCACTCCCCTCCGGAGACCGGAGGTCGATAGTGGGCAGAGTCGTGTATCTTGCGATGCTTGCCAGGGCCAGTTGAGGTTCCAGTGAGTCGGAACCGGGTGCCGCATAGTTCACAGTGAGTCTGAACTGTCTGCGGAGATGCCCCCAGTGAGTCGGGGTGGCGCTGCGTTATGCTCCAGTGCGTCGGATGTGGTACAGCGCCGGGTTGAGGCTGACTGCTGGCGTCGACCAGGAGAGGTTTGAAGGGCTCTGCTTGTTGACCGGCCGAGAGTGCAGTGTGCTGTGCCAAGGTTGCTGATGAGGCTGAGGGTGATCACCAGGTATACGCGGTCGCTGCATGCTGGTGGTCAGGATACCCGTTGAAGCCGTGGGTGCTGGCTGGCTGGGTGACTCGCTGCTCGAAAGCTCGAGGAAGTGATGCTGATGACGTCACGCTGTAGTAGTTGCACGAAGGCTGCGCTGACGATCACGTCGGGGTCACCAGTATAGAGGTATGAGGAACAGGGTGTAAAGTTCACTCATCCTCTATAAAAAGGGAGGATCCTCCGAACAGACGGGTGTTGTATCTGGTGGGCTACTGCCCGACGATTGATGTCGGGATGTTGTATATATGCTAGTCGCGCGGTAAACTCTGATTGCGCGATGCAGGATTTTGTGTGACTTCAGTATGACGCGTTCCACTGTGGCGATGCCGCCACATATGCAACCAGTAGTGGCGAGGTATGCATTTTTAAATAAGACGATCTCTACTAACATATCTATTATGAAATATCGTTACCATCGTAATACGTTATCGAGTTTCTTTTACTTGTACAACAAGTAAAAATAAACAAATAATATCAAAGGCTTAGCCTATCCTTACGTCTGTATAAAGAAGACTGGAATTACAGCATAACATCAACGTCTGCACAAGCGACACTGGAACTGCCATTCTTCTTTGCCTTAGGTATGTATAACTTGTTTCATCATCAATGTGCCCCACATGATTCAGTCACAACACAACGAGTTTCGGACTCAGAAACCCAATTCCCATTAAGATGAACTTTATTTCTGTAACTTCTCATATTATTTCAAGAATTTCTATAATGATAACTCGCTCATCTGTCCACACCCTAACGGTCGGGAAAAGGAAATCGAAACATTATTATTTAGGAGCTTCGCGTCAGGCGCGGTAATGCTGCGATGGTAAGCGTGAACAATCACTTATATATAGTTACGAGTATAATTGGTTGGTTGGTGGTGGTTGGTTGATGGTTGGTTGGTTGGTAGTTGGTGGTGGTTGGTTGGTGGTTGGTATAGTTGGTTGGTTGGTTAGTTTATAGTTGTTAAGTGCATACTAACACAATTATGGACGGTCATTGTCTAAAATAAAGTCATTATTATGTCGTTTATTAATTTTTGTTTCTTATGTAATTACATTTTTAAATATTTCTTAAATTAAAAAATATAAAAAACATTTAAAAATATAAAAAAATAGAGTTCCACCGGTGTCGGGAGCATGGTCCAAGCTACCGGTGGTTAGGGCTGCAGAGACAGGAACCTCCTCACAATACGAGCCGTATCAAGAAGAACTGCTTTCTGAATCAGGCCCTTGATCCAACCGCCTAACGAGAGCCTCGAGATATGTTGGTCGAGGCTGTCAGCCATCAGGCCATTGACCGTTACGACAATTGGCACAATGACAGCCGAGCTCACATCATTCATTATTATTATTATTATATATTTTAAGCGTCTATATTTTGTATGCATAAAAATTATGACAGAAATTATGATTATCATGAATCATCAAAAGGGAATTTGCTACACTCCATTGCATAACGGATAGCTTGTTGACGGTTTATAATTGTAGCTACGGCCAAATACAACCTCTTCTCCTTGCTTAAGCAATCGCCTTTTACAAAGCAATTTCATTAAAAACCAAATTAATAAAACCCTACTGTGTGGTGAAAAGATTTATGAAAAATATCTCTATCCCTTTTTCATTTTACGACAAACAATTCAATTTTCCGCACTATTCCTTCAGTTTAATTCCGTTCACTTCAATACAATACAAAACATCGACGTTCTAAAGAATTTGCATGAAAATTTTCAAAATGTCCTCTGAAATTGTATCCAGACTCGGAGTGCAGCGGTGTTCAACCTTTTTATTACTTGAGTCGTAAACATAAGGACGACAACGTTTTTAGGGTTCCGTACCTCAAAAGCAAAAAACGGAACCCTTATAGGATCACTCGTGTGTCTGTCTATCTGTCTGTCACAGCAAATTTGCTCCGAATCTAATGGACCGATTAAATTGAAATTTGGTATAATATGAATTTCTGTGACCCAAACACGGGCGTGTAACGTAAATAAATGAATTTTGAATATTTGACCCCAAAAGTGACCGTTTTGGGGTCAAATAAGAAAATTTTAAAAAAAGTTTTATAACTATGCCGTGTGACGTAACAAATGAAAGGTCTTACTGGAGGTTTTAAATATATTTTTTGAATTATTTTAGAATAAATTGTTTTAGAGATATTTATGAATGTTGCAGCAGCGGTGAGGTTTGGTGAAAACTTATGTGTTTTTACTTTATGTGTTGAGGATTTTCACTGACCAATCACGATCAAGAGATAGGTATGACGTAGCATATGGTATTGTTTCTTGCCTCGAGATGTCGCTATCAGTCCTTGATGTGCGTTATGGAGTAGGAGTTCACAACAATGAATATAGACGAAAATTAACCATATGGGGGGTACGGTCAATTTTCGTCTATTAAAAATTTACCATATCTCTGAAGCTCCTGTACCTAAAATATTGAAAAAAATACAGAAAATAGTTCTATACTTATAGACTACAGGAAAACAAATAAGAAGTCTATGGTCTTAAAATAACATGGTAAATCTCACAATATTGTGCGTACAAACTAACATTTGCAGTTGGAATATATGGGAGAACATATTTTTCGACTACAATGCTAAGTTTGATCTTGGGATAATTTCTTTCTTCATCCCAACTACGGAACCCTTCATTGCGACACGCACTTGGTCGGTTTTTATGCAAATAATAGCTGTTACTCGTGATGTAGTTCGCATACAAACTGCAACCCTTTTAAACCCCCTCTCTTTTTTGCTTAGGGGTTAAGTTTTGTACTTAAGGTAATAAATTGTGCATAAATAAATATGTATAATATACAGAATGTATCAGAAAGCTATGGTAAAATCTAAGGGTGTGACCGTCTAACTGAACAACTTTCTCCATGGCACCAACATCGTAATCGAAAATAAATATAAGCCGCCCCATCTCATCACCATCAATCCAGCCGGAAGACGTCCACTGCTGGACATAGACCTCCCTTAATCAATGCCACTTTGACCGGTTCTGTGCTTCCCTCAACTGTCCCATCATCATCTGCCTAGCCTTTTCCCAACTATGTTGGGGTCGGCTTCCAGTCTAACCGGATGCAACTGAATACCAGTATTTTACATGGAGCGACTGCCTTTCTGACCTCCACAACCCAGTAACTGGGTAATACGATACCCCTTGGTAAGACTGGTTGTCAGACTTTCGGGCTTCTGACGACCCGTAACGACTGTCAAAGATCCACTAATGACAGCCGGGACCAACGGCTTAACGTGCTTTCCGAGGCACGGAGGAGTCTCGGTATGTAAAGATGGTCACCCATCCACGAACCAACCCCGGCAAGCGTAGCTTAACCCGATGGATCGACCCGTGCGGCTGTTATTACTTAGCCACGAGCTCTTCCCATACAAAACTTTAATCCCTACTCGACCCAAATGTATGGGATGGTTGATTTTTTTTTTGCGATTACGATATTTGTCCCATGAAGAAAGTTGTTCAGTTAGATGGTTTATACCACACCCTTAAATTTACCACACCTTTCTGATACAAGCTGTATAAATATTTATAACATAACGTCACGCCTTGTTTCCCCGAAGGGTTAGGCAGAGATGTACCTATAGTACACCCACATTTCGCTAGTTATGTTTACGTCCCATGTAATAGGGGGCGAGCCTATTGCCATCACACTTGATTGGGCACAAATCCAGACTCCGGGTTGCTACTGAGAAACTCCAGATAGAAAAACCCTATAACACTTTGCCCGACCTGGGAATCGAATCCAGGACCTTGCGACCACTAGACCAACGAGGCAGTCTATATTTATTTATATGTGCGCAATTTATTACCTTAAGTATACTGTTGACATTAAAATAATATAATAAAATAATATAATATAATATTGTCCTAGGACATTGGCTTTGAGTACCACTGGCCCTACAGACGCAACAATATCAAGTTCGCGTTTTAATTCCAATCGTCACAAAGCGCCGCGTCGGTCGGGTTTCACATTGTTGCCTGCAATCCTACTCCGCTCACAACTTCACGCTTATATTGCGTCGCCGGGTAAGTAGCGATATTAAATCTGGATAGATAGTTGTAGATGTAGGGGTTTCGTTTGGTGTAATCTGTGGTTATGAAAGTAATTCCGTGCTCCATCGGCGACCATATTGTCGTTTACCATCAGCATGTGGCGAGCTGTTGAGTATTAGTGACCCAAGGACCCTATCTCCCGGGAGAAGTCTTATTCCTCATTTCTGGCTTGCCTTATTGACTGGCTTGAGTGGAGATTCGCAAGGGCAAACGTGCTCGGAGGAAGGAAGTATTCCAGTAAGATGCTGGTAGAGATCTAGACCGTACCGGATTGTCAGCCATGGAATACTTCTTCACTCCACAAGCACCTCAGGATATGTTGAATGTGGGGGTCGTCCCCTTGCTGCTACGTCACTTAGTGGCTAGCACTTTTCGCCAGTTCTCGGGGACCCATTATTGAGTGTACAAGTCACCTCTTGCCATTTTATCCATGTATTTATAAAACTTTGATCAGACAGGAGCCATAATTCTTTCATAGTGCTAGGTAACCAGTCTACTTTTGCCACCCAAACTGTCACATAGCAATAGTCCTACACCAACCGGAGGTTGTCCTCGGGTGCAGGGATAATCGTCGGTTGGTGCCTCATTTCATTAAAACCATCTAACGGGCCTCTGCGTGTTGCCTTCGGTCCCTAGTACGCTTTCCAAAGGTCGGGGACATAAAATAGAGATATAAAATAAAAAAATAACAGTATTAATATATATTTTTATTATACATTTTAGTAGATAAACTCACAAAACGAAAATTGAAACTGTTATTGGTATTAGTAAGACGAACTGGTGTCCACAACTCCACGACATTGTACATAGATCATTTATCTGCAGTATCCGGCGACCCAACCAGGCTCCTTGTGACAATAGCCGGAACAGCAGTTTCCTTGACTGCCATCGGGTTGACACCCGTTGCCATTGGCAATGCAGGCCAGAGCTTGATCCGGTATGAAGATAGCCGCAACAACGAAGACAGCCAATAAGATGATCAGATTGAATTTCATGTTGATTTTGGTATTTCACTGAATCGTTATCCAAGAAGAACTGCTTGCTGTAGTAAGGATGGCTAATGTGTGAATAAGTTGAACGTTACGAGTCTTTATATACTTTAGAGAAACCCTTTTTTCCTCATAATTAACATGACTATAAGTTTTCCTTGAGGGATTTCCTCAAGGAAAAAATTAAAAAAAAACCCAACTGCGTAAAAAGTGAACTTTAAAAAAGGTAGTAACATGATTTGTCTCCAAACAACCTCATGCAGTCGGAGGCATCTTCTTAAAGAAGAATGCCCATTTTTCACCTGACTATGTATAGAAATGAAATAAATCTTAAAATTCAGCTAATAGATTTGTATATTAATTACGCTTATCACAATGTTAAAAGAAACGCAGGAAAAATATATTTTTTAATATTTCTTTGTGCTTATTCTATGTACGTCAAGGGTAAACAAACGTATTACCATGTTTTGAACGTATCTCAACTACTGTTTTTTTACGACATTTCATTTTATTTTATTTTTATTTTACGTTTTATTCAATCAGTAAGTATTTCTTTATTAGTCTTTTCATAAAACAGATTAATTAAAAATAACATAATAATTAAATAAATTAATCATGCGGTATGTAATTGAGTTCCCTGAAACGGATTTTTTTGACATTTGACAGTTTGGCATCGGCGCAGTCCTTCGTTGTTGCGTTTGCGTCTCGTTGTGTACTGTGCCATTTTCATTGTCAGAATTTTTGGATAACGTACTTATAAGAGATTTAGATGAAAATGATGATAATTAATAAACCATTCCACTCTAACATAGTGTTTTAGGTATTTGTTTTTCCCGTTCGAGCGTTAATAATTAGTTCTAACACATTTATTTCTTCATTACCTATTTGGTAACGGCAAATCCTAACCTAAAAAGTAACATTAACATTTTTTTGGATTTCGTAGTGTTTAAATCGTAAAAATGACTATATGACGTTATTTTCTAAACTTACAGCTAGTCTTTCTACTATACCTTATAACTATACATACATTTTCATTATCAGGTTTTTAAATGTATGGGAAGTGGGCATAACTCCGACTGCATGAGACTGTCGGGCTTTTTGATATCTTAATTTTTTTTATTTTACACATTTAGTATTATTTTTCTCTCACTGTATTCAGTAACGCTTAACACGTTCGTGGACAGTAACGACCACAGGCGTCTAGATAGCTAAAAGTGATACGACAGTACGCCTGTCGACGTATCAGTTTTTACTTGCATAAAATCAGTACGCCACACGACGACCGATTTTTCATACTATCATAAAGAACGGCATGTTGTACTGTCACCACAGGTATAATTACGACTTTTGTACTGTCACTGCATTATTTACAAAAATTCGAATTATTATATCCGTTCTGTCATATCATATGATTTTTTAACCATGCGTTATGACACTATGCCCGTGGGCAATGTATGAAAAAAAGTAGTGTCTCAGTAGCTGCAACCTGTGAGATAGTACTGTCCACGAACGTGTTAAGGCAACAGTCGTAATACAATACCCACTTATGATCAAGTGATAACGGCCTCTTACTCATTCCCTCCAAAAGTGCGAGATTGTTTTTTCATCATTTCTCATTCCAAATTACATTTTAACATATAATTTCTGTTTATTTTTGTAATCACCTTTTAAAGCCCTTCATTTTGATACCCCACTCGACAGGTTTGGGAAAAATTTTTTTAAACGTTCATTTTGGCATCAAAAATCCGCCATTTTTTTTTTTAATATAATTTTAATATACGCACTGACACTCGCGCAATAAAAACGAATGTAACGACATATTATTCAATGAATTCATCAAAATTGGTTCAGCCGTTTAGTAGTTACGCGGGGACATAGGGACGGACATACATATAGGTCAAACACATAACCCTCCTTTTTTGGCTTCGCCGCAGTCTGGTAAAAACAAGACATTTAATCATACCTTTGTGTACCTACAGAATATTCCTATAACTGATAATCACGCAAAAACTATCAAGCATATTTTTCCGAACCCTTCACCATTTTAAAGACATTTTAATTATTTATCTTTTTGTATACGTATTTCAATACAATACCTTTTGTTTAATCAATCAAAAAAAGATTAAGTGTCTGTTTGTAATGTCAAAATAACAGTTTTCTACTAAATGCATGTGACATTTTATAGAACAATGATCACGTAAGCATTAACTTATTTGATTGATACTCACAAAATTCTGTGTTGTGTTATATTATATAGACATAAATTAAAAAGTCATATAATAAGGAAGTATTGACATCCACGCGGCTGAAGCCGCGGGCAACACCTAATGTATAATAAATTAATAATGCGTCTAACTTGGGCTAGCGTTCCTTGATGGGCGAGTCCTATTACTGGGTGGACGAACGACGTATAGAAAAAATACCTTGTATAAATGAAATAAAGGAAATAATAATAATACCTCACCACTGTACATATATCTACGTTGACGTCGTGGCCCAGCTTGCGAGCTCCTATGAACTCCAGGTCTGTGCCGGTTTAATTGGCCGAGAAAGGCCTAGGATCAGGAGACAGACCAAGAGAGATACATAAACCCGCAGGGTAGCATGTGGCGAGCTGTTGGGCAGTAGCGACCCCAAGGACCCTTTCACACGGGAGAAGTCTTGTTCCTTATTTCTGGCTCGCCTTTATTGACCAGCTTGAGTGGAGATCCGCAAGAGCAAACGTGTTCGGAGGAAGGAAGTATTTCAGTAAGATACTGGTAGGGATCTAGACCGTATGTACGTCCGGGATTGTCCTGATAGCCATGGAATACGTCTCCACTCCTCAAATACCTCAGGATATGTTGCCCCCTTGTTGCTACGTCACTACGTGCTAGCGACAGTCTTCACGGAACCCATTATTGAAAGTGCAAGTCACCATTTCCATGTAGGTATTTATAATACTATCAAAATCAAAGATTATAAAATTCTACCATAGTTCTAGGTTCTAGGTAGTCTACTTTAGCCACCCAAACTGTCACATAACAAATAGTCCTACACCAATCGGGGGTGGTCCTCGGGTGCACTTGCATAGTGCATACAGGGATAATCGTCGGTTGGTGCCTCATTTCATTAAAAGCATCTAACGGGCCTCTGTGAGTTGGCTTCGGTCCCTCGTACGCTTTCCAAAGGTCCGGGACATAAAATAGAGATATAAAATTTAAAAGTATTAATATATATTTTTATTATACATTTTAGTAGATAAAATTCTCACAAAACGAAAATTGAAACTGTTATTGGTATTAGTAAGACGAACTGGTGTCCACAACTCCACGACATTGTAGATCATTTATCTGCAGTATCCGGCGACCCAACCAACAGACTCCTTGTGACAATAGCCGGAACAGCAGTTTCCTTGACTGCCATCGGGTTGACACCCGTTGCCATTGGCAATGCAGGCCAAAGCTTGATCCGGTATAAAGATTGCCGCAACAACGAAGACAGCCAATAAGATGATCAGATTGAATTTCATGTTGATTTTGGTATTTTACTGAGTTACACCAAGAAGAACCGCTTGCTGTGGTAAGGATGGCTAATGTGTGAATAAGTTGAACGGTACGAGTCTTTATATACTTTAGAGAAACCCTGTTTTCCTCATAATTAACATGACAATAAGTTTTCCTTGAGGGATTTCCTCAATTAAAAAAAAAGTAAATTCTTCTTAAATTTATTAATAAAGACCTCCGACTGCATGAGACTGTCGGGCTTTTTGATAGCTTACTTTTTTTTATTTTACACATTGTAGTTAGGATTATTTTTCTCTCACTGTATTCAGTAACGCTTCAGGCAACAGTCGTAATACAATACCCACTTATAATCAAGTGATAACGGCCTCTTACTCATTCCCTCCAAAAATGCGAGATTGTTTTTTCATCATTTCTCATTCCAAATTACATTTTAACATATAATTTCTATTTATTTTGTAATCACCTTTTAAAGTCCTTCATTTTGATACCCCACTCGACAGGTCTGGGAATTTTTTTTTAAACGTTCATTTTGGCATCAAAAATCCGCCATTTTAATTTTTTATAATTTTAATATACCCAGTGACATTCGCGCAATAAAAACGAATGCAACGACATATTATTCAATGAGTTCATCAAAATTGGTTCAGCCGTTTAGTAGTTACGAGGGGACATAGGGACGGACATACATACAGGTCAAACACATAACCCACCTTTTTTGGCTTCGCCGCGGTCTGGTAAAAACAAGACATTTAATCATACCTTTGTGTACCTACAGAATCTATATATATAAAAGAAGAAACTGACTGACTGACTGACTGACTGACTGACTGACTGACTGACTGACTGACTGACTGACTGACTGACTGACTGACTGACATATCAACGCACAGCCGAAACTATTGGGACTAGGAACGTGAAATTTTGCACACGGCTTCCTTTTATAGTGTAGGGGAGCACTAAGAAGGGGTTTTTGGAAATTCGACCTTTAAGGGGGTAAAAAGGGGGTATTTCGTTTGTATGAAAAACCTTATTCCTTGAGTTAATAAACTTGAAACTTGGCCCAAATACTTATCTTAATAAATTATGAACTTTGTAATTATTGTTTTTTCTAAACTACCCCCACGAGGGGGATTGGGGGGTGTCAAAAAATGTATGGAAGAATTTTAACGCGCTGTCATATTAAATCGAAACTCAGTATTTATACTTAAGTCCAAAAATAAAGAATAACCTGTATCAAGGTTTTTCGAAAATCTACCCCGGACGGGGTGAAAAGGGGCTGTCAATATTACAGGGGAGAATTTTACTGCGTAGCTTGATTAACTCGAAAATTGGTATGAATAATCTTTGAGTCAAGGTTTGGAAATACACTAAACGATTTTTTTAATTCCAACCCTGTGGGGGTGAAAACCGGGGATATAATTTAGAAGAAAAATCTTATTCATTTGGTTAATAAACTTGAAACTTGGCACGAATATTTGCCTGAATAAGCAATAAAGTTTCTTACTATTGGTTTTTCAAAACTACGCCTGACGGGGTGAGAAAGGGTAATTAGATTTTTAAGAGGAAGATTTTACTGTGTGGCTTGATTAACTCAAAAATTGATATAAGAAATTTTTGATTTCAATTATGGAAAAATCCGAAACGATTTTTCGAAATTCCATCCCTGTAGGGGTGAAAAGAGAGGATACAGATTATATGAAAAATCTTATTCCTTTGGTTAATACACTTGAAACATGGTAATATTTGCCTCAGGAAATAGTTAAATTGTCACTCTTAGTTTTTTAAAACAAATAAGGAACACTAGGACCGTAAGAACAGTAAGGAACAGTAAGGAAAAATTTTAACGCGCTGTCATATTAACTCGAAACTCGGTACTTATACTTTTTCGGAACTCAGTGTCTTTGGATCTGTATTTTAGGTTTTTGCCACTGACTTCCGAAATTAAAGTTATTTTTCACTTTGTAGTGTTTGTTTTGGAAGTCGGTTGTTTTTATTGTTCACTTTTTAGTGGGTCTGTTTGTAATTTATCTGAGTTACAATAGCCTTATGACAACTGCTCATCACCTTTTACAAAACATTGCTTTTCCCGAAGCAGGGACGTTAATTGTTGAGGAGTTCTCTTGGTACTTCACCAACAGCTCCACTTCACCATATGCATTGTGACGAGCTTCTATTGCTTAGCAATAATTTTAAAGTAATGGAATCGCAACCCGTGAAATACTTATTATTGAGTTGTTCCAGTGGCCATCTTACCATCTGCGGTCTTCGTCATCAGTTCCACTTCACCAAATGTTGCTTTCCGAGAGGAAATGCACAAGTTTTATAAAAAAATACCAAAATCGCTATAGGTGCGCCTAAATTGAAGAGTTCCCTTAATTTCTCTAGGATCCCATCATCAGATCCTGACTTGATGACAATGGGACCACCTGGAAAGTATACCCTTTCAAACAAAAAAAGAATTTTCCAAATCGGTCCAGCAGTCTTCGAGTAATCGGGGAACCATAAAAAAAAGATTCCGAAGAACTGAGAACCTACTCCTGTTTTGAAGTCAGTTAAAAATAATTTATAGCCAGAGTGCATCTCATGACATTTCCAATAAGCCCCAACACGGCTAGGATACATTGTTTTATTACTGTTCGGAGTTCAATGGTACCTACCATTTTCATCAGAAGCATTTATTTAAATTTGCTTCGTCATAGTCGTTTAACTATTTTAATCGAATCTTATTTCGCCACCCATGAAATACTTATCATTGATGAATTCCTGTAGCCATCTGTGGTCTTCTTCGTCAATTCCACTTCACCAAATCATACTTTCTAAATGCAAATGCTTGATTTGTTGACGAAAATACCAAAATCACTATGTGTTTGCCAATCATATTTGAGGATTTCCCTCAATTCCTCATGGAACCCACCATCAAAACTGGATTTGGATAAAAATGGGACCAATCTGGAAGTCCAATCCTTTCAAATAAAAAATATTTTTTAAAATCGGTTTATAAATGACGGAGTAACGGTAACAAACATTTAAAAAAACCATACAACCGAATTGATAACCTCCTCCTTTTTTTGAAGTCGGTTAAAAATAGTAACGAAGTCAGAACTGTGCGTTGCATATATTTAAAAGGAAGTGATTAAACGAGTCTGTTGCGCACACTATAGTTTTAGAATTTTTGTCCGTTTGTTGTTTGTCGGGATGTATGTTCCGGATTGGCGCAAAAACGGTTTATTGAATTTAGAGGAAATTTGGCATACAGATGTTTTAGAACCTGGATTAACACGTAGGGTAGGTACTAATTTGATATATTCCGACATACACGCGGGCGAAGCCGCGGGCAAAAGCTTGTATTCCTATAACTGATAATCACGCAAAAACTTTCAAGCATATTTTTCCGAACCCTTCACCATTTTAAAGATACTTTAATTATTTGTTTTTTTGTATACGTATTTGAATACAATACCTTTTGTTTAATCAATCAAAAAAAATTTAAGTGTCCGTTTGTAATGTCAAAATAACAGTTTTTTACTAAATGCATTGACAGTTTATAGAACAATGATCACGTAAGCATTAACTTATTTGATTGATACTTACAAAATTCACACAGATCACACGCATAAACTTCCAAATATTTTGCTTCTCATATACTATACACACTCACACACGCCCTCTCAATTCTCACACTCACACTTCATTCCACACATTATGTGAATAAATATAATAAATAATAAATAACACTACTGTCAATTATCCTGTAAAAATTAATGTTACTGGCTATGATAAATGTAAAATTATCCGAGGCGATTGGCGCCGAAGCCGAAATACAGATTTTGCCCAGTTCGGCTACAGATGCTTAACTCATTTGTACTCAAAACTAGCCTAGGTCTTATTTTGTGAAACATTTGTAAAACACTCGAGAAATAAAAAAAAAATTAAAAATAAGGTTTATACGATAGTTATAACGAAAAGCAAATTTTAAAATGTTTGTCTGTCTGTCTTTCTGTTTCTTCCATCTAATCTCCGAAACGGCTGGACTGATTTTGACGGGACTTTCACTGGAAGATAGCTGATGTTATAAGAAGTAACTAAGGGTACTTTTATTTTAGAAAAAAAAATTTGGTTCCGCGCTAAAAAATTAAAATCCATGAAATTGTGAACAAAATCCGATTCAAATAAGGAAGGCAGCGACTGGCGGCATTGCCATACAACGTCACAATGCCGCCAGTCTCTTGGGTACATTACCAGTCGACAGCGATGTGGAGGAATTTTCGACGCCATATTTAAGTTTGTGAATAGTTTCAATTAAGTTAGGATATCATTTTGTAATTTTATTAATCTATACAAATAAATAAAATTGAAGTGTCTGTTTGTAATGTCAAAATAACAACTTTTTACTAAATGCATATGGAAGTGTATACGGTACTTGTAACAAAAAACCAATTTTTAAAATTTTTGTCTGTTTGTCTGTTTGTTCCGGCTAATCTTCGAAATAGCTGGACCGATTTTGACGGGACTTTAACTGGCAGATAGTTGATATTACGGCGGGTAACTTAGACTACTTTTAATTCAGAAAAATAATTAGGGATCCGCGCAAAAAAAATAAAACCCATAAAATTATGAACAAAAAGTCGGATTTGAAAAATTATTTTTGCATTTGGTAGCCCAATTCTCGAGGATAGTTATAGGCTGTTTAACATCACGTTACGACTCTTAGGAGCCGAGCAACAAAAAAAACACTAAGACATTAACTACACTAAAAAAAAGTCAGAAAGAACACTAAGCGAAAACGAACTAATAGCACGGGCGGGCGATTCAACGCGACGGGTCAGGGGACGAGGGAGTTTTATGTGGCTGTTATTTTGTATATTGTGTATCCTACGACTTCCAAGCGAACGAAGTCGCGGGGCACAGCTAGTGAAACACTATAACGTTTAATTTATATAAACATAGGAAGGAAGTATTGACATCCACGCGGCTGAAGCCGCGGGCAACACCTAATGTATAATAAATTAATAATGCGTCTAATTTGGGCTAGCGTTCCTTGATGGGCGAGTCCTATTACTGGGTGGACGAACGACGTATAGAAAAAATACCTTGTATAAATGAAATAATAATAATAACTCACCACCGTATCTCTACGTTGACGTCGTGGCCCAGCTTGCGAGCTCCTATGAACTCCAGGTCTGTGCCGGTTTAATTTGCCGAGACAGGCCTAGGATCAGGAGACAGACCAAGAGAGATACATAAACCCGCAGGGTAGCATGTGGCGAACTGTTGGGCAGTAGCGACCCCAAAGACCCTTTCACCCGGGAGAAGTCTTGTTACTCATTTCTGGCTCGCCTTTATTGACCGGCTTGAGTAGAGATCCGCAAGAGCAAACGTGTTCGGAGGAAGGAAGTATTTCAGTAAGATACTGGTAGGGATCTAGACCGCATGTACGTCCGGGATTGTCCTGATAGCCATGGAATACCTCTCCACTCCTCAAGCACCTCAGGAAATGTTGCCCCATTGTTGCTACGTCACTATGTGCTAGCGACAGTCTTCACGGACCCATCATTGAGAGTGCAAGTCACCCCCTGCCATTTCCATGTAGGTATTTATAAGACTTTCAAAATCAAAGATTATAAAATTCTTCCATAGTTCTAGGTTCTAGGTAGTCTACTTTAGCCACCCAAACTGTCACATAACAAATAGTCCTACACCAATCGGGGGTGGTCCTCGGGTGCACTTGCATAGTGCATACAGGGATAATCGTCGTCGGTTGGTGCCTCATTTCATTAAAACCATCTAACGGGCCTCTGCGTGTTGCCTTCGGTCCCTAGTACGCTTTCCAAAGGTCGGGGACATAAAATAGAGATATAAAATAAAAAAATAACAGTATTAATATATATTTTTATTATACATTTTAGTAGATAAAATTCTCACAAAACGAAAATTGAAACTGTTATTGGTATTAGTAAGACGAACTGGTGTCCACAACTCCACGACATTGTAGATCATTTATCTGCAGTATCCGGCGGCCCAACCAGGCTCCTTATGACAATAGCCGGAACAGCAGTTTCCTTGACTGCCATCGGGTTGACACCCGTTGCCATTGGCAATGCAGGCCAGAGCTTGATCCGGTATGAAGATAGCCGCAACAACGAAGACAGCCAATAAGATGATCAGATTGAATTTCATGTTGATTTTGGTATTTCACTGAATCGTTATACCAAGAAGAACCGCTTGCTGTAGTAAGGATGACTACTGTGTGAACTTAATTGAACGTACGAGTCTTTATATACTTTTTAGAAACCCATTTTTCCTCATAATTAGCATGACAATAAGTTTTTCCTTGATCCTTCAAGGAAAAATAAGAAATAGTAAATTTAAAAATCAAATAACCCGACTGCGAAAAAAATGAACTTTAAAAAAGAGATGGAAACTAGATGACCTAGTTTGTTTCCAAACAATCTCATGTAGTCGGAGGCATCTTCTTAAATTTATTAATAACTACCTGTGCCCCGCGACTTCGTTCGCGTGGATGTCATAATATACACAATATATTAAAATAACAGCCACATTTTTATAAAACTCCCTCGTCCCCCGATCCGTCGCGTTGAATCGCCCGCCCGCGCTATTACTTCGTTTTCGCTTAGTGTTCTTTCTGACTTTTTTTCAGCAGTTAGCAGTTATCACTTATCTCACGGGATAGAACAGATAGATAGCTAGTCATACTTTTACGAACTGATAAAAAATATAATAATATAATTTATAAATGATAAATGATTTTATTTCTGTAAGTAGGTTTATACAAACACTTTTACACGTCAAACATTATTTTTTTAAACTAGATGAGGCCGGCGTTTCCTCTCTGACTACTGTGAGAAGAAAGGCCGAAACAAACTCAGAGGTCACAGTCTCTTTTAAAGTCCAGACATAATCTTGGTCAGATCATGTGAAGACCATTACGTTGGTGTCTGAAATGGTCTTTTGAGGAAAGAACCACACAGAATGAGTGGACCTGTCCAGTCAGTGCAAGCATCTGTCAGTAATCGTACAGCTCAACTTAAAAGTTAAGGAGCTCAACGATTCGACGAACAATACCAAAGAAAGGACATTTGGGTAGGCCGCATAATTCACTCAAACTGGCAGACTATGAAAGCTGAGAGAAAAAAAAAACTACGACCCACATAGTCTTCACATTCACAGTAATTAAAATGATATCACATTTTACAAAGTAAATATTCATGTCATTGTCTATATAAAATTCATCAATGTTAATGTGTATATAGAAGAAGAAAAAAAGTTAGCAAAAAGAAAAGAAGCAAAAAATAATCAGTATGTATATTAAAAAAAAAAATTATTGGAGCAGCTCAATCTCACGCCTTTTTGTCTTCAATGTAATCTTTAACGGTATGAAAGGCTTTCTGGCACAACTTACGTTTAATAAATGATTTGAATTTATTAAGGCTCAGTGGTGCTATTCTGGAAAGATCCCACCGTGAAAATTTAGGTGAAGTGAGCGTGATGTGAACTGTCATCCCACCTTACTCTACTAGGAATTGAGCTCACTTCACCTAAGTGCTCACGGTGTGATGTTTACAGAATAGATCGGCTGATCTTGAACGGAGCTTGGAAGTTTATTATAAAAACGTATACATTGACATCTGAACGAGCCACCTATTTTCTTGAGCCTTGTTGTAGGTACAACAAAGTATTTGTTCCTAATGTTCATATTATGGATATCACTGTATTTTTTAAACAATTTTATATTTTTATGGGCATATAAAAGATTTTCAAAAATATACTGAGAAGGCACAATCATTATATTTATCTCCTTAAATTTCTCTATGAGAGAGTGTCTTGGACTTAATTTATAAATTGAACGAACAGCTCTTTTCTGCAAAACAAAGATAGTCTGAATGTCGGCGGCATTTCCCCACAACAGAATACCGTATGACATTACACTATGAAAATAGCTAAAGTACACTAAACGGGCTGTCCCTGTGTCAGTTAAATTACGTATTTTTCTAACAGCGTATGCTGCAGAGCTTAGTTTTTTTGACAATTTATCTATATGTGGGCCCCACTGAAGCTTAGCATCCAAAGTTAAGCCCAAGAATACTGTGCTATCTTCAGGATTCAATTCTTCGCCCTTTATCAACACCTTAGTTTTCACCTGCCTAACGTGAGGCAGCGTAAACTTAAGGCATTTGGTTTTTTTTTCATTGAGAAGTAAATTATTTACATTGAACCAGTGAACTACTTTTGAGATCGCGCTATTTACATCGTCAGTAACCAGCTGCTGACGTTTAAGTTTAACCTTTCGTGTGTTTTAGACGTGGATCCACGTTCGAAAAATCTTTACCCTCGTGTGCCTAAGCGTGGATCCACGTCCAAACCTAACAAACTTTTTAAATGCGATTTTGTTCACTATTCTTTGGACTTTTGGGTCTATTTTTTTTGCATCGAAAGTGTACTGAATGAATCTGTCACGGGCGGCCATTAGACTGAATAGATTTCATCATGGGAATGGGATTGACAAGTAAAAACAAGTTCATTCTGGTGACACGTGCGACCGGTGAAATTCCTGCTGTGTGATTCTCACGAAAATAAACATCCTGTATCACCGGTCTATGTTATAACGCGAAATTTAAAATGCTTACACACACATACAAAGGAACGCTCGCCGCTTCCTCGCGCCATTTCATTTCGGCCGTGCATACGACGGTAATTATTACGAGCGTGGGTCAATCACACGAAAGGTTAAACAAAAGTGAAGTGTCATCCGCAAACAACACTATATATATCATGATCGTCTTTAACTAACACACATACTTCTAAGATAAAAGCAGCACACAAATACAACGTGTTTTTTTTTTATATGTCATAAGTCCTCTAGGGTTATATTCTATCCTCCTTACTAATAAACGTATTATATCAGGTGAATAGTAACGCACCGATTTCTCTCTTTCAGTCGTCAGTAATTTGAGTTTCGAATGAAGAAGACAAAGCGTTGTGTAACTATATAGACGCTATACAACGTTTATTAGTAAGGAGGTATGAGTAAAAATAATAAAATAAAAATTTAAAAAAATAAAAATCGTTTATTTTCAGGCATCGACGGCCCATAGCATGTTAGTATTACCAAAAAAAAAACTTACAAACTATGTTAGTAGCACACAAAAAAAAATACAAAAAGTCCTAGAATATGTGGTCCAAAAATGCATAGTTTCGAAGATATCATCAATCATAATTAAATTAGGTTCATTCTAAGTTTCATTGTTCCTTATATATATATATATATGTCGGAGGAAGTAAACGAAGAGTTGATTGTTGATTGCATAGATTAATTGATGAGATTGATTGTTAATTAAAAATAACTTGTAAAATCCTAACTTAATTTGATTTGAATTATTACATTTTAATATTGTGTAAAAGCTAACTAATTTATTTAAAAGTCACTGCAATGTATAACGTCCAATCGGAGCAGAGGATAAACCTAGAGTGGGGTCGAGGCGCCATCTTAATTTTGGCGGGAAGGAGCGAGGATCTTCTTTTTTGAGAGAACGGTGGTTGATCGAGGTGGATCGCCAGTGATAAAGTTAAATTGGTGTCGCAAACCTGCTGCTCGAATATAATTGTCTAAGCAAATTAGTTATTGTGAGATATTGATTCCTTCAGTGATTCTCAACGTTGTAAAAATTGCCATTAAATTGTGTGAAACAGTGAATACTTTGTTTTGTGTTCGCATTTCACCCGAATGACGCCCACTAAACTCGTGACCACTAATGACGATGTCGAGGGGAATGCTGTTTCTCCGACATATATATATATAAATACCATATGTAGCACGAAAATCGTGGATGGACACATTCTTTCATATGCAGATGACACTGCAATCGTGTTCAGTGCTGCTACCTGGGACAATGTCCGGATTACTGCCTAGCGTGGACTGGCGAGGATAGCAGTTTGGCTTGACCTTAACCTTTTAACCTTAGATACCCACAAAACCAACTTCATCTGCTTCACAAAGTACAACTCCTCTCAACCCGCTCCAGATTTCAAAATTAAGATTCAGAAATGCCTTTTTCCTGTAAACGCCAATTGTTCTTGCACAGATTGTTATTTCTGGAGTGGATCAACGATTATCCTGGCACAATCACACGGAATTAACAATGAAGCGAATACGGAAAGTAATCTGGACTTTCAAGACATTACGTCATGTAACCTCGAAAAACTCCTGCTGCAGATTTACATTTCACTTGCTCAGTCCGTCCTTGCTTATTGCCTAACTGTCTGGGGAGGTGCCACAAAAATCAAATTCCTAGACCTCGAGAGGGCTCAGAGATCCCTGCTAAACTACAACTAGTTATGCTTTTTAAACCCTTCAGATTTTCAACGGAGAACCTTTACTGGACTTCAGATCTTCTGACCGTTAGAAAGCTTTACGTACTTAATATAATACTAACTAAGCATTAAACTCTATCGTTCAACGCGCAGAAGACAAAAAGCAGAAGAAAAAACACGGTTGCTCCCACTGTCTCAGTAAAGTCTACATTCGCAAAAAGACAATATCCTAGGCAATCATCCCATTTATACAATCTTCTTAATAAAGAACTTGGCATATACCCACTAACCTACCGCGAATGTAAAAACGCTTTGTCTAAATGGCTTAAGTCAAAGACTTACGACGAAGTAGAAAATATGATGCAATCAATGAGTCTATAATACACACATCATAGAAATATAAATGATACACATATTATATTACGCTATGATATTTCTGTCGCTAATGGAAAATAATGTCCTTCATTATTTTCCGATCCCAAGACTAGTCGTAGGGTTAGCTAGCAAAAGTATTATCTGTATTTTACCTCAAATTACAGTAGATAATTAATCTGTACAACCCTCACTCCCACACTTATTCACACCCACTACTTGCATGCACATTCACCTCCAAACCTTCTCCCACACACATAAGACACATCCTAGCGCGTTTATTGCCCTTGATAAAAATATTATTTTTCCATTTCTTTCTTTAATTTTTGTTTGTATATGTTTATACAAGGTGTAACATAAATAACGCACAACCTCTTAAGGGGTCATTGTACTCATCACTATGAACAACTTTTACTATGGGACCAAACGTGAAATCGTGAAAAAAATATCAGATGTTCCCTACATTTTGGCGAGTTATGCGAACATAAATGTAGGGAACAGCAGATTTTTTTTCCTGATGTGACATAAAATAGAGACATAAAATAAAAAATAACAGTATTAATATATATTTTTATTATACATTTTAGTAGATAAACTCACAAAACGAAAATTGAAACTGTTATTGGTATTAGTAAGACGAGCTGGTGTCCACAACTCCACGACATTGTAGATCATTTATCTGCAGTATCCGGCGACCCAACCAGGCTCCTTGTGACAATAGCCGGAACAGCAGTTTCCTTGACTGCCATCGGGTTGACACCCGTTGCCATTGGCAATGCAGGCCAAAGCTTGATCCGGTATGAAGATAGCCGCAACAACGAAGACAGCCAATAAGATGATCAGATTGAATTTCATGTTGATTTTGGTATTTTACTGAATCGTTATACCAAGAAGAACCGCTTGCTGTGGTAAGGAAGGCTAATGTGTGATTTAGTTGAACGTTACGAGCCTTTATATACTTATGAGACACCATGTTTTCCTCATTTTAACATGACAATAAGTCTTGTCTTGTTTTTTAAAGTGTTTTCCTTGAGTGAATCCCTCAAGGAAAAAACTTTAAAAAACAAGACACTTAATCATACCTTAAATGACGTAACGAACGTCATTCGAGGTCATTGCTGAAAATCAGCGCTGTGATAATAGGTTCGACCGAAGTCGCAGCATTTTGCTGAGCAACAAATGCGACGCACGGATTAATTGTTCTTGTTATTGTTTGTTACAAAAGTAGTTATTTTTACACATACATACATACACTCACGCCTTCTTCCCATGGGGGTAGGCAGAAACTACAGAACGCCACCTGCTACGATCCTTACATACTCCTTTCCTTCCGGTGCGGTTTAAAAGTAGATGTAGTGACAAAAATTGAAAAGTGTATGCTTAGATGGTTTGGTCATGTTGAGAGGATGAATGAAAGTCGACTAACAAAAGATATTTACACGGCAGATGTGAGTGGAAACGCCGGAAGGGGACGCCCTAGGAAGACATTATAGTGATCTTGGTGGTGATGTTCTTTAGAAAGGTCAGGTGCATAGTACTCGCAACCGGCCTGCGTGTATGACCAGATGTATGAACGTAAACGAGGCAAATGTAGTTATTTTTCCATTCTGCAATTCGGCTTTTTGTTTTGATTATTTGTTACCATTTGCTAGTATCGCAACACGAAGGCTATGTAAATAGTCTTTGGTCCCTGGCCCTGACATCAAGCAATGGACCAAATTGTCAACTTTATACTGCTTGACTACCAGGCTTTTGGCTATTTTGTGTGTGTGTGTATTTTACGTCATTTTTTTTTGTAATGTGCGTTTTGTTAGTGCAGAATTAACTATTCTTCTTTCTTTCTTCTTTCTACGTGTACCTACAGAATAATCCTATAATTATAGAAATCACAACAAAAGCAAAATACAGCAGACAGAGCGTAAAATGTGATAAAAGGCAAAAAACATATGAATTCGCGTAAAATTTACACCTTTTGCATATTCATACAGCACCGAACAAAATTATAACCAGCCATTTGCTATGTACGCAGACTGCTCCATAAAACTATAGATACATTGTCACAACCACAAGCTTATTGCCTCGTTAACCGAAACGTAACGTAAACGCGTACGTAAACGTATAAAACTAATAGTTAAATGGTAAGGGATTATCCCTGTTTTATTTATGACTAGGGATTATTATTTATCTGCCTTTCAGGACCACAGGTGCGATTGAAGAACCTTCACGGATTTTCGTTTGAACAGCATCGCTACCAAACATCTTAAGTGGGTAATATTTTTAATACGCTAGTACCTCATGAATTGATCATTATTCAAATTCATCAAAGATAACGGTCAATGTGCACTATGGGACATAGACACCCCCCAAGCACTAGCTCAACACACAACGCACAAGCTAGGTCTGGTCCTGTACCTCCCACATCCAGCGTATAGCCGAGACCTTTACAAGATCCTCGTTCCACTTTATTGGGGGCCTGCCATTGCATAAGCTGTGGCAGTACCTACTAAGTCTAGCGCAGACTGTGGAGGGCCGCACCGCATCGCAACACATTGCCAAAAGCCTCCTTCATCACTTTCGTACATTTTCCATGAGTGCACACTACAGGCGAGCCGCACCGCACTTTTTTGTATGAAAATGCGGTGCGCTGCAGCCGTGTGCGCTTGGCTTCGTTCACATACTAGCTTCCGCCCACGACTTAGTCTGCGTGAAATTTCTTGTTTCCCCGACCCACCCCGTCGCATCGCATCGCCTGCCCGCGCTGTTACTTCGTTTTCGCTTGGCGCTCGTTCTTACTTTTTTTCTTTTTGCTCAGCTTCTTAGGATCCTAGCGTGATGTTACTTATCATATAGCCTTCCTCAAGAATTCGGCTATAAAATGCAAAAATAATTTTTCAAATGCGACTGGCAGTGACAGCGATTAGCACGTTCAAACAGTCAATAAAAAACAAAATGTGTCTGTAACTAATAGACTAAGCGCATTTTTCTTACTTTAAGCATTTTTATACCCGTCGTAATTTCTAAACGAAAAGTCCGATCCGACCAATTTAAAAAGAAATTTACATGTACTTAATCAACCTTGATTATGGAACTATTTATTTGGATAAGGATTAATACCATATTTATGAAAACACCTTCGCAAATAATGCATTATTTTATAACAAATTTGATTACCATTAAAAAAGTTATAGTGAGTCAACCTTAAAAGATAGACATATGCTATCGCAGACTTTATTCTAGAACTTTTTGAGAGGAACAATTTCGTCATACATGATTTTTTCGTAACTTTAACCGTTTACGCAGCGCACGCAACGCAAGGAATAAATTTTCCCCGTTTTTGCATTTTTCGTTGATGCTCCGCTCCTATTAGTCTTAGCGTGATGTTATATAGCCTATAGCCTTCCTCGATAAATGCGCTATCCAACACTATAAAAAAAATTTAATTCGAACCAGTAGTTCCTGAGATTAGCGCGTTCAACGAAGCAAACATACAAACAAACTCTTCAGCTTTATAATATTAGAATAGATAACTGGTGCACACTCGTGTTGTTTAGGAACAAAATTCAAGCTGTGGACTGGAACCATAATATCGTGGCTATCAAAACTGGCTTTTCTCAAATATTTTTGTTTCATTATCATTATATTTTTGTTTTTTTTTTTTTTTTCACTATTATTAGTGATTGTAGTCTTTAAGTACGTAATTACTAAGGTAAGGCTGCTTGTCTAACTGTCGGGTTTTTGTCTTCCTTCCTTTGTTTGTTTAATAGCATGAGCTAGCTGACATATGGCGAATAATTTAATTTAATGTTTTGTGTTGCATTATGTAAATTATTTTGCATACTATTGTATATAATCAAGTGTTTCTAATAGAACAAACAGCTGTGCTGGTAGGAGTTTATTGCGTCACTTCTTCTTCCCGGCTAAAGCACTAGGAAGACAACTTCCTAAAACACCCCGTTCCCCAAAACGCCCGCCGTTTTGGGGAACTGTCTTATGTAACTTTGACGTTCGAAAAGTGCTGATTCTCAGCCTAGTTTGAATAAATGACTTTTTATTTTGATTTGATTTATAACAATTTACTTGCGTATTCGTATGTAGGTAATTAAACAATGACTTTTGCTTATAGTTTAGTGTGCTCAAACCGATGAATGTGTAATTTTAATTATGTTCTTAGCACATTAAGAAATAAAGTATTTTAAACTCGACACTAAAACTAGTATTCAAACCAACATTAAAATTCGATACCAAAATCAAAATATTCGCTTCAAAAGTTGCTTCAAAAAGAGAATTTTCTCAACAACTAAAAACTCGAGGCTAAACTATATAAACACATTTTAAATAATAATCCATCGAGTATTGGAAGTTTATAAATTTTTCACTGAGCATTTTCTTTTCAATACTTCGAGATTTCCCGTGGGATAATTTTATCTCCTATTCTGTTGAATTTTGTGTAAATGTGTGGTTAAATAATGTGGATTCTATGAAGCTATAGTGCAGTGAATGTTTCGATATAAAATGTAGTCATCCCAAAGGAACTTTTAGATTTTAACGTTATACAGTAATATATAGCACTAGCTTCTGCCCGCGACTTTTCGTCCGCGTGAAATTTCTTGTTCTCCCGTACCACCCCGTCGCATCACATCGCCCGCCCGCGCTATTACTACGTTTTCGCTTAGCGTACTTTCTGACTTTTTTTCTTTTTGCTCCGTTCCTAACGGTCGCAGCGTGATGTTAAATAAGCCTTTCTCAAGAATTGGGCAATCAAATGCAAAAATATTTTTTCAAATCTAACCGGAGTTCCAGAGATTAGCGCGTTAAACCTACAAACAAAAAAACAAACTCTTCAGCTTAGTTTGTATAAAAAAAAAATCGGCAACTGCCTCGTTGATCACTTAGTCAATTTCCAGTAGCAGTCCGGAGTCTGGTTATGTGCCCGGTTGATGGCAATAGGCTCGCCCCCTATTACATGGGACTTAAACATAACTGGCGAAATGTGGGTGTACCTACTGTTGATACACCTCTGCTAACCCTTCGGGAAACAAGGCGTGATGTTTTGTTACCTTTAAAAAATCGGTATTTAAAAAAATTACAACGAAGTCAAAAACCTTTAAATTTATTTGCATAATTATGTATAATATATTATGTGGATGGACGTAGCCACCCAAATTAAAATAAAAAACCGCGCTCAAAACGAATACATTTTGTTAACCGTTTTTGAAATCGAGTTATTCCACGTGTAGAAGCCGGTTTTTACATTTTGCTTAAAGTTGTCAACAGGAAAATAAGGTGCACTTAAGGTACGGTCAGCATCAAACATATCGGGACAAGCAGACTTCAAAATGATTTGTAAAACTATTTTGTTAATGAAATCAGTTGTGGCTCAGTGGTGACGGCCGCGACTTACGAGTTGTGGGTTCGAACCCAAGCTGGCACTTTACTTTGTGTGAATTATTTCATTACCACTGCTCTCAAAACGGTGAAGGAAAACATCGGGAGGAAACCGGCATGTCCTACAACCAAAAATTCGAAGACGGCCAAGTCCCTCTCACAGAAAAAGGAGGCCTGTGTCCCAGCAGTGGGAACATTATAGGCTATGATTATGAATTGTCTTAATGACACAAGGAGTATTTCTGATAACATTACAGTACGGTAAATGTCAATAAATACTGTCGTTCGGACTAGAATTCTATCCAATTGAGAAAAAGATCATTTATTTATAATTTCATGTAGTTGCTCAAATAATTTAACACAGTCTGTTCGCCCCACTATGTATACGTTCACTGTACTTGCTTATATTTTTTTTTAAATTCAACAAATAGCATTTGAAAATCTTAATCTATGCGCGAGTTAAACGTGCAAAGCAATGTATGCAGTAATCAAACGCTTAAAGCAGGTCGTTGAATTGTTTAAAAGTTTTATTAGAAACATACGGGATATTATTTAGAAGCACACACCTTTGAAAATTTGTAGAGCGGAAAAGGACCGAAAGTTGTAACATAGGACCAGTAAATCCAAAACCAATTTTTTTTTTTTTGTAGTGGCCGGCTCTGCTTCACAACGGGTGTAATGGCGACATGTCAAACCATCGAGATTTCTGCGCTATAACTAGGTTAAATATTTATGTATTACCTACACGCTTAAAACTAATCAATTTCACATCTCTACAAATCTAATTGTAAATGAAAATTTTTCAATTATTTTTAATTAGTTTAATCTGTTTTTTACATCTCTATCTACTTTCCTATCGCAGGTATGCTGGAAGAGATTTCTTCAGAACTAAGTATCGCCTTTGTATGTATTTTTCAGACGACCAATGGGCCAAACTTACGACCCAATGGGTCCCTCTTGATGAAAGGCGATATCGCGGCAGGCCCAGACGGAGATGGCGGGATGAGCTGGACTCCTTCAACAAGAACTGGTCCTTAGCAGCTTCAAACAAAGAGAAATGGAAAGAGAGTATGAGGCCTTTGCCTTGCAGTGGGACATCACAGGCTTTTGATAATAAATAATCTTTATAACCAGTTGGTGTTATTGTCATTATTATAAATACGAAAATCGACTTCGTTCTATACTATGTAGGTACGCATAAAGATGTTACATTTTAGTAAACAGGCCGAAACAAAAGCAACTTACCTCACGGAAACTTGTCACCACCGATACCTGCTATTCTCAAGATATTTTTCGACTTATTGCCGACCCAAGAAACAAGATAAAACCAATATATTTTACGCCAGTTTTTTTTTTACTTTGTTGGCTTTTTTTGCAAACCGTATACAACACGTCCCGGAATTAACTCAAAACCTCTTAAGTGGTCATTGTACTCATCATTATGAATAACTTATACTATGCGACGAAACCTGAAATCGTGTAAAAAAATCGGCTATTACCTACATTTTGACGAGTTATGCGAACATAAATGTATGGAACAGCAGATGTTTTCGCGATTTCAGGTTTGGTCCCATGGTAAAAGTTGTTCATAATCATGAGTACAATGACCCCTTAAGAAGTTTTGCGTTAATTCCGGGACATGTTGTATAGTCGAAAGATATGATTCTCATTGCAACGCTTTAAATGATAAATGATTTTATTTCTGTTTGTAGGTTTATACATACACTTTTACACGTCAAACATTTTTTTTAAAGTAGATGATGCCGGCGTTTCCTATCTGACTACTCTGAGAAGAAAGGCCGAAACAAACTCAGAAGTCACAGTCTCTTTTAAAGCCAGATCATATGAAGACCATGTAGATTGGTGTCTGAAATGGTCTTTTGAGGAAAGAACCACACGGACTGAGTGGACCTGTCCAGTTAGTGCACGCATCTGTCGGTAATCGTACAGCTCAACTCAAAACTTAAGGAGCTCAACGATTCGACGAAAAATACCAAAGAAAGGACATTTGGGTAGGCCGCATAATTTACTCAATCTGCCAGACTATGATTAAAACTGAGAGATAAAAAAGAAAAAAAAAAACAAGGACCCACGTAGTCTGCACATTCATGTCATTGTATATATAAAATTCATCAATGTCAATGTGTATATAGAAAGAAGAAAAAAAAAGAACAAAAAATTTCTGTAGGTATGTGAAAAAAAAATTGGAGCAGCTCCATCCCACGCCTTTTTGTCTTCAATATAATCTTTAACGGTATAAAAATCTTTCTGGCACAACTTACGTTTAATGAACGATTTGAAATTCTTAACTTAGGTCTTGAACGTGGCTTGGAAGTTTATTATAAGAACGTAGAGTTTATTTATTATTATTCCGTGCATGCGTTGTCTGGCAGCATAATACAATTTAACCACATATAATATATTGTTTTAAAATCGTAGCCTACTTTTTTTTACTTGTCAACCCGCCAAACGTCTTTTCCGAGCCAAGTAGGCCTTTAACGGCAACTGTGTAAAAGCTATAAAGGCTGTATGTGCCAGGCTTATAAAGTGAGGTTTTTAAACTATGGCGGTATTGATACCAACTACTTTTTTTATACCGACATAGCCCGAAGAATTGCCAAACTTAAGTGGCAGAGGGCAGGGCATATTGCTCACAGAACAGATGGCCGATGGGGCTGAAAGGTTCTGGAGTAGCGACCGCGTACCGGAAGACGTAGCGTTGGAAGGCCTCCCACAAGGTGGACCGATGACCTAGTGAAGGCCGCAGGAATCCGCTGGATGCGAGAAGCACAGAACCGGTCGAAGTGGCGGAGGCCTATGACCAGCAGTCTTTCAGCTGAAATTATAATGATGATGACTTTTTTGTAAAGCCATAAAAAGAGGTTGAAATTGCAGGATCATATAGGATGGCTATGAGGGTTTCACATTCAATAGTACAGCGGTTATTACAAGTTGATATAATTACGTCTGTTTAAATAAAAAATGAACAATAATACAACAATCGCTGATCTACTAGCATTCGTCCGATGATATCTCTGTGCATTTACATGATGTTGTTAAATACTAAAACAAAACAAATTGCGCGTGCAGCACGGTACACGTGATACTCGTAGAAGCGAAACTTCTTAAAAAAATAAAGAATAAAAGAGATTTAGTGTGAGAGAGTTATACCTTTCTTCTCTCTAATGTAATAAAATTTGCTTAAATGTGACGCGTCCTTGAAATTTCGCTCTCAATTTCTCGTCCAATTAATGCATCGCCGCTTAAGAAGTTTCACTTAAAAAAAGTAGTACCGCGACTAGAATGTTAATTATTTTAAAAAAAATATTGGCTTTTGCCACCGGCTTCGCCCGCGGGCATGTCAGAAATTATCCCACGGGAACGTACTACAGAGATCAAATGTATTATATGTCCTAATCCAGGTCATGGTCTACCCATGTGCCAAATTTTTATCCAAATCCATTCAGCCGTTTTAGCGTGAAAGCGTAACAAACAAACAAACTCACTTTCGCATTTATAGTACGTATTAGTTAAGATGTTCAAAGAACGTCATGTAGGATACGTGTTGTCATTTAAAGTGATAACCTCATCGCTACTCTGTGTAGGGTTGGGAAGTCAAGTGTATATATTAGTAATTCAGTTATCTTTAAGTCGTTTCGTTAGTTTTAGTGTAAGTAATGGGGGCGAGCCAATTGCCATCATCGGGACACTAATCTAGTCTCCGGGCTGCTACGGAGAAATTCCTGATGAATAACTTAGTCCTATCTGAGGCTCGAACCGAGGACCTCATGGTAAACATTCATGCCCCATGATTAAATCATAAGAAACACTTTTGGATCTGGAACCTAAAACATGACGTTTTTAGTGTCTGTCTGTCTGACCGATTAGTTCTCCTAAACTAGGGCAAAACTTGGGTAATCGGTGATAGTTTTGTTTTTTACTTGTAAAATTCGATTCATTGATCAGACTATTTTTTTTAAATTTACTGTGATATAGTAGACAAAATAAGTTTTGCTAACTTATATCTAAAAATGTGGCAAATACTATAATGATTGAAAAATGTACATTTATCAAGTCAGTAGTAACTTGGTAATAAAACACAATTATCTATCACCGAATAGCTGCATATCACGAATTAGCCAAGTTTTGCCCTACATAACGGTAACATACTTACAGTAGGAATCGGTTTCATTTTGACAGTTCAAAAACATTCATTGCGTTATTTACGTTGTTGAGCAGACTAATTTTTCGAACATATCAAGCAATGGATTAGCAATATGCTTAAAAATCATTCAGTTTGTGATTGATAGTATGTTACGCAATTAGGGTGCTTGTAGGTTTATGTGCATAATACGGTCATGATAAAGTTAAATATCAAAAGAAAGTCTTGATATTTTGTCATGTTGTAAGGACCGTGACAAGCAGGGGCGGGTCGCTAGTTGTATTAAAAAGAAAAGCCGTAAAAGAAGAAGAAAGTTTATAACATAGATAGTACTTTACAGGGGCGAAGCGCGCTAACAACTCCATTCCAACCGGCTTTCCTTTGGTGGATCGGAAAAGTAACTTCACCTTTGCTATTGAACAATAGCACATTCAGTAATGTCTACGATTGCCAAATAATATATATTCCAACAACAACACAAATTGTTCTAAATAAGCCGGCGCCACAACGTGATAATCGTATTTGTATGACTATTTATATCTAAACAATTTCTTCTTCGGCTTCCCTCCTACGAAATGTCAAGCCTCGCCACTGGTACTTTATGAATACAAAATCAAAATCAACAGTCATTTCTTCAAACTAGGCTGAGAATCAGCACTTTTCGAACGTCAAAATGACATAAGACAGTCCGCGAAAACGCCCGTCCTTCACCACATCCTAGTTCTTTAGCTGGGAAGAAGAAGTGGCGCAACAAACTCCCCAACAGCACAGCTGTCTGTTTAGTTAGAAAAACTTGATTCTATAGTATGCAAAGTAATTTACATTATGCAACACAAAACATTAAATTAAATTATTTGCCTTATTATGTCAGCTAGCACACGCCAAAAACCAACAAAAAGTGCGACAATGAAAGCGCACCCGGTCCAAATAACCATAGTTATATTTTCAAATTAAGCCGCGCTTGTAAAGGTAACAATAACAGAAGTTAATGGACGTCGCCGCAAACAGTCTCAACTTGCAACGTATAAACAATTCAAGTGTTTTACGTAATTGTTTGAATTTTTGAAGGGCTTGCATTGAACGCGCGTCGAGCTCGTCTCGAAACTTAAGCAAAGTTAGGTATTCACCACACTAGTGGTGTATGCAGGTAAATTTGCAATGGAGTTGAGCAAAATAGCAGCCAGTAACTTTACAGACGGTTTAATCATAAAATAGTAATTTCAAAAAATTTAATCGACTTATAAAGAAATTAACTCAGAATTATTGAATAAGAAATTAACTCAGAATTATTTAATTTTGGAAGTCGGTGTCTTGGGATCTGTATTTTAGTTTTTTGCCACCGACGACTTCCGAAATTAAAGTTATTTCATAATTTTACACTTAGGTACACGTATTAGTCCATATCTTGAAAACTACTGAACCGATTTTGTTGAAACTTGTACTGTTCCCTAAGTTGAAGTAAATGTAAGCCAATAAAAACACAATCACAATCCGATTAATAGTTTTGGAGAAATGCGTGGACAAACATACATACTAACATACAAATATGCATACACCTATAAAATTTTGCATATTTGATTGGAAGCCCTAATAGATTATCATATGTCAATATAGTGCAGTTCCAATAATATTACATATGTAGGTAGGTACATACGTGTCGAATTGACAACCTCATTCTTTTTTTGAAGTCGGTTAAAAACCTAGTTTATTAAACGTCCATAAAGCCGATTTGAAACCTTGAGTGGCTTGTAGCTAAGTAATAACAGCCGCACGAGTCGATCGTTCAGGTTAAGCTATGCATGCCGCGGTTGGTTCGTGGATGGGTGACCATCTTAACAACATACCAAGACATGTCCCAAGACGGAATGCCCCTCCGTGCCTCAGAAAGCACTTTAAGCCGTTGGTCCTGGCTGTCTTTCGTGGATCTTTGACAGTCGTTACGGGTCAACAGAAGCCCGAAAGTCTGACAACCAGTCTTACCAAGGAGGAACGTATTACTCAGTAACTGCAGAAATAATGTGTTACTGTTTGTTTGTCCCAAATAAATAAATAAATTGGGTTGTGGAGGTCAGATAGGCAGTCGCTCCATGTAAAATACTGGTATTCAGCTGCATCCGGTTAGACTGGAAGCCGACCCCAGCATAGTTGGGAAAAGTCTAGGCAGATTGTGATGAACACCGATTTGAAACCAATTCTATACAACCAGTTTGATTTGTATTCATATCTTTATTTGCGTTTTTAAAGATCTTACAATGGCTCAAAGCAATATGGACCTTGTAAAGCACAGCAAAAAGTATGATAAAAAAATGAATACAAATAAAATTAGGTAACAATTAACTTTCTTAATGCTTTCAAGGGCTTTAAACGCCCAGTATAAATGCCTTTCCAATAAAACATCTATTGCCTCGTTCAGTGTTCTTGAAAGCGTTAAGAAGGATGCGCTAAAGCAGCGCGCGAAATTGTAAATTTCTTACGGTTTTTGCAATTTGCAAGTCAGAATCAGCACCCTAATTGCGTAAAACACTATCAATCACAATTTGAATGCTTTTGAAACAAATTGCTAATCCATTGCTTCATATGTTCGAAAAATTTATCTGCTCAACAACGTAAATAACGCAATGAGTGTTGTTGAACTGTCAAAATGAAACGGATCCCTATTGTAAGTGTGTTATGCAATTGCCCCGCAGATTGTGTGTTGATAAAAAAAAAATGATTTGCGACCGTAACATATACATATATTTATTTTATAGAATTATAATAATTAAAACCATAAACACAAATTGCAAAAAAAGTGTAAGAAAAATTATATTTCGCAGGCTACCCTGGCGATTTCGCTGCTGACTTTTCCCATAATATTATTATTATGATATACTTAAAAGGATTATGAAACAGAATTCTTTATTATCCTGTAAAACGAATACAACAAAATAAATACGTAAAGATCATTGGTCCTCGTGCCTCAAACATACCTTTATTCCCTGTCGCCCTTACAAACACAAATCACCTTCACAAACATTGACACTGGCAACAAACATCTGTAGCCCAAACTTATTTTTGTCCCAACTCTCGTTGCAGGAATTCAAACTCAAAGCGAAGGATCGGTGTCACAATTTAATCAGAAGTTAGTCTGCGGAAAGTATATTTTTAAAGGAATTTATTGCCATTTTACCTTCAAGTCAAAATTGTTAACCCATCATAATCAGCCTTTAATGTTCCCACGATGATGTCACCTGTCTTCGAATCTTCGGTTCTAGAACATGCCGGTTTCCTCACGATGTTTTCCTTCACTGTTTTGAGAACAGTGGTGACGAAATAATTTACTCAAAGTAAAGTGCATGTGTGGGCGGAGGACAGGGTGTTGTGGCGCAGTCTGAGAGAGGCCTATGTCCAGCAGTGGACTACAATAGGCTGAGTTGTTGTTGTTGAATGTGCCTGTCTGGGATCGTACCTACGACCTATAAACTTATAAGATACGGCTGTTTCCACTGGGCTACCACGGCTGTTAAGTCATACATGAACGATAATGATCTGTCAAAAGAAAAGTTACCATAATCACAACGCACGCTTGATAGACAGTTATGTAATCCTATAACTGCTGTACGTCACAGAATCCTAGCGCATTTAGGCTTGGCTTTAAAATGGGGCTATCATTTTCGACAATCATTATTATTTTTATATACTTTGTATAATGTTATATTATTTTAATTACTGTGAATGTGAAGACTATGTGGGTCCTTGTTTATTTTTTTTTCTCTCAGCTTTAATCATAGTTTGCCAGTTTGAGTAAATTATGCGGCCTACCCAAATGTCCTTTCTTTGGTATTGTTCGTCGAATCGTTGAGCTCCTTAACTTTTATGTTGAGCTATACGATTACTGACAGATGCTTGCACTGACTGGACAGGTCCACTCAATCTGTGTGGTTCTTTCCTCAAAAGACCATTTCAGACACCAACCTATACGGAACGGTCTTCACATGATCTGTCTGGACTTTAAAAGAGACTGTGACCTCTGAGTTTGTTTCGGCCTTTCTTCTCAGAGTAGTCAGATAGGAAACGCCGGCCTCATCTAGTTTAAAAAAAAAATCTTTGACGTGTAAAAGTGTTTGTATAAACCTACTTACAGAAATAAAATCATTTATCACTATTACATGATGAACCATTGTTTGTGTATGTCAGTGTATTTCACGTGTACGGGGAGCCACAATCATAAATACATAATACTTGATATAATTTAAAAGAATGACGGAAGGGAGGCCCTGCCCTGCAGTGGGACACAACAGACTCATAATATTAGTATTTTTTACTAAATGTCTTTAACTTGATAAATTCAAATACTAGCTGTGCCCCACAACTTCGTACGCGTGGAAGTCGTAAGATACATAATACTAATTATACTAAAGTAACGGCCACATTTTTTAATAAAACTCCCTCGTCCCCCGACCCGCCGCGTTCTATCGTCCGCCCGCGCTATTACTTCGTTTCGCTTAGCATTCTTTCTGACTTTTTCTTTTGCTCGGCTCCTAAGGGTCGTAGCGTGATGTAAAATAGCCTATAACCATCCTCGAGGAGTTATTATTTTTGTTCACAATTTTATGGGTCTTTTTTGTGCGGAACCCTGTATATTTTCTAAAAAAAAAAGTAGCGTAAATTAATCCTTGTAACATCAGCTATCCGCCAGTGAAAGACCTGTCAAAATCGGATCCGCCGTTTCGGAGATTAGCCCGAACAAACAGACATACAGACAAAAATTTTAAAAATTGTTTTTTTGTTATAAGTACTGTGTAGACTTTTATATGCATTTAGTACACAGCTTTTATTTTGACATTATAAATGAACACTTCAATTTTATTTATTTGTATAGATTTAAAAATGTTATTTATTTATTATGTATATTTAATGAATAAGGAGATGATAACTTAAAGACAAAACATCGCCATCGTGATGGCCCAGTGGTTCCGGCCTTGCCTCTTAAAATTTTAAATAAGAAATCAGTATTTTATAATGAAAAACGATCAAGCTTAAAATTGGCTTGTAATTGGAAAGGTAATTTAAGAAGTAAAGGTTTTTTTTTTTTTGTTAAAAATTTTCCTCGTAGAATGACTGCAAATACATAATTGCAACCAGCTGTCAATAGACAGAAATGTTAAAATAATTAGTACCTACACGATGTATGTTATTATTACAAATCTTTAAAGGACCTACTATGCGATTAATACGTAACTGTTGCCCACTTTTATCTAGACATCTATGTCTATCATCTATACAAATAAATAATTGAAGTGTCTGTTTATAATGTCAAAATAACAACTTTTTACTAAATGCATAAGAAAGTATATACGGTACCTATAACAAAAAAAAAAGCTATTTTTACAATTTTTGCCTGTCTGTTCCGGCTAATCTCCGAAATGGCTGGACCAATTTTGACGGGACTTTCACTGGCAGATAGTTGATGTTACGAGGCATAACTTAGGCTACTTTTATTTTAGAAAAATAATTAGGGTTCCGCGAAAAGAAATTAAAACCCATGAAATTGTGAACAAAAAGTCGGATTTGAAAAATTATTTTTGCATTTGGTAGCGCAATTCTCGAGGATATTTATAGGCTATCAACATCACACTACGACGCTTAGAAGCCGAGCAAAAAGAAAAAGTCAGAAAGAACACTAAGCGATAACGAAGTAATAGCGCAGGCGGGCGATGCAACGTGACGGGTCGGGGGACGAGGGAGTTTTATTAAAATGTGACTGTTATTTTAGTATATTGTGTATCTTATGACTTCCACGCGAACGAAGTCACGGGGCACAGCTAGTACAAAAATAATATCGTAGCAAACCTTTGTACATTTAAAAAAATAAAGCACTCAATTTACGACCGTCATTCCCAGCACTCATAATAAAAATACGAATAAAATCCCGGACCACACAACAAAAATCACTCAAAATATCGAACATTTTATTAACATTTTCATATTCTCAGTGCGGCTACCCAGTCGATACCGGCTTATTGTCGACAAAATTGATTCTCGTACACTGACAACCCGATCTCATTTGTGATGTTATTTCATCAAATCCATTTGTGAACACGCTATATTCGTAATTGGGGAGCGAAGTGGATGTTAGCTGGGTCTTCTATAAATAGAGTTTTGGGAAGAATTTCGAATTGATGGAATGGCGGTTGTAATTAGAAGTCGAGCTCTGAAAATATTTTTAGAGAATTTGTGTTGTTAATTTAGAATATCGAGTACCTAACTGGTTGTGCCCCGCGACTTTGTCTGTGTTTCAAGTTTTTACTTATACGAGGTAAAAAATGTATACATATACTTATAATTACTTGTCCAGGGGCCAACAGCAGTATTATTTTAATGTTTCTTCAGTGTGAGAAAGAGATGGAGCTATACAGGACGTCTAGCTCCATCTCTTTCCCACACTGAAGTGTTGGTCCTGAAACCCTATTTTAGCGTCATGAAACGCTCTATGACGGGCTGTTTTATCATGTGATTACAACAGATGTAGTCTTTTTTTTCTGGTTTTATACAATATGTCCCGGAATTAACGCATAACCTCATAAGGGGTCATTGTACTCATCATTATAAACAACCTTTACTTTGGGACCAAATCTGAGGGGCTTGTGGCTAAGTAATAACAGCCACACGGGTCGATTGATCGGGTTAAGCTACGCTTGCCGCGGTTGCTCCGTGGATGGGTGACCATGTTTACATATAAAAACCCCTCCGTGCCTCGGAAAGCACGTTAAGCCGTTGGTTCCGGCTGTCATTCGTGGATTTTTGACAGTCGTTAGGGTCGTCAGAAGCCCGAAAGTCTGATAACCAGTATTACCATGGGGTATAGTATTACCCTGTAACTGGGTTGTGGAGGTCAGATAGGCAGTCGCTCCATGTAAAATACTGGTATTCAGCTGCATCCGGTTTGACTGGAAGCCGATCCCAACATAGTTGGAAAAAGGCTAGGGAGATGATGACTATCTATGGGACCAAACCTGAAATCGTGAAAAAAAAATCTGCTGTTCCCTACATTTATGTTCGCATAACTCGTCAAAATGTAGGGAAATGCAGATTTTTTATTTCGCGATTTCAGGTTAAGGGCTGATTTAACCAAAGTCTGATATCTTTTATCCGCGGCATAAAATTGACGTCTGACAGTTTTTGTATGGAAAATCTGTCAAAAATTAAAAATTTATTGGCTGGATTAGACTTATACTAGGTATAAAAGTTCGGTCTTATTCGCCCTAAGAGATTTTGCGTTAATTCCGGGTTAAGTGTGCCTAATCCTAAATAAATTTAACTGCTTCCGAAGTGATGGAGATCTGGTGTCCTGATATACAGTCCGTACGCCTAGCTCAGGCACCAGTCTCCTACAGTATAATTAAACCTATTACGCATTAATCTAATAATCTTTTATTTCGGAACATAATACTTACATAATATATAAGCTAACAGACTTAAAATAATAATTATAATATGTACATATGTAAAAAAAAAACATTTAATCATAGGGCATTAAAAAATTCGTCCGCATCGCTGTCAACAGGAAAAGTGCCCAAAAGGCTGGCCGCATTGCCACGTTGTATGGCAATGCTGATTCTTTGGCCAAAGAATAGGCCAGCCCTTTGGTCACGTGAAGAGTCGACCAACCGCTTCGCGATGTCTCGGAAGACCAAGTGGGCACTCGGACCCCATGACCCTAGTGTTTCAACCCCAAACGGCTCGAACATATAACTTCCAACGCATTGATCTTGATCATATTTTGAAAATGTCAACCAAACCAAACCTGAAATCGCAAAAAAATAATCAGCTGCTGCCTACATTTATGTTCGCATAACTCGTCAAAATGTAGGGAATTTATTTTTTCCCGATTTCAGGTTCGGCCCCGTAGTAAAAGTTGTTCATAATGATGAGTACAATGATCCCTTAAGAGGTTGTGCGTTATTTATGTTACATCTTGTATTGTGGTGAGAAATAAATCTTGATCTTATCTTATCATAACGATCAGAATTTTGAGCTGGATTTCGGAAACTGGTTACAGGGGCTTGCCCCCCTTATTAATAAACTAGCAGCACTCCGCGGTTTCACCCGCATAAGTCTCGATCCCTGTGTTAATCCAGGTTATAAACTATTTGTGCGCGAAATTTCATCCAAATCCATTCAGGGTATTTTGCGTTAAAGAGTAACAAACATCCATCCATCCATTCTCACAAACTTTCACGTTTATAATATTATAGTAGGATAAACCCAAAGAAAAGTTACGTCAGTATCAACTTTTGTATAACCATAAATTTTTCAATGTTTAGGCATAACTTTATCTCGGGTTTATTAATAAGGGGGTTAAAGTTTAAAAACAAAGTAAGCAATAGCGAGGAGCCTGTAATTTAATTTAAAAATACATGATGCTAACTGCCAATGTTTACAACGTTTTAAGGTGAAAGCGTCAGATAACCCGCGAATTCAAATTTTCTTACGTTTTTTTTTGCAATTTGCAGGTCAGTATTAAGTTCTATGTTGATTAAAATATGATTCGCGGCCGTAACAAATATGTATTTACAGAATTATAATCATTAAAGTCATCAATACAACTCTCTAAGACCAAATGATTCTATTGAATGACTATTTCATGAAAACTTAACATTTCAGGATTATACTAACTCAAGGAATTGTATTACTGATTCTTATTTTATAATTCTGTAAATACATATTTTTTACGGTCGCGTATCATACTTTGATCAACATACACCCAGATACTGAGCTGCAAATTGCAAAAATCATAAGAAAATTTGAATTTCGCGATCTCTTGAATAACCTCAACAAAACTGAATTTTAAATATACACTTTAGATTCTGATTTATTTTATCGTGCTTACACTGTCACTCAAATTAATGAGACTGATTTGAGGTTAGGACGTGTCTTTTATTTACTTCATCAACTTTTTAGGGTTCCGTAGTCAACAAGGAACCCTTAGTTTCGCCATGTCCGTCCGTCTGCAGCTTATAGAGACTCTTAGTACTAGAAAGCTATAATTTGGCATGGATAATATTAATCACGCCGACAAAGTAAAATAAAATCTCGAAAAAAAACTTTTTTAGGGTACCTTCTGTACACGTAAAGTGGGACGTTTCTTTTTTCTCGTCTACCCGGGTGTCTTGGTCTTTCAAAAATATTGCGGGTTTTTGATAACATTTTTTTTTTAATAAGCAAGCCTAAATTGTCTAATTTCAGTCTAAATTGTGATAATTTTAGTCTAGTAAATCTGCCTAGCCTTTTCCGAACTATATTGGGGTCGGCTTCCAGTCAAACCGGATGCAGCTGAATACCAGTATTTTACATGGAGCGACTGCCTATCTGACCTCCACAACCCAATTACGGGGTAATACGATACCCCTTGGTAAGACTGGTTGTCAGACTTTCGTGCTTCTGACGACCCGTAACGACTGTCTTAAGACCCACGAATGGCAGCCGGGACCAACGGCTTAACGTGCTTTCCGAGGCACGGAGGGGTCTTGATATATAAAGATGGACGACATCACGACCAGCCATCGACGCCATCGACGGACCAGCCGCGGCAAGCGTAGCTTAACCTGATCGATCGACCCGTGCAGCTGTTATTTCTTAGCCACAAGCCCCTTTAATGCTCGTGACTGTACACCTTTATTTCGCCAATATGTTTAATTGTTGAAGTGCCATGTAATAGGGAATCCTAATGGAAAAACCGAATAACACGACTGATCCGATGCTCAGTAACCGCACTTGCGACACTAGACCAACGAGGCAGTCATTAGAGATAATGACGTGGAAATGAGTGAAAAATAGTAATTTAATGCAAAGCTGTCTTGCTCAATATGTTTTTTGTTTAAATAAACATATCTCAATCGCTGGCATTTTCTCTAAAAATATATATATATATAGTCAATCATGCGTAATACACGTGACTTCCAGTCTAACCGGGTGCAGCTGAATACCAGTATTTTACATGGAGCGACTGTCTATCTGACCTCCACAACCCAGTTACTGGGTAACACGTTACACCTTGGTAAGACTGGTTGTCAGATTTTCGGGCTTCTGACGACCCGTAACGACTGTCAAAGATCCACCATTCATTGCGCTATTTACGTTGTTGAGCAGACAAATTTTTCGAACTTAAGAAGCAATGGTTTAGCAATTTGCTTCAAAATGATTCAGATTCTGATTGATGGTGTGTTACGCAATTAGGGTGCTGATCGATCTACCCGTGCGGCTATAATTACTTAGCCACAAGCCGCTCCACAATCCACGTGAACTGTTAACCACTTAAAAGCAGCGATGCGCTTGCGGTATCCTTTGTGTTGACGATGTGGGTCGTCCCTTTTTTTTCACGTCTGGTCGCAGGTGTTATAGGTTTGATAAATAATCGATTGAAGATTTGAATTTATAATCATTCTCTTTGACATTACTCGGCACCCTGAGGTCCCGGACCTTTGGAAGGCTTACAAGGGACCGAAACCAACACGCAGAGCCCTTTTAGATGTTTTTAATGAAATGAAGCTAAAGAAATGAATTTATAATCATTTTCCTTATCATTACTCAGAGAAATAATAATAAAGATTTTTTAAGGTGTAAACGAGTTTGAGTAGAAACCTAAGTAGCAAGATTTTCCTTATTTTGTGTTTCGAAATGTTAAATTTTAAAAGTTTATTTTTACAAATGAATAGTGACTAGTCATTGGAGAAGCTAATACTGAGTCACACTTGTACGATAATAAGTTTACCTAAATCACCCTAAAGGCAAGGTGTCATCTAATAGTTTGGTTAAAGATGGCGACGAGCGGTAGGTTTTAGACCTAGTTTCACCATGCTATGTTAGTTAGTTTAATCTTCTGTTAAAATGTTAACGGGACATTAAGAGTAGCGAGTTTTTCACCATGCGTTAATTCATGATTAACTGTATTGAAAGAAATAATAATGTTAATTTGGACACAGTTCGTGAAAAACAAAGTACAAATAACAAAATGAAAAAGTGAAAATAATGGTTTTAACAACAAAAGTGTTAATCAGGCATTAAATTTAATTGCTGTCCTAGAGGTCCGTTAACTTACTAACCGATATTTAGTCAGTTGTCAAAATCATCGATATAACAACCGCGAGTCTATACTATACGGCTAGCTAAAATGATGCATTGTCAGTGAACATTGACATGTGACATTGCGACTTTTTATTTTGGTTGCTTTGACAACTGACCGATATAAGAGTGAATGATATATCCTATGCCGGCAGATGTGAGTGGAAACGCCAGAAGGGGACGCCCTAGGAAGACATATAGTGATCTTATTGGTGATCTTCTTCAGAAAGGTCAGGTGCGTAGTACTCGCAACCGGCGAGCGTGTGTGACCAGATGTATGAATGTAAACGAGGCAAAAGGAGTATGTAAGGATCGTAGCAGGCGGCGTTCTGTAGTTTCTGCCTACGCCCATGGGAAGAAGGCGTGAGTTTATGTATGTATGTATGTATGATATATCCTAACGCCAGGATTCATAATATGGTGTTATTTTTTTTGGTGGAACGTAAATACCATTAACATCCATGTTTATTTGATTTTTCATTTCTGATTTTCGTACAAAGCTCAAGTGGCTTCCCATACGTCTTCGCCGGAATTCTCATATCTTATTTCAGCTCTACAGTATTCTGTTCAATCCTACAACCCCCTCTTATATTAAAGAACGTTTCAAGTTCCTTCATGACACACATAATAGATATCTGAGGTCATCGGAAAACTTGAGATTGGAGATGCCTATGCATTCCACCTGTTTCTATGATAAATCTTTTACAGTTCAAGCAGTGGAATATGGAATGCTTTGCCCATGTCGATAAGGCGTGTATACATATATACAGGATAATTTTAAAAGGAGTGCGAATATTTCAGGAAGTAATCAGGTGCATAAACTGGACAACTTTCCCCAAGGAACATATGTAGGTCGAAATCTTAAAATTGAAAATCGACTTTTCATACAAAGTGACTGGTCACGTGACTTACTTTTGTATGTTCGACCTATGTTCCTTGGGGAAAGTTGTTCAGTTTTATGCACCTGATTACCTGCTAAAATATCCGCACTCCTTTTAAACTTATCCTGTATATATATATATATATATATATATATCATAACATAACATCACGCCTTGTTTCCTCGAAGGGTTAGGCAGAGGTGTACCTGCCTATACATACATATATATAGAGAGATAAGTAAATGTTTTATGTATTTATTGTATATATGTAAATGGTACACCACAGACTACCTACAGTACTGTCTCTCGTTTCTTCCTTAATCCATCCAAAGGTTGTCTTTAAAAGATCGCTCTTAGCGATAAGGCCGCCCATTGTGTCACCCCTTGTAAAATTTCTACCTTATATCTGTAATATTTATGGTATGCATAATAAAGAGTATTCTATCTTCTATCTTCTATCTGATTAACTGATGTCTGATCATGAACAGGTTGGTGAAATTAGCTCGAAGATCATCTGCCATCGTGCAAGACTAGGTAAACGATTATTAATTTTGGGTAAAAAGTTCTTTTAATTTGTTTACTAACTGAAAGTTTTAGGTATTTACAACATTGACCCTCTCTTCTTCAACCCATATCCACGCAATATCTCCGTACATCTCCTTCGTTGCGCTATTGGTTGCAATAGCACAACGAAGGAGATGTACGGATGGATGTAGCCGTTGGGCTAAGGCCTCCTGTAACCAACTTTTTCCTGTTACTTTGACCAGCGCGGCAATTGCGTGGCACACTTACAGTATCGGTTTCATTTTGATAGTTCAACAACATTCATTGCGTTATTTACATTTTGGAGCAGACAAGATTTTCGAACATATGAAGCAATGGATTAGTAATTTGTTTATTTATTCAAATTAAAAATTATTCAGATTGAGATTAACAGTGTGTTACGTAATTAGAGTGCTGGTCTGCGATCTGTCTTCAAGATCTACGAACAACAGCCAGCACAAACAGCTTAACGTGCTTTCCGAGGCACGGAGGCTTCTTAGTATGAAATGGAAGGTCATTCATCCACAGATCGACCTCGGCAAGCGTTGCTTAACCTTGATGAATCGACTGTGCGGCTTTTAATCAGCCACAAGCCTCTCACGCTCATATTGCCACAGATAAACACATATCACTACATCTCACTACATGACAATTTAGCTACATTTGCCTCCAACAATTCCCAAGGGGGTCATTGAGCTGTGTAATGGACAAGCTGTCATTAATTACATGCAGCAGGTGAAGCTGACTAGACGGGAATAATTCTCTGCTAGGTAAGTACAGTTCATTTGTGGGAAACACGTGTAATGACGTTTATGCTAATATCCTCATGTCGGCATCGTAATGGGCGTATCTTTAATGGACGGTATCCTGTACCAGTTGATTGACTTAATGCATAAGTAAAGTTTAATTAGCATTTGTACTACCGCAGTCCAGTATTCGCAAACATTCGGCCAACGTTAGTCGATGGCATTGATCGATCGATAATTAGATCTGTCGACGTCGATCGACGGTGCTAAGTCGTTTAATAACGTTGATTACGTCGCTTGACGCTAGTGGAGTAAGTGTGGCATAATGTCGCAGTAAGAATGTTGTAGCCGTCATATAATTATATCCCTAGGGACCCTATCCTAGTGACGCATATTTCCGTCTAGGATAATTATTATTTTTAGAATACATTGTTTTTGTCAAAAATGTTATGTACGTACGTCACTTTCACGTGAATAAACAGTTATTCTTTCTTTCTTTTCTTTCTATTTACCGTAATACAGTTATATGTAAATGGTTCATAACTATCTTACTAGGAAGTTGGCTATGACTATAATACGAGTACGAACTAATAATATAGCTATTAGGGCATTCCGACCAAATAGGTTAAGTTAGAACTTTGACTAACTACGCGCGAGCCGAGCGAGCGAAGCGAGCGGAGCCGCGGCACCAGCCGGCGAGCGCTACGTGGAAATTAATTAAATTAAATTAAAATTCATTTATTTCGGGTAACTAGACTCATAGAAGACAATTACAAAACATTCAACAGTAATAATATAATACAATCGAATAAAATAATAATAATAAAATTCATAATAAATGTAAAAAATTCAAAATTAAATAAAATTAGTTAAATAGCATTAAAATAATAAAATTACGATACTTTACAACACATACAAGACACTAAAAAGTTAATAACGCCTGCAAAACGGCCTTGCCTGAACATGCCTGCTACAGCAATGCAGCATGTAGGGGCAGTCCAGTCTGTCAGCAATCATCTCCAGGACTGCGTTGGAGCTGGCCCGTACTCTGCGCACCAGAGAGATGCGCCGCCTGCGCATAGTCGCGTGAAAACAGGCGGTGCGCTCCTCCGCGAACATGCCCGAGGCGCTACAGAACCGAGGCAAATTGGTCGCTGTAACAAAATTGGCGCACTCCGACAGTTATGTACCGCTTTCATATAACACGGTATATAGATACCGTAATATAGTTATACTAGCTTTTACCCGCGGCTTCGCCCGCGTGTAGGTCGGAATATGTCAAATTATTACCTACCCTACGTGTTAATCCAGGTTCTAAAACATCTGTATGCCAAATTTCCTCTAAATTCAATCAACCGCTTTTGCGCCAATCCGGAACATACATCCCGACAAACAACAAACGGACAAAAATTCTAAAAACTATAGTGTGCGCAACAGACTCGTTCAATCACTTCTTTTCAAATATATTAAATGCACAGTTCTGATCTCGTTACTATTTTTAACCGACTTCAAAAAAAGGAGGAGGTTATCAATTCGGTTATATGTTTTTTTTTTAATGTTTGTTATCGTTACTCCGTCATTTATAAAAATTTGAAAAAATATTTTTTTATTTGAAAGGATTGGACTTCCAGATTGGTCCCATTTTTATTCAAATCCAGTTCTGATGATAGGATCCATGAGGAATTGAGGGAACTCAAATATTATTGGCAAACACATAGTGATTTTGGTATTTTCGTCAACAAATCAAGCATTTACATTCAGAAAGTATGATTTGGTGAAGTGGAACTGACGAAGAAGACCACAGATGGCCACAAGATCTCATCTATATATATAAGTGGAGAAACTGACTGACTGACTGACTGACTGACTGACTGACTGACTGACTGACTGACATATCAACGCACAGCCGAAACTACTGGGACTAGGAACGTGAAATTTTGCACACGGCTTCCTTTTATAATGTAGGGGAGCACTAAGAAGGGGTTTTTGGAAATTCGATTTTTAAAGGGGTGAAAAGGGGGGAATTCGTTTGTTTGAAAAATCTTATTCCTAGAGTTAATAAACTTGAAACTTGGCCCAAATACTTATCTTAGTAAATTATGAACTTTGTCATTTTTGGTTTTTCTAAACTACCCCCACGAGGGGGATTGGGGGGTGTCAAAATTTGTATAGAAGAATTTTAACACGCAGTCCGATTAACTCGAAACTCAATATTTATACTTAAGTTCAAAAATAAAGAATAACCTGTATCAAGGTTTTTCGAAAATCTACCCCGGACGGGGTGAAAAGGGGTTGTCAATTTTACATGGGAGAATTTTACTGGGTAGCTTGATTAATTCGAAAATTGGTATGAATAATTTTTGAGTCAAGTTTTGGAAATATCCTAAAATTATTTTTTATAGTAAGTAACTTGTGCATTTGCTCTCGGAAAGCAACATTTGGTGAAGTGGAACTGATGACGAAGACCACAGATGGTAAGATGGCCACTGGAACAACTCAATAATAAGTATTTCACGGGTTGCGATTCCATTACTTTAAAATTATTGCTAAGCAATAGAAGCTCGTCACAATGCATATGGTGAAGTGGAGCTGATGGTGAAGTACCAAGAGCACTCCTCAACAATTAACGTCCCTGTATCGGGTAAAGCAATGTTTTGTAAAAGGTTATGAGCAGTTGTCATTAGGCTATTGTAACTTAGATAAATTACAAACAGATCCACTAAAAAGTGAAAAATAAAAACAACCGACTTCCAAAACAAACACTACAAAGTGAAAAATAACTTCAATTTCGGAAGTCAGTGCCAAAAACCTAAAATACAGATCCAAAGACATCGACTTCCGAAAAAGTATTAGTACCGAGTTTCGAGTTAATATGACAGCGCGTTAAAATTTTTCCTTACTGTTCCTTACTGTTCTTACGGTCCTAGTGTTCCTTACTTGTTTTAAAAAACTAAGAGTGACAATTTTTATTGTTTCCTGAGGCAAATATTGCCAAGTTTCAATGTATTAACCAAAGGAATAAGATTTTTCATATAATCTGTATCCCCTCTTTTCACCCCCACAGGGGTGGAATTTCGAAAAATCGTTTCGGATTTTTCCATAAATGAAATCAAAGATTTCTTATACCAATTTTTGAATTAATCAAGCCACACAGTAAAATCTTCCTCTTAAAAATCTAAATATCCCCTTTCACCCCGTCAGGGGTAGTTTTGAAAAACCAATAGTAAGAAACTTTATTGCTTATTTAGGCAAATATTCGTGCCAAGTTTCAAGTTTATTAACCAAATGAATAAGATTTTTCATCTAAAGTATATCCCCGGTTTTCACCCCCACAGGAGTGGAATTTAATAAAATCGTTTAGGATATTTCCAAAACTTGACTCAAAAATTATTCATACCAATTTTCGAGTTAATCAAGCTACCCAGTAAAATTCTCCCATGTAAAATTGACAACCCCTTTTCACCCCGTCCGGGGTAGATTTTCGAAAAACCTTGATACAGGTTATTCTTTATTTTTGAACTTAAGTATAAATATTGAGTTTCGAGTTAATCGGACTGCGTGTTAAAATTCTTCCATACAAATTTTGACACCCCCCAATCCCCCTCGTGGGTGTAGTTTAGAAAAACCAAAAATGACAAAGTTCATAATTTACTAAGATAAGTATTTGGGCCAAGTTTCAAGTTTATTAACTCTAGGAATAAGATTTTTCAAACAAACGAATTCCCCCCTTTTCACCCCTTTAAAAATCGAATTTCCAAAAACCCCTTCTTAGTGCTCCCCTACATTATAAAAGGAAGCCGTGTGCAAAATTTCACGTTCCTAGTCCCAGTAGTTTCGGCTGTGCGTTGATATGTCAGTCAGTCAGTCAGTCAGTCAGTTTCTCCTTTTATATATATAGATAACTGCGTTCGTTGACCTCCCAAAACAAATCATCAACTCTTGTCATTTTTTAATTTATTGTCTTTAGATATCAATACCCATCGCGTCTAGATGGAGTTTAACCCTGTATTTTAAGTTTCTGAACTTAGAGGACAAGTAATCTTAGAGAAAAGTCACGTAGGTACCTAATAAGTTTTGCAGACAGAACAAAAACTAATTGCACATATTATTTAAAGTTAAGACACAACACTGTGACACGGTTGGCATATGCTGTCTTAATTTAAACCTTAGATAATAGTAATATATTATTATTCTTGTCACAAAGCATAATAAAGGTTAGAACCATTACCAGAGCACAGAGCAAAGAACTTTATAGCAACTGTAGATACAGGGTGAGGTTTTAAGTTCAGAACTAAAACTGAATCTGTTATCGTTAAAGGTTTTAGAGAGCAGTGGTGGCCAAGTGGTAATGGCCGCGACTTACGAGTTGTAGGTCGTAGGTTCGAACCCAGACAGGCGCTTTACTTTGTGTAAATTGTTTCATCAACACTGCTCTCAAAACGATGAAGAAGAACATTGTGAGGAAACAGGCATGTCCTAGAACTAAAAATTCGAAGACATGTGACATCTACCAACCCGCACTGGGCCCGCTTGGTAAATTACAGCCCACTCCTTCTTACCGATCGGAGGCCTGTGTCCCAGCAGTGGGAACATTATAGGCTGATTACGCTATGCTAAATGTTTGCTGTATTTGTGAGAAATATTAGTCAGGCAATGCTTCTTTTATAATATCTTTTTATAGATTTTTCTTTACTAGTTCATCATCGATACGCCACCATAATATATAGACTTTTATCACTGTGCAAAAAACATCGGGTTTTATTGCCAATGCTAAACCGAAACCTAGTTTTTTTTTTTTCAAAACTGCCGTTTGAGAAAAAAGTACCTTGTTTTTATAACTCTCGTCTTATTTGACGAATTGCAAAAAGATAAATGAAGTGTTATTTTTTTCCAAAATTGAATTCTTAACTCATTTAATACTACAGTCACGTTTAAAACATCTCCCTGTATTTAAACAATAGCTCCGCGACTAATATAGCCCGGGAGACAGGCTATGCACAAATGAAATAACAGCGCGAACGAACCACGGCACAGGGATTAGAACTGATTAAATTGCTCTGATTACAGACTTAATCTAGGTGGATAGTCTTTATTCGTCTGGACACTAATTGAAAAGTCTCTTGATAGTTTAATTAATAATAGTAATAAATTGAGAATTATAGATTTAACCTCTTGGAGACCAAAATACTATCAGGACGCATCTTTAAGAAAATAGGTTTATACCTACACAAATAAATAAAATTAATGTGTCTGTTTGTAATATCGAAATCACAGCTTTTTACTAAACGCATATAAAAGTATATACGGTACTTATAACGAAAACACAATTTTTAAAATTGTTGTCTTTCTGTCTGTTTATTCCGGCTAATCTCCAAAACGGCGGGACCGATTTAGACGGAATTTTCTTTGGCTGATAGCTGATGATATAAAACGTAACTTAAGCTACTTTTATTTTAGAAAAAAAATTAGGGTTCCTCGCAAAAAAATTAAAATCCGTGATATTGTGAATAAAATCCGATTCAAATAGAGAAGTATTGATTCACGCGGGCAAAGCCGCGGTCAACAATTAGTAGGTAATAGTTTCTCACCTTTAAGAAAATTCACATATTTTCTAAAAGGTGAATCCAGACAATGCGATGGATTTGCCGCAAATACATTTTTTTATATGTCAGACTGGCTTTTGCTTGCGGCTTCGCCCACGCTGATGTCGGAAATTATCCCACAGGAACATACTACTGAGATAAAAAGTATCCTAAATGTCCTGGTCATGTCATGGTCTATCCCTGTGCCAAATTTCATCCAAATTCGTTAAGGCGTCAAAAGGTAACAGACAGACAGACAGACAGAGTTACTTTCTCATTTATAATATTAGTATGGATGGATGCCTCACATGCGTGGCTTACCATTCAACGTACTATCGAGGAAACTAACGTCTGACCAATTTGAAAACAAAATCTCGCGCACACGATGACCACATCTGTTAGCAAGCGTTACTATAGCGGCCGAACGCTGCAATCAAGAATAGTCCTTACGGTGTATTGATATTCGTTTCTCCCATGGTACCTACGTTTAAGGCATTTCACCACTGGAGCACTCGTGGAAGCTATACCCTAAAGGCGCTCTTTCACCGGAAACTTTCGCATATAATGTAACCTTTACCTGCGACCTAGTCATGTTACTTCTACCTATTTGATTATATGTATTCCGCTATCCCGCTGGTTTTTAACCCTCTACACTACCTAGCAGTTGCGCCCACGCAGTCTACTTGCAAAGCCCTAGCCGTTACAGTGGAACCTTGGGTTGTTACATTACAGGCGAATGCTCCCGGTGAGCGAGCGTTTTATACTCAAAAATACCCTTATCCCCCTCATCTCTGACTGCCTCGTTGGTCTAGTGGTCGCAAGCGCTACTGCTGAGCATGAGGTCCTGGGTTCGATTCCCAGGTCGGGCAGTGTTATTGGGTTTATCTATCTAGAATTTCTCAGTAGCAGCCCGGAGTCTGGATTTGTGCCCGGTAGATGGCTCGCCCCCTATTACATGGGACTTAAATATAACTGGCGAAATGTGGGTGTTACTATAGGTACACCTCTGCCTAACCCTTCGGGGAAACAAGGCGTGATGTTTTGTTATGTTATGTTAATACCCTCATACCATACTGTAGCGGTTTTAACCGGGCGTGCCATTAGCATGCAAAACCTTCGCAAGTTTAAACGTTTATTAGTTCATGAAGACAAACATTGATTTGAAAGTTGAAGATAGGAAAAAACAAGATAGGTTGTCAGTCGGCCTTCCAGCCCTGACTGATGTAGATACAGATAGAAAATAGCAGTGTCCTCAATATGTACTCTTAACGAGTTAAAATAATTATAATGATAGACGGCTTTATTGAGTTTAAAATCTAATAGTGTAGTTATCCCCCGCATACTACACAATCGTCATCACTATCTTCCTGGCCTTGTCCCATGTTACTTGGAGTCGGCGCAACACGTTTTCTCTTTCCATTTTCCCCTGTCAAAAGTCACGCTATCATTCACTCCCTTCTCTTTCATATCATTCCTCACACAATACATCCATCTTTTCTTTGGCCTTCCTCTCCCTCTCCATCCATCAACATTTATATTCATCACTCTTTTAGTCACATGCGTTTCCTCCCTCCTCTTCACATGTCCATACCAAGCCAAATGATTTACTTTCAACTTTTCTGTCACTGGCTCCACTTTCAAACTTCCCCTTATATACTAATTTTTTACTTTATCCATTTTCGTCACTCCACACATCCATCTCAACATTCTCATCTCCGCTGCATGCAATCTTTTTTCATCCGTCTTCTTCACGGCCCAGCATTCCGATCCATACAGTACTACAGGCCTTATCAAGGACTTGGACCTGCGCACATTACAATCAACACGGCATAAAACACGTAATAATCTGCTCGGCTCCCGTAACGGCCTTGTGGATTATTAGAACATCTTCTACTGATTTCTTAACTGTAGTATTTTAATTTAACTATGACAAATCTCAGAGGCACTGACTAAGAGACCCAAAATTTATCCCAACCAAATGGATATACTCAAATATTTGTTTCGTATGGGAATCGAACCAGCGAAGCCCAGGGGGTCTACTCCCTAAGCACGAAGTCCGCAGTTTCGGCCAAAGTTACGGGCGTTTCCTACTCCGTATCACTTACGGACATAAGATTACTTCGGTTTCCGAACTAAGAATAAATGACAACACGATTTTACTGTTGTCCCCACGCCCAATGTGTTTTTACCCGTCCGAAAATTTTAGTTTTACACTTGTTTTGACGGATTAACTACTTTCGGACGGGCCCGTATCTTTGTTGACGGACTTAGGGAGTTGACCCTCAGAAGCGAGTGATGCAGCCATTACTGCCTTTCATTTATATTTCAGTATCATGTTGGAGAGAGTGCAGAATAAATTTATTAGATATTTATATAAAAAAAAATTACGAAGGGGTATACTCCGTAAATTATTTTACCCAAATAAGTATCCTACCTTATTCATCTTGGGTATGTAGGATACAATGAGTTAAAAGTAAGAAGGAATTTAGCGCTAGTCTCATATATCTTTAAGGTGATGAGGGGAAAGATTCACAATCCAGACGTATTGCAGCAGGTGTGCATGTGTGTTCCGGACAGATACGTGTGGCGGCGGCGGCGGCCGCGGCTGCTCGCGGTGCCGCGCGGCCGCACGAAGCTAGTGAATGATGCGCCGTTTACTCTCGCTCTCCGTATCCTCAACAGTATAGCAGAGGATATAGATATATTTTGTTGTACTCTGGGTGGGTTCGCAGTGAGAGCTCTTTATGAAATAAGTTATGGTCCTACTGGGACATAGATATACTGGTGATTTTTTTTACCGTCTCGAAATTTTTACAGGGTGTTCTAACCATGAATATGAACAACTTTCACTATGGGACCAACTCTGAAATCACGAAAAAAAAATCAGCTGATTTATACATTTTGGTCGAGTAGGTATTGAACTTTTGTATGAATCAGCAGATTTTTTTTTTCGTGATTTCAGAGTTGGTCCCATAGTGAAAGTTGTTCATATTCATGGTTAGAACACCCTGTATAAATTTCGAGACGGTAAAAAAAATCATCCAGTATATGGGGTTTGCAATAAGAACATAATAAATGATCTAGAATAAAATTTGTAGTTTGTAACGGTGAAACTGTAGTTTGTAAGTTGTCTACATTATCGCACTAGGTGACAAACCTGTAAAGATAACTATATGGTGGGAAATAAGTAAATAAATAGAAATTTCCTTTTTTGCCTGTCGACCCTGGTTTTGTAAAACCCACCACCTATGTAAGTTCACATTGTGAAATGCAATAAATACACAGGGTTGTTTTAAAGTTGCTAGCTAACTCCGCAGACGCGATGGGTATCGATATGTGTACTTACTTGATAAAACGAAAAATTGAATTTTGATGATTTTTTTTTTTTGTGGGATCATCGACCGCAGTTATTGTAGTCACTTGAAATAGCAGTTTGTAAAATATGTTTTTTCTTTTGTGTAAACTTCACAGACATGATGGTATCGGTATCTAAACACGATAAAACATACTAAAACAGTTTTTCTTAACTCATACTTCAGGTAACAACACAAACAGCCGTCGTTGACCTCCAAAAAAAAAAAACAGCAAATCTTTTTATCTGTCATTTTATCGTATTTAGATATGGATATACACACACACATCGCGTCCGCGGAGTTTAGCTAGCCGAAACATATACCTAACCACGAACTCAACACTCAACTTAAACCTCACAGATTTCTGCCTACATTTAAACTTATCACTAAGAACGAACAAGGGGCCAACCACCACCTCTTAAAGCAATATTATTTTAATGTTACTTCAGTGTCAGAAAGAGATGGAGCTATACAGGACGTCTAGCTCCATCTCTTTCCGACACTCAAGTAAGATTAAAATAATATTGCGTTAAGAGGTGGTGGTCTACCTCCTGAACTCGTAATTATACCCACAGATATCTGCCTACCTCCACACTCCAGCATTACAATCCCCCACAAACAAATGAAACAAGAAAAAATATTCCTGAAGCCCACGACAGGCTCAACAAACAAGACCAAGACAAAGGTGTTCAGCTCAAGACTTAGCTACAATTTCCTACTGATGATCAATCACTTAACTACTACCTACGATTCCGCACCTCTGACTTACCAACCCCTAGGACCAGCATATGCATCCATTGCCGCGAAGCAAAGAACCAATAGATTTTAGTAAGAACCAGAACCGTCAATGTATATTGGGGATTGCGATATGTTTTGTAAAAATGTAACCTTTTGGTAAAAACACAGGCAGGCAACTCGCTCTGTGATGAATGGAGTTCGTTCTCGCTGCCTGTTTATTTTATGGATTTTGTGTAGATTCAGTGTGACCGTACGCCCTGATCCGCAGATAATACTGCTTAACAATGGGACAGTACAGATACGACTGAATTTTTACAAGCTTTTTCACATTGTTCTCCGAATGTATATACGTAGAAAAATGCGAGTATTTCTGGGCCAATCTGCAGCGAATGGTTGATGATGGAAATGGGCTGTTGGGTTTGATATACGAGTGTATATTTCCTAGAAATCTAGACTGTTTTGAAATGTTGCATAAATATGTGTTTAATGAATGCATCTACCATACTTATATAGGTATACAGGGTGGCAAAGACAGACCTGTTACCATGGATTCAGTACACAATTCTGGACCCCCGTGTTGACATTTTTTGTCAGTTATAAAACAATATATTTGCTGATCATACATTTTGACTGCGTAGGTATTACACTTTTGTAGGAAACAGTAGATTTTTTCAATGTCCCTGCCACCATGTAAAATGGCTTGTGACGTTTTTATGAATTTCCGTTAAAATAATATTGACTGCAATCCCAGCCACAGGCAGGAGACCTGTGTCCCAACATTGGGAACATTATAGGCTGATTATTATTATGATGATTGATTGCAATCGTCCTGGGTTTGATTCCCAGATCGGGCAAAGTATTCTTGGGTTTTCCCATTAGGAATTTCTCAGCAGCAGCCCGGAGTTGTGCTGGAGTTGTGCCCGGTTAATGGCAACAGGCTCGCCCCCTATTACATGAACTTGTCAATAGTGTGTCGGTAGTGTCTCAATAGAAGAGTCATTGATGAATTTTATATATACAATGACATGAATATTTACTTTGCAAAGTGTTATATTATTTTCATTACTGTGAATGTGAAGACTATGTGGGTCCTTGTTTTTTTTTTTTTTGCTCTCAGCTTTAATCATAGTCTGCCAGTTTGAGTAAATTATGCGGCCTACCCAAATGTCCTTTCTTTGGTATTGTTCGTCGAATCGTTGAGCTCCTTAACTTTTATGATGAGCTGTACGATTACTGACAGATGCTTGCACTGACTGGACAGGTCCACTCATTCTGTGTGGTTCTTTCCTCAAAAGACCATTTCAGACACCAACCTACATGGTCTGCACATGATCTGACCAAGATTATGTCTGGACTTTAAAAGAGACTGTGACCTCTGAGTTTGTTTCGGCCTTTCTTCTCAGAGTAGTCAGATAGGAAACGCCGGCCTCATCTAGTTTAAAAAAAAAATATGTTTGACGTGTAAAAGTGTTTGTGTAAACCTACTTACAGAAATAAAATCATTTATCTATTATCTATTATCTATTGACAAGTTGCCTGCTTTGACGGAACCTATCCAGCTCGTCCTGCCATCACCTACGTGATCTGCCGCTAAAGAAACCGATAAAAATAATAAAAAAGTATTAAACATTTATAAGACAAAATAAGAAAGTGCACAACATAATAAAAAAAATCAAGTCGCAAAAACCGAGCAAAGCATGGGCGGGTCACTAGTATAATAATTATAATGACTGCTTCATGCGCTGATTTCCTTGAACGCTTGATCTCTCCGCATTCACGTGTTTAACCCAAGACAGACACGGAAAATCTTATCACGACGACAAATGGCAAATTATTTTCCCTAGGGATTCCCAATTCGCAAGTCTGTAACATTGAAAAATTGTGCGCAGTTTATGAGACACTGAGATCATGTCAACAGGAAAATCAAAGACAATAATATCTTGCTTTGCATTTGCACTTAGTAACTATTTGTGGTGTAGCATGGTGCGGGTTAACGGCCGCGACTTACGAGTGTAGGTCTGGGGTTCGAACACAAGCAGACACTTTACTTTGTGTAAAATATTTCATCATCACTGCTCTCAAAACAGTGAAGAAAAACATCGTGAGGAAACTGTTCTTGAACCGAAAATTCGAACACATGTGACATCTACCAACCCGCACTGGGCTCGCGTGGTGGATTACGGCCCACTCCCTCTCACCGAGAGGAGGACTGTGTCCCAGTAGTGGGAACATTATAGGCTGATTTACGCTATTGTGCGGGTGACAGAGAGGGTACATTTATTAAATTTACTACAGTTATTACCAATTCCGTATTTTACGACTATGATATATAGGGTGCAGCTAATAGTCGTGATTGTAAATCGCGGTAACGTTCAAGAGTGCAAAATGGAACGGTTCGTCTAATGTCACCCGCACCTTGTTACACCACAAATAGTACACTTTGCAATTAACAACACTGTAACTACCACTAAATGCTGCGCCCATATAAATTTAGGATAAAGGCACCAACATAAAACTAGTCTATGGCACCAACTCTATACCAAAGTCAAAGTCGGATATCTATGGTCAAAGTCAAATCGTTTATTTCAAATAGGCACATAAAGGCACTTTTGAACGTCAACGATTAACAAGAAAATAGAATTGATTCTAGTTGCCCCTTCCAAAAGCTAGTTTCGTATAAAGAAGAATGGGCAAGAAACTCCACCACGCTTTTAAAATGTTTTACAATATTTGGTATACATTAATTATATCATTTTAAGTGAAGACGATGCACTTAGAATAAAATTACTATACCACAAGAGGTAAAAACAATGAAAAATAAAGCAATGACAGATAAATTACATACCTATGTGACAGATACATGGTGCTCACATTTAAAAGTTGTAAAAGTAGACGATTTTCCTAAAATTACCAAAGCATTGATCATATGTGAGCTACACCTCTGCCTAACCCTTCGAGTGAAACAGGTCTGATGTGATGTATTTTATGTTATCATCTTATTTGCATCAATATGATTTTCCACAACTTGCTTCTCCAGATCTTCCCCTACTCAGTTCTTCCATGAAATTCTTGAATAACATGTCTGAACTTAAAAACAGTGACTGTGGTTTAGAGACAGCTGCTGATTGAAAAGTCGATACTGGCTAGCATAAAATGAAACTTACTACAAAATTGATTTATTTTCCAACCTACAGAACATTTCATTTATTGCAATTAATCTTAAGGGCCTATACTACCTCAAATGGCTTAGCATGATCCTCCGTTATGTCGAAAATGCTGCAGCTTTAATTTTGAAATAAATATATAGTAAAGTTGAGGATTAATGTTAAGTACTATGTCTGCCGAAAACAAGAATCCATAAAATTTTCTCGATAGAAAAAAAATCCAAATTTACCTCCAAACCGAACAATAAACCGGTGTTATTCAAAAAATACTTCAAATTAGATCATGAAACTTTGCATACTAACTGAACTAACTATAAAGCAGGTCTTACGTTTTTTATTTATTTTTTATTACTATTATTTTCACCGTAAAAGGCAATTACCTAAACTATCGGCGCTCCCTGCCGCCCAGCACCGCACTCGTCCCGCTCTCACTCAGTCCGTGCGCAGTACCGTGAGAGCGAGATAAAGAGTGAATTTTAGCTGAGGTAGTACAGGCTCTTAAATTATCTGTAAATAATAACAGATGTGGACAAACCACTATTGAACATACACAGTATAATGCTAGCCACAAACGTTACGATTTACTTGCGCAAAAGGCTTACGCAAGTCTGCATACTTGTGCTGATTACATCCCCCACATGTAACGATTTACTTGCGCAAGCCTTTTGGTATCTACTGTTTTCTTTGGGTATTAATATTAGTTTTTTGTGTATTAGTTTTTTTTATTGTATACTCCTCTGCTAGTAGATTACGAGTAGACTATATGAAATTAAGTTACTACTACACATACTAGAACTGATATACTTACTAGATGCATAGCAATAAATGTAAACGGAACGAAGGAGCCTGGATCTCACGACACAGGGAATCCTAGTGTGAGTTCCAGGAATCAACGCACTCGAATGTAACTTCTTAAACAATAAATTATTCTTATTCTTAAGTAAATCGTTACGTGTGTGGCTAGCATTAAACTCTCTCAAGAACATTACAAAAGTGACGCCATTTAAAAAGTAATAAACACATAAACGTAACGTCCTTCACAATCCTAAAATGCCATCCTACCTGCGGGAACGCTTTTCCTACGCTCGTCCTTCTGATGCTCCTTGCAGGTCACATCTTAGAAATCTCCTTAAATCCCCTCCCCACTCAACCGACTAGAGAGATTTCTTTAGAAATAAGCATCACCTTTGTACGTATTTTTCTGTTCCTTTCTTCTTGTTTGTTTATATGTGTGTACATAAACTGTTAAATAAATAAATAAATAAATAAATAAATAATCCAAGTTACTTACTCTCATAATCAGCAAAGCAATTAATTGCAAACTAATTTTATTTCAATGTAAATTGCTTTTCACTATTTTTACACGTTATAAATACGTAATGTGTTGGCGGGCGATGCGTGTTCAAACGACCTAGATTAAGTTATTAAAACCTATTTTAGTTGTAACTCGTTAATTAACCTATTGGACTATCGGTTGAAGGGCGAAAATATACGCGTTTATTAAGCGTGGTAGTCGCCAACAAGTTGCATGACAGAAACATAAAATAACATCACGGCCAATGATATTGAAAGGTAAGATAAGCTACGTTCATACTGAGCGGCGATCAGACACAGGTACAGATATCGTTGCGTTGTTATTATAAATGTACTTACTATAGGTGTACAGTAGTTTTCAACTACGACTGCGACAGATATATACAGAACGTATGATACAGAAAGAAATCGAAAAAAACGAAAGTACAAAAATAAAGTATTTTTATTCAGTTTTATTTTATCTATCTATACGTGAATATATCTAATTGCTAACCTAACTTAAACTGAAACCTAATCTAAACAAAACTGGTTCACAAGTGTCACAACCGTACAACCCTACTTGAACTAACCTAACATTGTCAGAACTGAATAACCCTGGGGCAGATTTTGATGCGCCTTGTCCTGAGTAAGAGGAGAAGTAATGTCTTCAAAACTACAGTGGTTTCAACTGTGGCGGAACTGGGACCAGCTCCCATACATTTTTACCCACTATCCTTTAAGAAGATGCCTCCGACTGCATATTTATGTTCGTTACTGTACATAATAATTATAATTTGAAAAGCCAAGAAAGATAAACCAATCAAGTATCTTGACTTGTCTCGCGAGGTTGTCGACATGTGGGATGTTGACTCAGCGAGCATTGTGCCGATAGTCGTATCAGTTAATGGCTTAATAGCCAAGAGCCTCGACCAACATCTAAGGAGGCTCTCGTTGGGCAGCTGGATTAAGGGTTTGATTCAGAAAGCGGTACGTTTGGACACGGCTCGCATTGTTAGGAGGTTCCTCTTTCTGGAGCCCTGATCACAGGTAGCTTGGACCCTGTTCCCGATACCGCTGGGCTACATAACATCACGCCTTGTTTCCCCGAAGGGTTAGGCAGAGGTGTACCTATAGTACACCCACATTTCGCCAGTTATGTTTAAGTCCCATGTAATAGGGGGCGAGCCTATTGCCATCTACCGGGCACAAATCCAGGCTCCGGGGTGCTACTGAGAAATTCCAGATAGAAAAACCCAATAACACTTTGGCCGACCTGGGAATCGAACCCAGGACCTCATGCTCAGCAGCCGCTGGGCTACTATACTACTATTTATATTCTTATATTAAAAAATGTAACTTATATGTGTTACGTAAAATAAAGGAGTTAATAATTTGATTTTATTACAATTTACGAAAACATAAGTAGGTACCTGAGTTTGACTTTTTCATTCTGTGGTTTTATCACGAGACATATAACATACTGCAACATACTGTTTGGAAAACAAACTCATAAAACATTAGAAATAAATAAATAGTACAAAACGGAAACGGAAAACATAATAACAACTAATGTAGCACCGACAAAACTCATAACTGTTCTAATATACCAGCTATATTTCATGGTTCTGACTGTTCCATATAACTGTTCCACAAAACATTTGAAGACAAAGTTGTATTATGCAATAAGTTCTCATTGAAAAGAATATAAAATGCGTGAGGATCCACGTTGTACACAGCATGTATCATAAAGGTGTGGTCATATTATTAAGGATGTGGTACAGACCATCAAACTTAACAACTTTCTCCATGGGATCATCATCATAATCGCGAGAAAGACACACAAATGTATGGGACGGCTGATTATTTTTCTACGATTTTGATTTTGATTTTTATTTTTGATTACGATGTTGGTCCCATGGAGAAAGTTGTTCAGTTTGATGGTCTGAACCACACCCTTAAATATCACCACACCTTTCTGATACACGCTGTATATGGTGAGACAGCGTGGACTATTATTTTTATTTAATCTAGATATATGTATCTACACAAATAAATAAAATTGAAATGTCTGTTTGTAATGTAATGTGTAATGTTAAAGGAAAGAAGGAAGAATTTTAACGCGCGGCTCTATAAACTCGAAACTCAGCATTTATACTTAAGATCGAAAATAAAGAATGACGTGTATCAGGGTTTTTTGAAAATCTACCCCTAACTGGGTACTAAAGTACGAAATCCACGCGGACGAAGTCGCGCGGGAAGTGCTAGTAACTAATATATCACTTAGAACAGCAGCTTATAAAATATAACAGTCCATTAAAGAAGGCTTTATGCCTCGTGTCTTGTGTTCTTGTGCTTTAAAAGAGACGGAAACGATTACATACAATCTTGGGCCTAAATATAACGAGATGAAATTGGTGTGAATTAATAGATTTAAACTTATCAGCCCCTCGCTGAAAATTCTGTAAGTTTTGACAATCTGAGAGCCGAGTTATTAGAGGTTTAGTAAAAGTAAGGTTATGTCACAATCTTTAACTAACAACTGATTCCTGAAGTGCAAAAGTTGTTCTTTAAACACTATTTATTATATTTTGTCTAAGGGTCGTCGGTCTAGTGTATTGCAGTGACTAGTTGCTATCCTTCAATTCACACAGCGATCCATAGTTTCAACAATATCCAATCCACAAGGCGGCGGTAAAATCCAAAATAACAATTCCAAGTCAAACGTGTGAGCGATCTTCGGTGTCCAGTGTGAAAGAAAGGGTCGTACAAGGTAGGCAGGGTCAGAATCTGTGAAAATCAACGCAGTGGTCGTTAAAAATGAAATAATCTGAAAAGCAATCAAAACGCATCGGAAAACACGAAACGAGTGAACAAGCAAGAGCAGTCGGCAACTGTCTACCTACTGTCAATGTTGAGCTGACTCACAGCTGTCATGCTAGAGACATAGACTAAAAATATAAGACTGATTTTAATCGATATGAAATCGATATTCATTATATTGGTTTTTCAGTAATTAATTGATATTTAATTTATTAATATGGCACGTAAGTAAATGCACTATCTTGTATATAAGTATATTTAGTGCATTTAATTACTCGAGTTAATTATCTAGTGCGAAGGTTTTATTTTTGTATTTTTGTAATCGATTACTTATAACTATATTTCTCCTAATTCTCCGCTTCCAGATTAAGAATTGAGCTGATTTTTGATATTCTAAGATAAAAAAATATCACTAATTTGTTAGATCATATCTCAACTTATTACATTTGGGCCCACCGTTTTCCATCTCCTTTATCGTGCTGGCTGGTGCAACTCTAGTTTGTTACTTTTTAATTGGACAGATGACAAACTCCATGCCCCTTTTTATGGCCTTTTTGTGTTATTTTTATGTGTAAAATATCAATTTCTATTTTCAAACAAGATAATATTATATTTACATAATTATATTGTTTAAGAAATTTATTTCTCAAAAACAGAATGCAATTTATTCATTAGCATGAGAAACACTGGTGGCATACAGATAAATGTTCCTTGGAGCTAGTATCGGAACGGTATGTTTGAAGTTAAAAGTAGATCATTGCCTTATCATTTTTTTTTTACCTTTATTTATTCATGGATTTTTGTTCATATTTGAACATGTCACCCCCATAAGAATATACATGAAAATATACACATCACAACACTAAAATGAACTACTTATACAAATCATACAATGGATTAACTTAAGGAGATCTATTCTTAATACCTAACCTCCTTACTAATAAATGTATTATATCAGAGGAGCAATTCCCGTAATTTTAACAACGTTCACAGGCTGATCTCAGTCTCAATATGTCAAAAATACCTATAATTTCCCTACATTTTTGACATTTGATTGTCGCTGAGATGAGATTTAAAAATTTGAAAAATAAAAAAAAATCACGGCGTCGACAAACTTCCACCTACGTTATTAAGACAATGCGCAATGTGCAGATGAATTAACCTTACCATTTTATAAATTATTAAACCAATCATTTGAAGAGGAGCTTTTCCCGATCTTTTAAAAAAAGCTCTTATAAAACCTATTCACAAAAGAATTATAAAACTGATCCGAATAATTACCGCTCCATTGCCCTCTTACCGACAGCTTCAAAAATATTCGAAACAGCCATGTGTGATCGAGTAAATGCGTTTTGTGAAAAATATATTTAATTACTGCCAAAACGGTTTCCGAAAAAACCGTTTCACTACCTTGGCCATTTACAAATATATTCAAAAAGCTCTTGATATAATTAATGATAAAAAGTACGCGATAGGACTTCTGCTTGATATGACTAAAGCATATGATAAAGTATAAGTAAATAAAATAATAATGAATATTTGAATAAATAAACTGTTTTTAAAATGTTACTAAATAAATAAATGTATTTTAGTTAAAAATAATTCTTAAATTCAATTCTGTATTAATAAACCAGTAAACCTCGCTGCCTACTAAACTAATAATAAAATGGATCACATTAAGCGCCCAGTTGTCTTCCTCCTCTCTCCTACTTGATCTATGCTGTGCCCGACAGGGTCCATAATTGTGACTAATATAATAATTCCTAACCAACTATATACATTATGGTACGCAATAAAGAATTGAGAATTGAGATTGCGACTAGATTTTGAACGTTTTAGTGACGGGAATTGTGAATAGTTACACCCCGATTTCTCTCTTTCAGTCGTCAGTAATTTGACTTTCGAAAGAAGAAGACAAAGCGTTGTGTAACTAAACAGACGCTATACAACGTTTATTAGTAAGGAGGTTAATTAATGTGTAAGATTGGCTTATCATTATGTTAGTAAAATATTTTTTATTTTTACTTGATGTAGGTAATCTGCAGAAAATATGTATTTATATAGTTCGTTAACAATCTTAAAATGTATACGTATGTATAAAAAGGAGGGGATAGAATCATAGGGCATCACATACCTATATACATATATTAAGTTACCTAAGGCTACGCTTTCCAAAGCCAGACAAAGCCGACAAATAAAAATCATGTTAGTTGTTGTCTTAAAATTGTGCCTCTGCAAAGCAGATTACTGAGATTGAGTCAGCAGGTTCTGATTACATACGCCGAAGCCAGTCACAGCAATGTATACGAAAAACCCGTATTTGGTAGTTTGTATAAGATATTTATGCTTGGAATCTCTCTGAGGGATAGAATCCGGAACGAGGTGATCCGGCAGAGAAACAAAGTTGTCGACATAGCTCACAGAATAAGCAAGCTGAAGTGCCAATGGGCCGGCCATATTAGCCGTAATACCGGTGATCGTTGGGGTAGAAGTGTTCTTGAGTGGAGACCGCGAATCGGCAAACGAAAGGTAGGATGCCCTCAGGCTAGGTGGAGCGATGATCTTCGCAGGGTAGCCGGTTAGAGCTGGATGAGAGTTGCCGAGAATCGAGCTGAGTGGCGTGCAATTGGTGAGACTTATGTGCAGCAGTCGACTGTTGTAGGCTGATGATAAAAAAAAAATGTGTTTATTATCATAAATCTTTACAATTAAGTTGCCGGGGCTTCCCAGAAAGTAATCCTAAGATACTTGTGATGGGATAAACCTCGCTCTTCCTCTATTAATTAACAGATGTTTCGTTGTGCTAATTAGGTATAAGTTACACATTTTTATAAAACCAATAAAAAGAGAAAATGAAAACAAATAAGAAAAATGAGAATCGTGTTATGGCACTGTGTGAAAACTAGAGTGTGTTTAGTATAAATGTGTATTTATACATGTGTTTATGAGTGTGTGAATGTATGTTTCGTGTGTAAGAGTGTGTGTATGAAAGGGTATGTGTGTGAGTGGGCGTGTGTATGTGTGAATGAGTGTGGAGGTGTGCTGGAGTGTGTTTGTGTATGAATGGGGTGTTGAGGAGTGTGTGTGTGCGTGTGTTAGGGTGTGTGTGTGTGTGTGTATGAGTGTGTGTGCCTGTATGCATGTCGTTCAACCCTGAGTCGCCAGAATGCCCTCCACGGCATCATAACTAAGTGTGAAGAGCCATTCCTTTAATGTCTTCTTACACTCATACAGCAGCATAGGGTAAATGTTGAGTATGCGATTTACTTTATTATAAACCCGTGGGACTTGAGTTACATTTTGGCGACTAGCAAAAATTGGACGTGCTGCGTATGTAGGGGCTACTATATCACACCGTCTTTTTTAAGTTTGGCATTGTTAAAGGGTAGAATTTTGTGATATCTGAGTACCATGTGTAGTATGTGAAGTTTTCTAACGGAGAGCAGCTTAGAGCTTGCGTATAGAGTCTCAGTAGGGAACCTGTAGGGCTTACAGTACATGACCTTAATCAAGGATCTTTGTGCCCTCTCTAGATCTATAAAATACGACTTAGCTGCTCCACCCCATACCGAGATACAATATATGATTACAGATTGGGCCAGTGCGATATAGATTTTATTCTGTAGTTCTGCATTCATAACATGTCTCAAGGATTTGAAAACCTAAATGAGTTTTCTTACCCTCCCTATAGTTAGTTCCAGGTGTGGGTACCGGCTTAACCTTTGATCTACTACAATACCTAGGTACCTGACGGAATTTACCTTATGAATTACAGGACAACTGCAGATAGCTTGAGTTGGGGACTGACAAGAATGTATTCTAATGTTAAAGTCAGGCGCAGGCTGAGAGTTTGCGTATTTAGAGAAGCAGACGTAGTTGTTTTTTTGGGTATTTAGTGTAAGAAGATTCTCACATAGCCAATCACCAACCATAGCCAGTCCCCTCTCAGCCTCCAGCCTAACTTTGTCCCAGGTCTTAGCAGAAAAGATAATAGCGGTGTCATCCGCGTAGGTCAGTATCCTCGCCCCGTTGATAATAAGGTTACAGAGTTCATTAATATAAATCAAAAAGAGCGTCGGGCCGAGGACACTGCCCTGCGGGACGCCATACGTCACGTTCTCTTCGTCACTAACATGGTTATCAATTTTATATGATGATGATGATAAGAAATTTTGCTTGGCAGATAGTATAAGTATGGGATAAAAAAGCGTACCACCGTAGAATATTTAACACTACATATTTCTCTAAACACATTTCTTGCATGGGGACCCACCCACTTTAATTTTTTACTTTATTTTATTTTTATTATTTCGTTTTCTTTTTCTTTCATTGCTATAGTGGCCATAGTAGTAAGTACACACTTTGTGAACATTTCAAGTGTCTACCTATTACGGTTCAAAAGATACAGCCCTGTGACAGACGGATGGACAGCGAAGCCTTACTAATAGGATCCCGTTGGCACCGTTTAGGTACGGAATCCTAAAAATGTCCCTTACATGAGTCATGGCGGTCCTAAAGATGTTTTTTTTTCCGATTATGAAAGAAAAACATGGTTTGTTTATTTATTTTATTGGCACCACTAAGAGTTGAGTGAGGAAAATATTGTGTTTATAATGGAAGTTCCTTATTTATTGCATTCTGAAGTTTTTTCCTTACCTCTATGCCTAAGTCCTAAGTGTTATTCATCCCATGACATGATTTTCACCTATCGTTGGGTACTTCCAAGAATTGACGCTAGAACACTAATAATTTTGTTATGATTTTTCCTGTTTGTCGGTAATTGTTACCGACAAGATACAACCTACTTATTTGTTTGTAAACAGATAAGCGTAGGTACCAGCATGTCGTTAGGTTTTCTCTTGTACACTCGAACTATTGTTGTTTGCCAAACCATTCGTTTGTTTATTTGATTATGAAATCAAATCGTAAGGGTCAGTCTCCACCAAACGGTAAATTCCTCGCGGATGCTCGGGCACTTTTTAAATGTCACAGAATAAGTAACTGTATCAATATTGACTTTAAGTATAGAATTCAACGCAGACATCACGCTTGATAAACGCTTGATGTCTGCGTCGAATTTTATACTTCAAGTCAATATTGACTTCCTAACAATACGCTAGGAACCGCTACGTATCTAAGACAACCAATGTAAGAGCCACTCGAAACACTCAAAAGCCTCAATTTCACAAATAATTAAACCAATCCATCAAATTCAATAACTCTTTACTTCCCTCCAAACTGTTCTTACATTAAATTCTTAACAAATGACGCGTGGCGGAAACAATAGCCTATTTGTCTTGTGAACAAATTGGCCGAATCAAATGGTACAGCTTGATGCATTTGCGGGGAGGCGAATAATTTGTTGTTGCTGTGTTTGATCGCTGCTTCGATGGTGGACTGGATATGGATGTTTATACGGCAATAGAATATAAGATATTGATACAGGAAATATTTCGAGATGTAGAGAATAACATGCTTAAGGGTCGGTTATAGGAAATTGTGTTATGGATCTTTGTATAGAAAACTTAAAGTAGTAGCCACGGGAAAAAAGTCTGGCTAGCTAAGAGTGGTGAAACTCTTGCTTAGCAAAGTAAAGTAATAAATACTTATTATTAAGTTGTTCCGGTGGTCATCTGTGGTCTTCATCATCAGTTCCACTTCACCAAATGGTGCTTTTCGAGAGCAAATGCACAAGTTACTATAAAAAAATACTCAAATCACTATAGGTGTGCCTATAATATTTGAAGAGTTCCCTCGATTTCTCCAGGATCCTATCATCAGATCCAGACCTGATGACAATGGGACCATCTGGAAAGTATACCCTTTCAAGTAAAAAAGAATTTTCCAAATCGGTTCAGCCGTCTTTGAGTAATCGGGGAACACACTTAAAAAAAAATCCGACGAACTGAGAACCTCCTCCTTTTTTGAAGTCGGTTAAAAAAAAACTTCTTTTTATATCTTTAGTAGCAGTTCCCCTCGGTTTCACCCGCAAAAATTTCGATCCCGTGGGAATATCAGGATAAAAAGTATCTTATGTGGTAATCCAGTTTATAATCTATCTGTGTGCTAAAATTCATCAACTGTTCGTATTTAACCCTTTAACCGCCTACGACGGATTAATCCGACAAATATTTTCGTGTCCATTTCGCCAGGGTCGTATATTTACGACCAAATATCGTAATGATTCAAGTTGCCCGGCGCTGGGGGCACGACAACTGATATGAAGTCGGGCGGTTAAAAGGTTAAAATGTCCTAATTCAATATAATAATCCCAAGACACTTATAAAAAATCTGCTATCAAGCAACATTAATTTTACGCAGGTAGACAGGAAACTCCACTTATTTACAGATAATAGGGACCAAGCACGCATTGATGGCACAATCTGTGCGAAAATCCAATGTCGACTCATTCCCGCTGGGGGCCATTTGATACGAAAAACGTTTACCCTACTCAAGGGCCTTTTTGTGCAATCGACAAGTTTCTTGTTGGGCCGATAAATGGTGCTGTTACCTTAGTAGACAAGACTATTTTAGATAGTTTTTGAAATGGTCACTTAAATACCAGTATATATGCGTTGTAAGAAAGCCGGGCGATGGTGGCCCAGTGGTAACGGCCCCGACTTACGAGTTCGAACCCAAGCAGGCGATTTACTTTGTGTAAATAATTTCATCACCACTGCTCTCAAAACGGTGAAGGAAAACATCGCGAGGAAACCGGCGCGTCCTAGAACCAAAAATTCGAAGACATGTGACATCTACCAACCCGCACTGAGCCCGCGTGTTGGACTACGGCCCACTCCCTCTGACAGAGAGGAGGCCTTTGTCCCAGCAGTGGGAACATTATAGGCTGATTGTAAGCGCGGGGGTTTCACGACTACGAGTTCGTTTGAAGTAAAACCACGTAAAACTTTTACTATAATCACTTCAAGTCCATCGCGCAGCTACAATTATCATTAGAGGGAAGCCGAAGAAAAAATTGCTCATTTCTCATAAACTCAGACAAAAAAATTTTAGGCATTTTTGTAATGATTTTAATCTTATTACGACTGTATTAAACTGGTAACCGTAAACCGACCAACAGTTTCTGGCTCTCATGTTTGCCTATCGCCGCCAACCTTCAAGCGGCGCTGGCACTCAAGTGTGCCACCCGTTCCCGCGCTTTTTAAATCTCCATTTTTAATTATAATTCAAGGCTAATATCCTGTGCAGGCAATTTTAGTCTGTGGTCCGGTAGATATTCACGTCAACTAAATGCTTCAAAACTAACATTTGGTTTGGAAACTTGAAAAAAAAAAGTTAAAAGTGACGTTTTGACAATGACATTTGACGCGACTGATATCTCCGTGTGTTTTTTATTGAAAATAAAGTGTTTTCGTGTCTAATCGACGGTAAGTGGGTAAATATTCATTTATTAGTAGTTATAATCTGATGTATACACAGTTACACAGGTGTACATTATTTGGCAATAGTAGACACTAAGAAGAGTGGTAGTTCCGAAGGGAAGCCGATAAGAATCGGGTTATATGAAGGCTTCGCCACTGCTTCATGTATATATAATAAAATTTGTTTAAGACTTGAGAATAGGTATCGCGAATGTTTGTGGACGCGCGGTGGGAGCGCACGGGCGGGTATATAGTCGTTGGCGGTAGCGGAGCAACAGAGCGAGTGCGCGGCTCGCTCGACGCAGACGCGTTGCGGGGCGCGATGGCAGGCGCGGGGTGCGCTATAGTGATAGGAAGCGCGGCGCAGGCGAAATTCTGATCGCGTAGTGTTGGCGCGAACACTGATTATGTTAAGAAAGTCGGAAACTAAAACTAAAGCCTCATTTACACGACGCCAGTTTATTTTCCTGTGGCATAAAATAAAATTTAATCAACCAATGACTTGCATCATACTGTTGATGAACATATTGCTGATTCAACTTATGGTATGCCACAGGCAGTTACATCGCACCGTCTGAATCACGCTTAAGGGGCCTACAAGAGCAAGTTTTATAATGTCTAAAAGTATATGATCCACTGCAGTAAACAAAATCAGAAAAATATATCGTTTTCTTCAGAATATAATTATCCTAGTTAAATAGTGTGTTGAAAACTTTACAGCTATTCTATACGATAGAAAAAAATCACGAAGATACCTCGAAAAATTACTTTTAAAGGTTAAAAAAACCATACTCTTCACATTCTGATTTTTATCAGATTATTCTAAAAGCAACTTAATAACGTAATAGTGTTTTAATTTTTTAGCTTTATCAATAGATTTTTTAAATAGATAATTGCTTCATATTTTGCAGTCAAATACCAGCGTTGTGTCATCGCGCTTCTCTTTCTTTTCTATGCAGTCCGACAGTGACCGCGCTTTAGCTATGGTCAGCCTCTTAAAGGACATGAAGATGCTGCTGCCTCCTCCAGGCCTAAAGGGGTGGCCTATTTCTTTGGTAGAACCACATACAAAACATAAAAGCAAAAAGGCATACAATGAAAAAGAAAATGCGCATTACATATTTTATGGATAAAAGACGAAGCAGAAACGTGTTTACTTTATTTGACATATTCTATTTATGGAGGCATATAATTCGGGAAGGGGAAGCCACAAGACAGATAAGCGCAAAAGTCACAATACGTGAAATACATATCCAAGGATGGGTGTAAATCTCAGTGCGTTAATTTTAAAACGTCGATAAAAGTTAAAGTTATCTTATTAAAAATTATCATTAAATGATCTCAACACTCATGATACTTCCTGCTGAGATTAGTTATAAGGTTTTAATATTATCTTCAGAAATAATAGTTAACTTATTTTCAAGGAACCTTACTAACACTTAACAATCCTTAACAACTCTTAAGACCCCTGGGGGACAACCAACACAAAAGCAGTATTATTTTAATGTTACTTCAGTGTGAGAAAGAGATACAGGACGTCTAGCTCCATCTCTTTCCCACACTGAGATAATATTACAATAATACTGCTTTAAGAGGTGGTGGTCTAGCTCCTGGTTTTTTCTGCGAAATAATTTTACCAACGCATAATCAAGAATTTGACGTAAAAAATTTAAATCCTATAAAGTGCTGAGCAGACGATGGACAGTCTGTCCACGATGATAGAACGTATGGACATACTATAATAATAATAATAATAATCGTTTATTTATAAAAAGGGGCACATTTACAAAAAAATATATATATCGAACAGTTATAATAGGGCACAGTTCCTTTTTGCCTGAACTAGGTTGAACCTGTGTTTCAGGCTACAAGGTGCATTAATACCTACTTAAAAACAAATAAATTAACATCAAGTGAATAGTAAAGTACTAAAATTAAAACATACATAAACAAAAACAGCGTGCTTGCAGTTTACTTGCAAACAACAAGTAGATCCTCTGTCTGTTCATAAGACAGAGGTTGTAAAAAGGTAATTATAGATTTTTTACAGGTAAAATAATTTTGCTTATATATACTTAGTTTTCTATTTAATCTATTGTACAGAAATGGACCTAAGAATAAAAAGAATCTTTCCACAAAGGCATGTTTGGAGGTAACATTAGAAATGCATACTATATCATTCCGTCTCTTGTTAGTATTGTCAGCATTGTACGTGAGCATGGTGTGCTGTTTTAATATTAAACGAGTAATGAAAAGCTGACGCACATTCAGCACGTTGCAGGATTTATATAGCTGATCTGTGGGAAAGAAAAAGGGATGGAAGTGTGATACCTTTAAAATTGCTCTTTGAGCTCTTTCAAGAGGAAGCAAGATTGTTTTTGATGCGCCACCCCATGAGGTGATACAGTAATTAATTACAGATTGACAAAGGGCGAAATAAACCTGTGTGATTAATTTAGGATCTGCAAAATTTCGTATTTTTTTAAATACGTATATTAATTTGCGCACTCTTTTAACCAGACTTTCAATATGATGCCGAAAAGAGAGAGTGTCGTCAATTATAACCCCGAGGTATTTGATAGTACAGGTTTTAAGGATATGAGGACAATTGCAATCGTTAACTGACAGGTTAGCACATTGATGAGCACATATATTGAAGTTAGTAGTGTTAAGTTGCGACTTGCGCATGGAGAAATGCATATATTTGGTCTTGTCAGCATTTAATGTTAGTAAGTTGCTTTGGAGCCAATCAGTGATAGTATTAAAACCGATTTGAGCGTTTTTATATAATTCGCTACTATATTTAGCTGAAAAAATTAGTGCCGTGTCATTAGCATATGATATGATTTTGCCGTGCTTGATATTAAGGTTACACAAGTCGTTAATATAAACCAGGAATAGGGTGGGGCCCAAAATACTCCCCTGGGGGACACCAAATCCAGTATTTTTCTGCTCATCGCTCGTAAACTCGTCAATCTGAACACATTGGGATCGGTCGTCTAAGTAGTCAGCAAGTAATGTCAGCGTCGTTCCCCTTATTCCTATGGCCTCTAATTTTCTAAGTAGCACAGAAACAGAAACGGTGTCAAAGGCTTTCGCTAAATCAAGGAAGACTCCCAGGACCTGGTTCCCTTTGTCTAGCTCTTCTGAGACATAATCGGTCAGGCTATGCACCGCATCAGCTGTGGATAATTTGGCTCTGAAGCCGAATTGTGCAGGTGACAAGAGGTTGTTTTTTTCTAGGTAGTTAACCAGCCTATTGCTTATGATTTTCTCAAGTATTTTCGAGATTGAGGGGAGTAATGATATTGGCCTATAGTTATTAACCAAGTCCTTGTCTCCAGATTTATATATAGGGATAACAATTGCCTTTTTTAGACATTTGGGGAAAATTCCTTTGGAAAGACAGACTCGAAAGATATGCGTCAAGGGAGGTACCAATATATGCTTAAATAGTTTAAGGATCTTGTTGCTTATATTATCCCATCCAACTGCACAACCGTCTTTAAGACCAGAAATGATTCGGGATACTTCGTCTTCGTCAGTGTCCAGCATCGCGAATGACTTCAGGTTAGAGCAGCTGTAAAATTTTTGGAAAGATGGTTGGGCGCAAAGTTTCGGAGTCTGTTCTGCCAAAATTTTCCCAACATTGACAAAAAAGTTATTTACTTTGTTAGCAGATAAAAGTGGTGAAGGGTTAGTAAGCAGTAATCTCGAATTTGATTCACGCTGTTTAGTCATGTACTATACTGGTAGTCTATTAGTCCTACGGGTGCGTTATTGTAGAATAGTTCCATACGTTCTAACTTAACAAACAGCTGTGCTGCTTCTTCTTCCCAGCTGAAGCACTAGGAAGTGATGAAGGACGGGCGCTGGGGGACTGTCTTATGTAATTATGACGTTCAAAAAGTGCTGATTCTCAGCCTATTTTGAATAATGACTTTTGATTTCTATCGTCGCGGACAAATTGTCCTTCGTCTGCTTAGCGTTTGAAAAGTAATGTAATAATCAGTATATTTTGCAATAGTTTTTTGGACTGAACCTTCTGTGCCTTTTTATCATAGAAGGATGGTAAACTGACACTATTTGTGTGCTACTGCAATCTTAAATCGTATAAGAAGATAAGTGAATGCTCACAAAATATTTTGACCTTTTTTCCTTATGGTCTCAAATCAAGCATTTTATTATTCCGCCAGCCTTTTCTCACTAAAAAAGAGAATTTTTTTTGATAGAAAAGAGTACTTTCTAATATATGTACAATCATGTAAATATTTTTTTTACACAAAACGGTCGGTGTTCTTCAATTATAAAAATAAAACGAAGTTCTAAGAATGACTTACTGACCGACAATTGGGACACGCAAGTCTAACGGGTGATTGAAGTTGTAATATACGGACGAAGTCGCGGAAGTAGGTAGTATTTTATATTAAATAGTTGTGTTAACTTCTAACAATTTTTTTTTCAAATTTCTATGTACCACTTGTTCCTTTGTTTCTCGTTTCATTGCACTGTGCAATTTAAAGGTGAGCTTATATCACATAATATATTAGTGCAAGGAAAATTGAAATAAAATTGTTTATGGTATCTCCACCGTTCAAAGACACCAAAGTTTTAATTGATCTCATATTATGAACTAGCTGTGTTGTCCGCGGCTTCAACCGCGTGGAAAACTTGTCACTAAAATGTATAAATAATAAAAATAAATAGGTAATTAAAACAATTAAAGAAAACACGACTGCCCTGCCAAAAAGCGAGCGAACTAGAAAGTAAAAAGCAAGTTATATTAGCTAATCTTATTATACAAAGCGAAAGGTCACTCATTTACTTCCTGACTAAACAGATAAACAAAATGGTCATTGCAATCGGGGGACCTCTTAGATTAATAGTGTTCCACAGAACGGTCCACCGACTGACAATTTTATTTATCTGTATAGCCAGGGAGTAAATGAGTGACCTCTCGCTTTGTACGTAAAGATTAAATAATAGAATAGAATAGAATAGAATAGAATAGAATAGAATAGAATAGAATAGAATAGAATAGAATAGAATAGAATAGAATAGAATAGAATAGAATAGAATAGAATAGAATAGAATAGAATAGAATAGAATAGAATAGAATAGAATAGAATAGAATAGAATAGAATAGAATAGAATAGAATAGAATAGAATAGAATAGAATAGAATAGAATAGAATAGAATAGAATAGAATAGAATAGAATAGAATAGAATAGAATAGAATAGAATAGAATAGAATAGAATAGAATAGAATAGAATAGAATAGAATAGAATAGAATAGAATAGAATAGAATAGAATAGAATAGAATAGAATAGAATAGAATAGAATAGAATAGAATAGAATAGAATAGAATAGAATAGAATAGAATAGAATAGAATAGAATAGAATAGAATAGAATAGAATAGAATAGAATAGAATAGAATAGAATAGAATAGAATAGAATAGAATAGAATAGAATAGAATAGAATAGAATAGAATAGAATAGAATAGAATAGAATAGAATAGAATAGAATAGAATAGAATAGAATAGAATAGAATAGAATATAATAGAATAGAATAGAATAGAATAGAATAGAATAGAATAGAATAGAATAGAATAGAATAGAATAGAATAGAATACTCTTTATTGTACACCATAAAAATTACAGATAAAAATGTAGAAATTTTACACAAAAGGTGACACAATGGGCGGTCTTTTCGCTAATAGCGGTCTTTTATAGACAACCTTTGGATGGGTTAAAGGGAGAAAGAGAGACAGCAACAACAATAATACAACTAAACAACAACAACTAATACAACTTGTTCTTTTCTTTTTAGTTCGGTTTTTGGCTGGGCAGTCGTGTGTTTTAATTTTTTTTTTTTCCGCTGTTACTGCAAATTTTGACTTTGTGTACTTTTAACAATCTGTAATAATCGTTTGGAATGTCGCGTCGTAAGAAACTGATATTGTAGCCGTAACAACCACACACGGTAATGTGATCTGACCAAAATAGTCAGATCATACAGACCTGGTAGCAGAACAGACCATGCATGCTAGCCTTAAGTATCGCTCAGGGGTTGATTTGAAAAAGCGTGCCGCGCTGCAATCCGGCAAGTTATGGCATTTTTATGTTTTTAATTAAAACTAGAAATCACCGTACTTACTGACCTTAATCGCAATGTACAATTAAACTAGAATTAAGCTCGAAATAGTTTTTATAACTAACATAACAACTGGCAAATAATAAGTAAATGCATATTTGTGAAATTGTTTCGGGATTGGTCATACAAATGTCACTATGTAATGAGTGACGCTCACGCAATGTTTTGAGCAGTTACTTGCCAAACAATTTTGAATCTTATTTATGTGCACTTTAGTATGATTGATATTTTAGTTGTGTACTTAATATATTTGCTAGTAGAGGCACAATTATTTGCATGTTGCCAACTTTTCTGATCGCCCGCTCCTCGTTTTTACTGAAAGACAAAATAAATGCTACTTTTTTCACCCTGTTTAATGTCCCGGAATTGAAGATGAGTTTTGTTGCGGCTTTTGTTTTCACATATATGTAATCATTGTTCGCGAGAATTGTCTGGCTGATAGGAATAATACATGTACAGTTGTGAGCTCCTGCATTTTATAATACTAAGGAGATCGTGAACTGTAAACCCGTCACCCATCACCCGTCGTGTGTGTGTGTGTGTGTGTGTGTGTGTTTTAGCGAACTACTTATTTTGTAAATAATGTTAATAAAGGAACGTGTTCTTTATTATTTAAGTTAGTCAACAATGAACTTGATTTGAGTGTATGTCACGCAACAACTTTATCTTGTCCTATCAAGACCTATAAAAAGACTGCAGTTATACGACTCGACAAATTTTATGATAACTCGAAAAAAAAATATGACGACTTGAGAAAATTTCGCGGATTTTGTTGTATCGTGACACAGTATTTGTTCATTTTAGTCGATCCAATGCTGCACAGTATAAATGCATATGACGCCGCAGCAAGTGGTGCCGCCCACTTATACAGGGTGTAAGGGACAGCCCTCCGCAGACTGATGGGGTGGATTCAGTATATCATACTAAGATGACTGGTACATGAAATTATTTCAGGAACGTTATGGGAATCCAATAAACCTGATTTGTTTTATTACCCCACACGCAATGTATCGTTACCGTGGCTAAACGCGCGTAGCAAATGGCACTGCAGCGACACAGCAGCGAGCCTTCTGCCATCGAGTATTTCAACATCCATTGCTGATTTTTTTATTATAGCTGTTTTAATTACATAAATAGAGTGTTGCGTACAGATAATGTAATTTTACATTAAAATAAGGGAATAGTAACTGAAAAAACGATAAAAAAATGAAAATTTTCCTGAGAATATTTCCGGTGGAATATGATTCAAAATAAGGAGCTGAATGCACCCTGTTAGTTTGCGGAGGGCTGTCCCTTACACCCTGTATAGTTTTATTACGAAGTTACTAGGAATCACCGAAGAGGTCGGATAAGAGTGACACTGGCTGATTACAGTTACTCGAGCAGAGCGTCAGCAACAGAAGATGATGACAGAGGAGCCGCTGTCGTACCGCGTCCACGACGAACTGCTATATTCCAGCACAATCCTGATGATATTCAAGCTGCTGAACCACTAACACGATGACCACAACGGCTATCCTGCGCCGTTACGTATTTAACCTATAAATTATTTGCTGTTGATCTGGATGCAAAATCGATTTTTCTATCTTAAAAAAATGGCTTATTCAAGAGACGACGTGTTTACCGTTCTGTTGTGTCTGTTTATTTCTATAGCAGGGTCATTATCACGTTTACTCACAGGCTCACCAGCACATCCAAGGTCCTATTTCTCGGTACGCTTCACATCTGCTTTCCCGTCATTCCTCGTGACTGACAGTTGACATAAGTGACAGCTACCTGACACTGGTGTGTGTGAGACTGTGTTTACATTATCTAGTAATTAAATACAATACACTACACATTCCTATTCATGTATTTCCAAAGTAAACATTAAAGTACTATAGAGGTTTTAACCGAGCGTGCCATAAGCATGCAACCTTCACAAGTTTAAATATTCATTGGTTTATGAAGACAAGCATTGATTTTAAAGATCGAAAAGAGTGCAAAACAAGTTAGGTTGACAGTCGGCGTGCGGGCTCTGACATGGTGTGATCTAATGATGTATTAGCTTCTTTTATGAATACAATATTAGTAAGAGTTCTAAAGTATTTCATTTAGCACACACAACAATCCATCCGGTAACGTAACGTCCGTGCGGGTTTTTACAGCACTTTAATATTAAAATCTTCAAGGCATTTAATATACCTCCCTTGCTTAAAATCGACAAAAGTTATAAAATAACATGATAAAGGAAGTGTACTTTAGCATTTGTAGCCAAAACTACGTCTCATCCATTACAGACGAAACATAAATCAAAAGTTCTGAAAACCACTGAGAATTTAATAACGCCGAACTGAAACAACTTTGATAAAATTCTCACAAAATTAGGTACTATTGTGGAAACCTGAAATTATACCCACGATTTAAAGTGAAAAGTTTAGTTTCAGCTTCGTTAGCTAGAACTAAGGAATTTGTCTTATTGGAGATCTTAGTTTAAATACTATCTTAAGTAACCTATCGTTACTAGTATAAACATATTGTATGCCGTCGCTTCGCCTGTATCGTGAATGCGTTTAGAAAGTAATCAAACCAAAAACAGCAGTATGTTACACAAAAGTCTACGCACACTGCACCCATTTTTTTCAACTGGTTTTGTTCCACATTTTGATAAGAAAAAAACCCATAGGTATAAAATATTACTTCTTAGTTTATTTACAAAAAAAACATTTTGGCAAAAAAAACCCCGATTTCGAAAGTCAATGTCTTCGGTTTTGTATTTTCGTTTTTTGCCATCGACTTCCGAAATTAAAGTTATTTTTCACTTTGTAGTTTTTTTTTTGGAAGTCGGTGGTTTTTTTTTTGCAAAGAAGTTTTTATTTTTCACTTTTTAGTTATATTACCTACCCCACACAAAGTCGTATACCACTACTTGCAATGTTAATAATAGTGATAAGAAATTATTATAACATCATCAACATACACTAAGCGGAAATAATATGTATTATTGAAGCTAACTCAAAAACCACTCATCAGAACTTGACTAAATTTATATGGGACCAATCTGGAAGTACTTTTTATATCCTTTCCAATAAAAAATAATTTAAAAAAAAATACAACCAAATAAAGACTCTCCTCCTTTTTTGAAGACGGTTAAAAAAGTTCCAGAAATGGTTATTCAATCAGCAAGACTTTGTTAATATTACTTTGAACTACAGTTACTATTAAATTATATCAGCCAACAAACAAAATGAATATATTGAATTAATGAAGTCGTAAGATACACAATATACTAAAATAACAGCTGCGTTCTAATAAACTCCCTCGTCCCCCGACCCGCCGCGTTGCATCGCCCGCCCGCGCTATTACCTACTTCGTTTTCGCTTAGCGTTGTTTCTGCTTTTATTATTTTTGCTCGGCTCCTAAGGGTCGTAGCGTGATGGTAAATAGCCTATAACCATGCTCGAGAATTGGGCTACCAAATGCAAGAAGAATTTTTCAAATCGGTCTTTTTGTTCATAATTTCATGTGCTTTAATTTTTTGCGCGGAACCCTAATTATTTTTCTCAAATAAAAGTAGCCTAAGTTACTTCCCGTAGTCCCGTCAAAATCGGTCCAGCCGTTTCGGAGATTAGCCGGAACAAATAGACAGACAGACAACAAAATTTTTTAAAATAGCTTTTTTGTTACAAGTACCGTATATACTTTCACAGGCATTTAGTAAAAAGTTGTTATTTTGACATTACAAACAGACACATCAATTTTATTTATTTGTATAGATGTAGATGTATAGATTGACGCACATCTCGTAGCTGATTGGTACGTGTGCTACGAGTGCTACGGTACGAGTGCTACGAGTGCTACGGCTGCGTAGCAATGTCATCAGTTACGTCGTAGCAATTACGTGGCGATGTTATTTATGTTTTGTTTGTGCTGTGTTTTTTGTACTTTGTTACTAAAGATTTGTTTATTTTATATAACATTTTATACATAATTATAAGCCTAAGATTTCAAGCAAATTCGTAACACAGTAGGCATGAATGTACATATATTAATTAAATTAATATAAGATCTTATTAACATGTTAGGCACACCTTATTAAAAGGTGGTATAATTAATTTGACCGGACTTAGGATCAAGTGTAATTGGCAATTACCACCAATTTTAATTTTAAACCGAAGTACGCGTTAATTAATTATCTCAAGTTGAAAGTTTAACAAACATAATTAATGACTAAAAGTTTAAAAAGCTGACGCATAACAATTACCAAGTATAGAGTTACTAAGAAATTGATAGACTTGGTATGGGCTCATGGTGTGAAATTAATTAAACATTTTAATTGATAGCTTTATATAAAGAAAATAATAAACGAAGTATCATTCTCGAAACTTTGTTAAGCGTTCATTAGAAACTTTATTCCATCGAAGCATATTATTTTACAAAACATAAGAACCCACGTAGTTTCCAAGTTATAGAGAACACCTGCCAAGTGTGAGTCGGGCCACATGAAGCGCCATACTATTCCTTTTTATTTAATTACTAGCTGACCAAACAGACGTTGTCCTGACTTTCACAAAAATCCCATAGAAAGAAGGACGTTCGGTTTGTGCGAATTTGAAAATTTTCGGGAAACTTTTCCAATGTTTCATTGCATAAAAACCTAATTCGGATTATAACGAACATTTAAAAATTAATAATAGCCAAATTGGTCCAGCCGTTCTCAATTGCAGCAAATAGCATTTCATTTTTGTTTATACAACATGTTCCGGAATCATCGCACAACCTCTCAAGGGGTCATTGTATTCATCATTATGAACAACTTTTACTATCGGACCAAACCTGAAGTCGCGACAGGAAAATCTGCTGCTCCGTACATTTATGTTCGCATAACTCGACAAAATGGAGGGAACAGCTGTTTTTTTAGTAAATCACTATACAAGACTTGGTCCGCAATGACTGCGTTGCTGGCCACGCTATGATAGGCTCAAGCATAGCTTAGCTACGCTCTCGGCTTTCAAGCTTGGTCATCATTGCAGCCCTTGCTGTCCGCGCTATAGAGGCCTCAACCCCAGCTTGTCCATCAAGGGCTGCAACGCTGACCGCGCTGTGTTGGCCTGGAGCTGCGCTTTCAGCCATCATCCAGGAGCTGCCAGCGACGCAGTCAGACCGCGGCAGTAATTTACTTATTATTATTATTGTAACTTTACTATTTTGCCTTACAGTACAGGGTTCATGTTAGTTGATGTGCCCTTTGTATGTAACAACAACTCACATGAGAATAATAAAATACTTGAGTTTAATTTAAACATACTCATGAAAATGCTTGAATAATCATTAGTTACAAATGAACACTCCTATGTCCCTAATACCGTATTGATGGGAAAACGCTTTCAAGTCGAGTCTCTCCAGAATACTGGGTAAATAAAGAGTTGAATTTATTAAATTTAGTTTTTTTCACAACCTGATTTAAATAATTATGTCTAGAATAATAAGTTACTACCACACAAATATATTCTACTATTGACATAATTTAAAACCTAACAATCTTAAAATAATAATATGTACAAGTATATAAAAAAGGGAGGGGGTAAATAATCAGAGGGCATCAAAAAATTCATCCGCATCGCTGTCAACAGGAAAAGTGCTCAGAAGGCTGGCAGCATTGCCACGTTGTATAGCAATGCTGATTCTTTGGCCAAAAAATAGGCCAGCCCTCTGGTCACGTGTGGAGTCGACCAATCGCCTGGTGATGTCCTGAAAAACTAAGTGGGCACTCGGACCCCATGGCCCAAGTGTTTCAACCCCAAACGGCTCGAACATATAAGTCCCAATAAGACTGGAGTATTAGCGCCGTTTGAGGTTTTCCGCACCCGCAGCAGCCGCTCCAGCACAGCCTGCCGTGCTAGGAAGATGGGATGGCGCAAGGGTGTCGACACACGTTGCATCCCACACCAAAGGCCTACCTACCTTCCAAGGCATTATGGTCATTCCGTCTGGTCTCTTTCCATCGTCGCGTGCTAAGCCATTGGGTTCTAAAACAGCTGGCACCCCGGCGGTGACAAGAGCACGACGGATGATGTCATTGATGCTGGCGTGCCGTGCTATCCGGCCTGCGCTCTTACTGCAGGATAGGCCATGTTGTCCGAGGCAGTCGACACTGACACCGCATTGGCAGCGATGCGGAGCCACGCAAGGAGCGCCCAGACGCAGACAAGTAGCGAGCCGGAAGGTGGTGTCACCCAGCATAGTGCCTATGTTGGGTGACGGTAGCGCCTGAAGCCAGAGGCCCGACTCCCACTCCCCCACAGCCAGCAGGCGGGCACGCTCAGCAGTATTGGTGGTCGTATTAATTAGATTATTCCGTACCAACCTGCAGAGCGGTTCATCCCACTGCCTCTGGGAAGATGGGTTCAAGGGCCGATCTGTATCCGGGCAAGCCACTTTCCAGGCGTTCACTGCGTCAGTCAAACACGACACTTCTGAGTCAACCAAGGAGGGGGCTAAAATTTTCTCGGTCAACTTTTCCGTACTGTGGACAGAGGACAGGAACGCCGGTAAGCTAATACTGGTAATTTTGCGGACGCCGAGGCCACCAAAACGGATGGGTAGTGTGGCTTGCAGCCACGCTCGGTCGTCCAGGGCCACATTTAAAATGGATGTTAGTGTGCTGCGAATAATTTGGTCAATTTTGTCCAAGAGGTTTGGCTGCTTCCATAAAGGGGAAGAACGTAGAAAGTAAATAAAATTTGGGCCAAAACAACAGTATCTAATCAGGGTGAATGCCGAATGTAACAACCTTTCACAACCTTATTCTACTATTATGTAAAATGTTTCTTATTCAAATACTGTTTTCATATTGTCCACAATTCAAGTTCCACCTACATTAAAAATTCAATTTCAAATTAAACGCACCTACATAAGTCAGCGTTTAAACGATTTAAATTTTAAACATTTTAAATTAAACTATTTAAAATGCAATAAAAGACGAACGGCTGCGACGTCATTGAGTGTAAGAATTTTTATTGCAAATATTTGTTTAATTATTTTTGGAGCCGACTCTCGAAATGCGTCGCGACTTTAAATTGTAATTTTAAAAAGTAAGTATTGTTACTACGCTACGGTACGAATTTAGTGAATCGTTGATAAAGTTTATTGGAGTTTGAGAAGAGAAGAGTTGTGCTACTGAATTTCTTTTGTTTGCCTGCTTAATCAGGGTATTAATTTTCTGATCATAATTGAAAGACGGCTTAAACTGATTTCAGAAGTTTCACTCGAGTGAATGGTTTACTCAAAGAACGACAACTAAGAACAAAAAGTGAAGCGTCCGATATCTGCTATAGGAGTTCAGGCTGCGTTGACACCAACCGTAAGGCCGTATTCTCCGTATTATTCTGTTTTCATACATTTTGAACTTGACGCTCACGTCAGACCATAGTTTGGTGTGAACGCGGCCTTATAGAAGTTTCATTTTTAGAGATAAATTTAAAAAAAAAATGTTTTAGCCTTGCGTACAAACTAGCATTATATTTTCGCGTTTTTATATTTATCTGTATGTAATAACAACTATGCTATAAGGGCTGACTTTTCCAACGCCAGATATCTCCAAGGAATAATTTTGAATTTTTTAGTTTTTCCATACAAAAACAGCATTTAAAAAAGTTAAAAAATCTAACATTATACAGACCATGGTTGAAAAACAATAGCACTTTCTTATGGGCGAAAATACAGCTTGTAATAAAGCTTCTATAGCTTGCAAAAAACTATTCAAGTAGCTTGCATGCTTGTCAAATGCTGCATGCAAATGCTTCTGATTGGTGAATATCACAATGGCATGTAATCTATGTACTTGCATAGTTTTGTACAAGCTACAGGCATGTGTATTTTCGCCCTAACAATAGGTATTCTACGAACCGTATAAAGCTGGTAAGCGGAACTATCGAGAGCAATCGAGTGGCCAGATTGGTTTGAATCGATTAAAATCACATGAGCACTTTGTGCAATGACTGATGAATCGATTGAACAGTCCGCGGGCGCCGAGGTGTCGAGATACACTATCAGTGTTAGTGTGTTGACGAGCTGGCTGGTCCAGCTGACAGATTATTTTTTTATGAGTGCGATGAGTTGGTAGATAATTGATCACATAACACAGCAAAACATCACGCTTGCATTCTTCCGAAGGAGTGTGCAGAGGTGTATGGTACACCCATATTATGTGTACGTTCCATGTTATAGTCGATTAGGGACGAAGCTACAGCCATATCAATGATACGGAGCCCCCAAGCTTCAGGGCCCCCCTGACGCGACGTGTGTAAGCAAAAGAGTCCCGTAATGTGTGAATACCTAAGGTAAATATGAAAATTAATTCAGTAAGTATGCAAATTTATTTATTTTGAAGAAAAAAAAACATTACCCTCCTTTGGAACTTCGCCGCGGTCGGGTAAAAATGGCCACCAACAATTTTTTATACAGGACCCATTTAGGACTAGCTACGCTACTGTAAGGGAGTTATGTGTTAGTATGTATGTGTGTGAATTTTTTTATTGTTATGCGTCTCCTAAGTGATAAATGATAAATGATTTTATTTCTGTAAGTAGGTTTATACAAACACTTTTACACGTCAAACATTTTTTTTTTAAACTAGATGAGGCCGGCGTTTCTTATCTGACTTCTCTGAGAAGAAAGGCCGAAACAAACTCAGAGGTCTCTTCTAAAGTCCAGACATAATCTTGGTCAGGGGGCCAACCACCACCTCTTAAAGCAGTATTATTTTAATGTTACTTCAGTGTGAGAAAGAGATGAAGCTATACAGGACGTCTAGCTCTATCTCTTTCCCACACTGAAGTAAGATTACAATAATACTGCGTTAAGAGGTGGTGGTCTAGCTCCAGATCATGTGAACACCATGTATATTGTAAGTATCATAAGAGATAGTACCTGATAGTAATTACATTTAGAGGTACCTACTAATACCCGAAATTATTACCTTTCTTGTCGGGGTAATGACTTTGTTTTCTTTTCTAAAAACAACAATATCTGCGCGCCAACAATATTCTGCAACGTTCGAAGATAGGTCACATTCCGAGCTTTACCAAAGGAATTCTTTAAGAAATAGCAATGAGATACGCTTGTTTGAAGCCTCTTTCACCTTTGTAGAGACACGTTTGAAGGCAGCGTGACGTTTGAAGATAAAGAAGTCTTGTTATGGTACTAAAGCCGAGATCTATAAATGTTACTTACCACATCCGTACGTAATGGCTAAGCGTCATTCTTGTTACCGTTGCGCAATTGTCAAAGTCAAAATATTTTGTTTCACATAAACCTACATGGGCACTTATGAAACGTCAGAAGCTAGGTGCACGGTTCCAATTGGTCGTTTCCTGTGGAGCAGAGCCGGCAATAAACTCCACGGTTACTCTTTTAAAAATAATTGGCTTTTACAATGTTTTCAAATAACAGTGTGAATAGGTATAGGGAGGACAGTGTAGGCAGTAAACGAAAATAAACATTTATTTTCGTTCACTGAGTGTAGGCTTTTCAACAAGTACCAGTGTCAAACTACAAGTGCTAGAAAGAGACAGGAACATGGCTAAGCCATGTGCAAAGTGATGTTTATAGATATCAGCCTTAGAATTTAGTGATCTTGGTTTACTAAAAAGTTTACATCCAACAAGTCGCAGTATGCGATAAGGCCGCCAACTGTATATTTTGTAGTTTAAAATGTATCTATAGGTAATAGATATCTAGTGTACAATAAAGTATATATAAATAAATAAACAAGGTTGAAGGTAGACTGTGCAAGTTCACTGATGTACAGTCAGGCCGTCGAGAGAATGCGTTCCTGACACCTGTCAGTTGGACGATTTCTAGTAGTAACAAGGATCAAATTCGCAAAACACATATTCGCTAGTATGAAACTGACAGGTGTAAAGAACGCAACGGCCGGACTATAATGACTGTGTTTGATTTGTTGCGAATCACGGGTTTTAATCAAGGAAACTGTTTTCCTATTGTATTGCTCACCTCACAGGTAGGTAAATCCGTTGCGTTCAAGATGTTTACGCATAGAAGATTTGAGTCAGCAACACAACAACGATGTACATAAAGCAAATAGCACTGTGGGGCTATATTCCAGGAAGAACTGATCCATATATTGTTTGATGGCCTAAGCGACTTTATAAAAGGCTCTCGTCTTAAGTCGCGACCTTGAGTAAAGGCCGCACGCACGGCGATTATCTCGTGGCACGAGAATTGTCCTAACCTGGCCACTTGGACCAGAAAATAAGCCTGAGAGTAGCATCGAAGAATGTAACAACACGTTAATACTTCTGGTCAACCCTGATAAGCATGAGCTATACAGTATGTTCGGTTTCGGAATAACAAAACTTAAAGGGGTGGTACAGACCATCAAACTGAACAACTTTCTCCCGGGGACCAACATCGTAATCGCGAAAAAATTATCAGTCGTCCCATACATTTGGTCGAGTAGGTATTGAAGTTTTGTATAGAACGACTGATTTTTTTTTTCACGATTACGAAGTTGGTCCCCGGGAGAAAGTTGTTCAGTTTGATGGTCTGTACCACCCCTTTAAGTTTTATTATTCCGAAACCGAACATACTGTATAAATACAGTTTATGACAACTTAAGAAAATAAGAGAAGATTGTTTAGATGGCATTATGTGCGTGAATACATATACATACATAAACTCACGCCTACTTCCCATGGGGGTAGGCAGAAACTACAGAACGCCACCTGCTACGATCCTTACATACTCCTTTTGCCTCGATTACGTTCATACATCTGGTCATACATGCACGCCGGTTGCGAGTACTACGCACCTGTCCTTTATGAAGAACATCACCAATAAGATCACTATACGTCTTCCTAGGGCGTCCCCTCTCGGCGTTTCCACTCACATCACCTTTTGTAAGTCGACTTTCATTCATCCTCTCAACATGACCAAACCATCTAAGCATACTCTTTTCAATTTTTGTCACTACATCTTCTTTTAAACCGCACCGTTGCCTTATCACATCATTCCTCAGTCTATCATTTATAGTCACACCACACATGCTTCGCAAGGAACGCATTTCCACAGCATTTATTCTACTTTCATGCTTCTTTTGCCACACCCAACATTCACTTCCATACATAAGCGTAGGCACCAGCACACCATTGTGAACAGCCAGTCGGGCCTTTTTGGACATTAACTGGACATGTGCGTGAATATTTTAGTATTAGCATTTTCCAACAAAACCCAGAATATTATTCCCAATTCACACATAAACAAATAAACATCAAAACAGCCATTAAAAATCACACACGAATATCGTAAAAATCTCGCAATATTATCGTTTGCAGCAATAACCATGCGTTACTCACAAAGAAGCCAAATTGATTCTATAAAAGCAATTATAACGTTCACACGGAGCGATTTGCAATTAATTTGTGTGCTCAATTGGTTTTAATTGAATTATTAAAATTGGATTTTTGAACATTTTCATTGTATTTTTGTGCGCAAATTTTCTGATTGTGTTGTTTACTGAGCGCAGCCATTTTGGCAATTGATAAATTGACGCTGAAATAACGAATCGGTTAAATATTATTTTATTTTTATTGTTTGTATTGAAATAGTCAATTACGGATTGTGGAGCTGTGATTTGGTGTTTGAATGAATGAAATGTGTTTTTCGTTACAAAAATAAACGCTATTTCGGTACGTTGCCTATAAAGCTGATCAGAATTGTCTTCAACATTCTATAATTTGCTAGTCCTAAGTGTGACGATTCCGGAATCTATACATCTATACAAATAAATAAAATGAAAGTGTCTGTTTGTAATGTCAAAATAACAATTTTTTATAATAATGGCCTTTCGTGTGGGATGCAACGTGTGTCGACACCCTTGCGCCATCCCATCTTCCTAGCACGGCAGGCTGTGCTGGAGCGGCTGCTGCGGGTGCGGAAAACCTCAAACGGCGCTAATACTCCAATCTTATTGGGACTTATATATTCGAGCCGTTTGGGGTTGAAACACTTGGGCCATGGGGTCGGAGTGCCCACTTAGTTTTTCGAGACATCGCCAGGCGGTTGGTCGACTCCACACGTGACCAGAGGGCTGGCCTATTTTTTGGCCAAAGAATCAGCATTGCTATACAACGTGGCAATGCTGCCAGCCTTCTGGGCACTTTTCCTGTTGACAGCGATGCGGATGAATTTTTTGATGCCCTCTGATTTCCCCTCCTTTTTTATATACTTGTACATATTATTATTATTATTTTAAGATTGTTAGGTTTTAAATTATGTCAATAGACAAATAAACAAAAATAAAAAAATAAATTTAAAAAAACTTTTTATTAAATGCATATGAAAGTATATACGGTACTTAAAACAAAAAAGCAATTTTTAAAATTTGTGTCTGTCTGTCTGTTTGTTCCAGCTAATCTCCGACTCTCTGGCTGATAGATGATGTTACGGGGAATAACTTAGGCTACTTTTATTTTAGAAAAAGAATTAGGGTTCCGCGCAAAAAAAAATCAAACCCATGAAATTGTGAACAAAAAGTTAGATTTGAAAAATTCTTTTTGCATTTGGTAGCCCAGTTCTCGAGAATAGTTATAGGTTATTTAACATCACGCTATGACCCTTAGGAGCCGAGCAAAAAGAAAAAAGTCAGACAGAACACTAAGCGAAAACGAAGTAATCGCGGGCGGGCGATGCAACTTGACGGGTCGGAGGACGAGGGAGTTTTATTAAAAATGTGGCTGTTATGTATTTTAGTATATTAAGTATCTTACGACTTCCACGCGAACCAAATCGCGGGGCACAGCTATTATGTCTATAAATATGATCGGTTCCCTTTTTTTTTTCTTTTGGATGGGTAATCATCAAATGAATTCTCCCGGTCTGGGCGGAGCGGGAGGGCGTGTCAGACTTTTACTGACTAAAACCTACCCGTGTTCCTTCTGTTACCTGAGTTGGGGCAACATCCTGGAACCCTGCATACCTAGTTCCCCTATGCTAATAAAAATGGAAAAAAAATGGAAAAAATGGAAATGCTATAATTATCAAAGACTTGAAGCGTTAATCGCACATTTATTTGTCGAGCTCACATAGTACTCTCCGACTGTACAATGGACCTGAAAAACTCAAACTCAAAGCATTTATTTCAAATAAATCAATTATAGGCACTTTTTAATTGTCAAAGGGTCGATCAGTCAGAAAGATGAAGCTAGTTGCCTATTCCAAAGCGTAGTAGGTTCCTATGGAGAAGAACGGGCAAGAAACTCCACGGACACTCTTTTAAATCAAAATATGGTTACATCATTCATGTCGAAACGTGAGAACGATGCAGAACGTTAAAAGCGTCCGTAATAAAAAGATTTAAAAAAAACAGTTAAAAAATTTAATTAAAATAAGCCGTGGCAGCTAAGAGATCAACAATCCCTCCGGCACCCGTCCACGAACCTGACACATGGATTAATGTGCCTCGGAATTCCTTATCATTTTTGACAACAATTGAAACAAATTGAAACTTCACTAGTATATAAATTATCTATCTAACATGTCTATGTTAGATAGATAATTTCTATATCAGTGAAGTTTCAATCAAAATAATAAAACTACAAGGCCTATAATATTTGTCTAAATATTGTAGGCCTTGTAGTTTTATTATTTATTTTTCGTTTATGTATGTATATATGTATTAATTATATAAGTAACTGGTACACCACTGACTACCTACAGTATCGTCTCTCCATCTCCCTTTAATCCATCCAAAGATCGCTTTTAACGTTAAGACCATTGTGTCACCCTGTTTGTAAAATTTCTACATTTATATCTGTAATTTTTATGGTGTGCATAATAAAGAGTATTCTATCTGTCTATGTGCAAGTATCATTCAATCTTAAGGCCCCCACACATTACACAGTTGGCCTGGAGTCTCAGGTCCTATCAGGCCTCGACGAGGTGGGCAAGCTCTTTGAAAGAGTCATTGCAGACCGCCTTGTCGGGCGGCTGGTGAGGGTGGGGCCGGATTTGGCGGAGAGCCAGTTTGGTTTCCGCAAGGGGCGCTCTACGGTGGACGCCATCATGCGCGTACGAGCCCTCACGACGGGGGATGCTGTGGCCCGGGGTGGGGTCGTCTTGGCGGTGTCTCTAGACATCGCCAATGCCTTCAACACCCTGCCCTGGAGTTGCATCAGGGAGGCACTCCGGTATCACCGAGTGCCGACCTACCTCTGTCGCGTGGTCGAGGCCTATCTGACGGACAGGGCCGTCATCTACCCCGGTCACCGGGGAGAGTGGAACCGGCGAGAGATGTCGTGCGGTGTCCCGCAGGGATCGGTTCTGGGACCGCATCTGTGGGACATCGGGTACGACTGGGTGCTGCGCGCCGACCTCCCTGGTGGCGTCAGCGTAGTTTGCTACGCTGACGACACGCTGGTCCTGGCGCAGGGGAGGTCGCACCAGGCGGCGGCCGAATTAGCGGCACGCGGGGTTGCGACAATCGTAGAGAGGATCCGGCAATTGGGACTCGAGGTGGCCTTGCACAAGTCCGAGGCCATGTGTTTTCATGGTCCTCGGAACGCGCCACCATCGGGTTCCCAAATAACGGTAGGAGGGGTTCTCATCGGTGTCGAGTCGACGATGAAGTACCTGGGACTCGTCCTCGACAGCCGGTGGAATTTCGTGGAGCATTTCCGACGTTTGGCTCCCAGACTGGAGCGGGCCGGGGCTGCCTTGGGGCGGCTCCTGCCCAATCTGGGGGGTCCAAACGCCTCCTGCCGGAGGCTCTACGCGGGGGTCGTGCGGTCCATGGCCCTTTACGGAGCTCCGGTGTGGGCGCGTTCCGTGAGGCGGCGACCGGTCCGTCGGTTGAACGCGTCCCAGAGGGTCATGGCCATCCGGTTAGCCCGGGGATACCGCACGGTCTCCGGGGAGGCGGCGAACCTCCTTGCCGGATTACCGCCATGGGATCTGGAGGCAAAAGTCCTCGCGCACATCTGGGAGTGGCGCGAGGAGGCAGGACGCCGGGGCGTAACTCCGTTGCCGCGAGAAATCGCGGCACGGCGGACAGAGCTCCGGCAGGATCTCATGGCGGCATGGAGAGTGCGATTGTCGCAACCCAGCGCTGGGCACGCCACAATTGCGGCGATAAGTCCCCTCTTTGAGGAGTGGCTGGAGAGGCGCCACGGCGTCCTCACCTTCCGCCTGACGCAGGTCCTCACCGGACACGGGTGCTTCGGGAGGTACCTGTTCCGGATAAGGCGGGAGGAAACGCCCGGGTGTCACCACTGTGTGGATCGCCCGGAGGACACGGTGGAGCATACGGTGGAGGTCTGCCCGGCTTGGGCGGAGCACCGCCGTGTCCTCGCGGAAGCGATCGGCGGCGGCGATCTCTCGCGTCCGGCCCTGGTCCAGGCCATGGTACGGAGCGAGAGTGCATGGGAAGCCATTACCTCCTTCTGCGAAGCAGTAATGCTCGTGAAGGAGGAGGCGGGACGCGTGAGGGAGAGGCAAGCTTTGCACCCTCACGCCCCTAGTCGCCGCAGGAGACGCCCTGGGCGTCGGGAATCGGCAGCCGATTCCCGGCCACCGTAGGCGCGGGCTTGCGGATGGCGAGCAATGGGTAGCTCGCCGTCCGGTAAGGACCAGGCCCGAGTCGACGGCGCGTCGTGTTCCACGCGCGCCTCAAAGAGATGTCAGCACTATTGACGGGGTCCGCTAGGGCCGATGCCAGCTAGGGTTGCGGGATGTTCGAAAGAGTTACCGTGGCCCCGGCACAGGCAACAGAAGGAACACGGGTGGGTTTTAGTCAGTAAAAGTCTGACACGCCCTCCCGCTCCGCCCAGAGCGGGAGAAGTCATTTGATGATTTCCCATCCACAAAAAAAAAAAAAAAAAAAAAAGGTCCTATCAGGCGGCCTGCCGTCCAAGGCCTGCATAGACGACACACTACAGCGATTATTGCCTGCCGGCAATGGTCGACACCGACTCTGGGTCCACACACTAGCACGCGGCAGCCAGCAGTTTAACACCCTAATATCGCCTGCCTGCCTGTCTGCCTGTATAGCAGTTCGGTGTCTATACACTTGTTCGGTGTCTACATCTTATATCAGAACTTAGATACACTCAGATTAGTAAACCTGATTGATGTCGAGGGATTCCCGCTAATTCCCAGTCCATACTATCTGAACTGCTTACTGGAGGTGGTCACCGTAGTCGGCCGGGCCGCCAGGATGACTAACTGCTATGCTTGATTTGGACTTGAGATCACGGACTGTTCGGCCGATACCTGTCGATGCAAGCTTGCGCCGGCAACAGGCCACACACTCAAGGATCGCATTGGTCGTCCATCTAAAACCTTAAAAGGAACTGTGAGTCTGTGATCTATAGCGATTAAATGACAGGCTGATATCCGCCGGCGGACTCTAGATGCGTGGGTGAACCCATCACGAGGTGAAACCAAATGGAAATCCCACTGCTTCACAACTACTCATCTCTTTAGTTTAACGTAACCTGTTTTATATTTTCCTTACCTAAACCACATTACATCAGACACAATTACCAATCAACCACCAACAAACAAACAGAACAAATCTACTTAAAAACCGTTTAATACCGATATCCCAAAAGCTTTCAATGAAATCGGCGAAATCGGAATAAATCCGAGCGTCCAGGACCAAGTCCAAGATAAAGTGGCGACCTGCGACCGTTCAATACAGGGAGATAATGAACCGATCAAAAGGGAACTAAGTGCCCGGTTTAAAGCGGGATTTTGAATAGGAGAAATTGTGGAATTTTAGATAGATTTTGTACTCTAAGCGACTGTATGTCATGTGTGGAGGTCGACTGAAGCTTTGCATTGCTATTGAATTCGTTCACGCAAATTCACGCGGGATACAATGGACTTTTATTGCGTCTGTAATTGTTAGTCAATATTTAATACTAGCTGTGCCCTGTGCCTTCGTTCGCGTGGAAGTCGTAAGATACATAATATACTAAAATAACAGCCACATTTTTATAAAAATTCCTCGTCCCCCGATCCGCCGCGTTGTATCGCCCGACCGCGCTATCTGTTCACAATTTCATGGGTTTTAATTTTTTACGCGGAACCCTAATTCTTTTTCTAAAATACAAGTAGTACGTTATTTCTTATAACACCAGCTATCTGCCAGGAAAATTTCCGTCAAAATCGGTCCAGCCATTTCGGAGATTAGCCGGAACAGACAGACAGACAGACAGACAGATAAAAAATAAAAAATATAGCTTTTTGTTATAAGTACATACGTACATATACTTTCATATGCATTTAGTAAAAAGCTGATATTTTAACATTACAAACAGACACTTCAATTTTATTTATTCAATGTTATTTTCAATGTTCAATTGTTTGTTGTGTTCAATGTTATTTATATGCTAAATATCGGTTTGCGTGTATGACCAAATGTATGAACGTAAACGAAGCAAAAGGAGTGTATAAGGATCGAGCAGGTGGCGTCCTGTAGTTTCTGCCTACCCCCATGGAAAAAGGCGTGAGTTTATATTACATTACGTTAAATATATGACTGAATACTTACTGACAAATTGAGATCAAGATTCAATCTTCTGCCCTCTCGTATAGGCACGAACGATGTTCGTTCGATGTGCATGTTCGTTCGAACAATGAACGTTATTCAAATGGCTGATAGAAAAATCATTCTATCCTGTGAATGAGTTCCTAAACTTTAAAGATTCACGCCGACATTTTAATATTATATTATAATTTGACAAATGATTGACATACTTGTTTGTATTTTAACTATTATAGGATTTATGATCCAATTTTATTAGCTTCATTTAATTAATTATTTTGCATGCTAGTTTTAGCGAATTGTTTTAGAAGCTGTTATAAAACCCGACCATCTACAACGTACTACAATTCTTGCAAATAAATAAATTTCATTTCATTTTATGAGAAGGAAGATGTCGTGATTCAATACTAGCGGATCAGCATGGTAGTGGCCAGACGTAGGTACATGGAGGCCATATTAATGAACGTCACATTGGAATGTACATAAAGCGCGCCCTCGCCCATGCATACGCATGTAACGTAACTTTTACCTGCGACCTAGCCACCCTAACTACCTATCCTGAGAGCAGAGGTGGCCCAGTGGTAATGGCCATGACTTACGAGTTGTAGGTCGTAGGTTCGAACCCAGACAGGCGCTTTACTTTGTGTAAATTATTTCATCTCCACCACGTTTGATGTTAGTTGACAAATTGAACTCACCGATAATGAATCACTTTATGCAGGTGTTGTTTAGACAGAAGTGATTCATTACATCCGGTGAATTGTGATACATTCATATTATATGTAAGTATATAAATATTGTTTTATTTCTGTGAGCTTAGTACATAGTTATAATAATATACTAACATAGCGTTTAAGTTAATATTTTGTACTAACTAACTAACATATGGATCATTGTTGTCTAAGAAAATAAATTAATTTAATTTAATTAAATTATAGGCTGATGATGATGAACCTGTCCTGGTTACAACTATCTCTCTGCACTACCAAGCAGTTGCGCCTGCGCAGTCTACTTGCAAAGCCCTAGCCGTCACAGTGGAATCTCGGGTAGTTACATTACAGGCGAATGCAGTGATACTCAAAAATTGTTTTTTCCTCTACAAACCATTTAGTTTCCTCGAAACGAATCGCTTCTAGGTGAAGCTCATTGACTCTAGTTTTTAAGCGCTCGTAGTCTGAATACAACACACATCTAACATCACAAATAGTCACACTCCAAACATTTGTAGGTCAACCAAAGTTAGCTCGGAAGCTGGAACTCGGATACGTAAAGCGAGAACCAAACTTACGATATTTAGCGTCAAAGGCTTCCGCTGCGGTAGTTCGATAGCAAACCTTACACGCCTGCATTGACGAGCAATGCATTTAAGGAGTAAGCAGCACGTGTATTCTTTACGTTCTATGAAAAATACGAGCATTTTTCCCTTTATAGCCATTAACAGAAAAACAATATATTGACCTGAGTGAAAATGGTGAGACGACGATTGACTGCTACCGAAAGAACTTATAAAGAAGAAAAGAAGAAGAAAAGATAATCATCTGCCTAGCCTTTTCCCAACTATGTTGGGGTCGGCTTCCAGTCTAACCGGATGCAGCTGAATACCAGTATTTTACATGGAGCGACTGCCTATCTGACCTCCACAACCCAGGGACTGGGTAATACGATACCCCTTGGTAAGACTGGTTGTCAGACTTTCGGGCTTCTGACGATCCGTAACGACTGTCAAAGATCCACGAATGACAGCCGTGACCAACGGCTTAACGTGCTTTCCGAGGCACGGAGGAATCTCAGTATGTAAAGATGGTCACCCATCCACGAACCAACCCCGGCAAGCGTAGTTTAACCTGACGGATCGACCCGTGCGGCTGTTATTACTTAGCCACGAGCTCCTCCAAGAAGAAAAGATAATAAAGGAAAATATTTGCCCTGCACTGGGACTATTATATTTTAGCATAATATCCTATATAGCGGACTGTCTACTAAGCCGTTTACCCACTTCAAAACCGCACATCGGCAACATTGTCAGGTGGTAGGAGTCTTGTTACTTAAGGGGGGAGTGCTAAGTAAGCCCGGGAAATTGAAATTTTCTTACGATTTTTGCAATTTGCAGCTCAGTGTCTGGATATATATTGATTAAAGTATGATTCTCGACTGTAACAAATATGTATTTACACAATTATAATCATTAGAATCAGTAATACAATGCCTTGAGTTAGTATAATCCTGAAATGTTATGATTTCATGAAATACTCATTCAATAGAATTACTCGGTCTTAGAGAGTTGTATTGATGACTTTAATGATTATAATTATGTAAGTACACAATTGTTACGGTCGCGAATCATATTTTAATCAACATACAACCTAATACTGACCTGCAAATTGCAAAAAAAAACATGAGAAAATTCGACATTTCGCGGCTACCCTGGTGCTCTCACCTTAATAATAAAATAATCTAAGAGAATGGCTTCGCCCTTCCGTCCAATTTCCTTAATTTTCACTACGACATTATTACATACAAATGGAATTATTACGGAACAGTAGCCAGTTTAGATGTTAATCTAGAAAGGCTTGTATCGAGTTGCGTGTTATGCTTTTAACCGGTTGTTTCCTTGTCCGTAACGTTCTATTCACACATACATTTGGCATGACACGATTCGTGATGTTATTTGGGACAACTGTTTTGGATTCGTCTGCAAGTGAATACGCGCGTATTCACTTCACTGTTCATTCAACTAAATTGTGAACGCATTATAATGCGTTCACAATTTAGTTTCCAATGATGTAAACAAATATGTTTATTAAAAAAACAACATCTTTATAGGTACCCCACATATAAAGTTTTAGTTTGCGCTACGATTTAAAAAAAATATGACTTTTTCAATAGAAGATAGATATGTTTATCATTCCGAAAACAACATAATTTACATTGCCATGAATAGTATAGAAATTTCTTCTAAACTATATAAAGTAATATTATAAAGAGAAAAGATTTTATTTTTTGTGTGTTTGTTACGCTTTCACGGTAAAACGGCCGAACGGATTTGTATGAAATTTGTCAAATGGGTAGACCATGACCTGGTTTAGGACATAGGATACTTTTTATTCCCATATCCTCACGTTATCGAGACTTATACACGTAAAACCGCGGGGCGCAGCTTGTTTGAAATAAGTATCTTTCAATCAACCATATTTTTCTATTTTATCTTCCTGTCTGTTTATATACAAGGTGTAACATAATTAACGCACAACCTCTTAAGGGGTAATTGTACTCATCATTATAAACAACTTTTATTATGGGGCCAAACCTGAAATCGCGAAATAAAATCAGCTGCTCCCTACATTTATGTTCGCATAACTCGTCAAAATGTAGGAAACAGCTTATTTTTTTTTTTCGCGATTTCAGGTTTAGTCCCATAGTAAAAGTTGTTCATAATGATGAATACAATGACCCCTTAAGAGGATGTGCGTTCTTTATGTTACATCTTGTATATGTACATAAACTGTTGAACAAATAAAAAATATCATATAGTGGAAATAACATCAACTGGAAACAAGCTTCGGTCTATCAGGGCCACAAAACGCTTCGTCAATAACCACGATCACGAAAAAATGGCGATTCATTCACGTCTGAACGCTCTGTTACTCTTTAGAACGTTTTAAAGTGGCCATGCAACAAGCAAGCTAACGAACTAAGTCTTCACGAGTTTCTTGAAAGAGATTTTCAAGACGGTCGGTGCTACAAAAGCTGTGATTATCAATTGAAGTTGTGCTGAAGCTAGGATTCTGTTGATTGACCTTGAAGCATGATTGTAATCTCTAATCATGGTATAATAGTTACTACTATACGATGTAGGTATAAGCAGGGTTGATGACTTCAGACATGATGAGACTAGTAATGGGTGTGATTCAAAATTTCAAATAGCAAAACCATAGTGAGTAGTGTTGTATTAAATGAGCATGTTCGTTCTAGAACTCTGTGCATTTTGACAACATAGGCAATATAAAACGAGTCCTTAGCACCTAAATAATACACATCGAGCTTTAAGAAAGAATAAATAAATAATTAGTTTATTTCCAATTCTACAATTTACATAAAGGCGATAGGTTAATGAAAATTTATTTATTTATTTACCTATGCTAAAGAGGTAAAATTTGTTTGTAAGTTTGTATGTAGGGGTAATCTCTGGAACCACCAGTCGGATTTGAAAAATTCTTTTTGCATTCACGAGGAAGGTTATAAGCTATTTAACATCACGCTATGCCGCTTGGGAACCGAGCAAAATAAAAAAAAGTTAGAAAGAACGCTAACCGAAAACAAAGTAATAGCGCAGGTGGCCGATGTGATGTGACGGGACAAGAAATTTCACGCGGAAGAAGCCGCGGGCAGAACGCCAATTACATTTGTTAAAGATACAACAATAACAAAAGTATACCGCTATGTACTCTGCGACAGGCATTCGCTCATCTCACAATACCCCAGACATACTAACAAGATCTTCTTCCATTCATCCGCGAACAAATCGCAGTCAGGATTAGCGTCCAAGAGAGCGTTGAGTGCAGAGAGTGTGCGAGGGACAGGAGACTGGGCTCAGGCGACGACGGTTCGACTCCAGGCACGGCGTATAATCTGTGCATCCTGGAGTTACGGCTATAGTTTATCGGAGCAAAAATATTTATTTTATTTATTTAATTCATTAGCACATACATTTGTTTTAACACGTAAGACCCAAGTTAACAAAAGTAGTCATGAATTGCTAACTGTCCAGTCCCAAGTACTGGGTCTGGGTACAGCACAAGTTACACAGTGGACAACATACTAGGTGTCACTCTCTGGAATTCCGCCACAGAGCAAGAAAATATGTCCATACGCAGAGAGACACTGTTAAGTATTGTTACTGCACGAATCACTGGTGCAAACTTTAATAAAGCCTCCTGTCTGGAACGAGCAATCCCGATTCCAATATTTGTGAATACTTGGAAATTGAAATAAAATTGTTCTAAACATTAAATAAAATAAGCATTGTTTATTATGATGATACATTTCTAATGTAATTTTAATTGTTTTTCGGACATTATACTTATTGTTCAAACCGAGTCAACAGACAGGACCTATGAGTCTAAGTAGTAGTTACCTCATTTATTGGATTTCGCGCCGAATTGTTTCTATTTTTGAATTTATATAAAGTAACAAGGTCTGCCATTTTTTGTTTACTGACAGCGATACAAATCAAACATTACTCCTTGCTTCAGGTGAACAAGGTGGAATTATCCGGTACAAAACGTAACTTATGCTGATTTATATCGATATGTTTTGTTTGGTAATTCCTTGGAACAAAATAATACATCCCATCACTAAAAAAATATATTACGTAGGTGCCGTTCGGGAACTGAAAATAATAATAATAAACTGTTCCACCGAACCGCACTTTACTAAATTTTGTTTCATTGCTGTTAGTGGAAGTGCCCAGGTGCTGTTCGGACAAGTGCTGTTGAAATTGGTGCTATGAGTGGAATACCTCGATTATTCAAACCATGAAAACTTATTTTACATGGTACAAGATGGGACAGTTCGTCGTGCAGTTCAGGAGCATCTGTTTTTCCACCGAATACAGTTTGTATTTCAAAATATTGTTTTTAAATTGTATAAATCACTATCTCCACTACCACCCAAGCTAAGAATAAACTTGGCCCCGGCACAGGCAACAGAAGGCACACGGGTGGGTTTTAGTCAGTAAAAGTCTGACACGCCCTCCCGCTCCGCCCAGAGCGGGAGAAGTCATTTGATGATTTCCCATCCAAAAAAAAGGTAAGTATCGTTGAGTACAAAAATAAAATAAAGTTAATAAAATAAAGAAACAAAACAAAAAGATTATTTTAAATAAATATAAAATGTATATAGTCTCGGTGTGAATTTGGTAAGTGTATGTGCTACGTGTATATAAGACGTGTATAAATATGTCATTTTGAGGTTATTTCATAATATTTATATATATATTTGGTGGTATAGTTGCAGCATATTTTAAGTAGCTACTGGTTGTTTTGTTATGTAACTGTTTATGTACTGATCACTGAACCTGACTTTGATTTCCGTACGTCTTTTTCGGGTGACCACTGAAAATCAGCGCTGTGCTGTGGGTCCCTCATAGCACAGCATCATGCTGAGTGGAAGCCTTCTTGTCACAGTCATGACGTGCAGCTACCGACTATTTCTGTTTTGAGCTCGTGATTATAATGTGGATCTATTTTGTTTTATTTTTCTGATTATTCTTATTGTTTTGTATGCACGTGTTTCTGTGACAAATAAACCTATTTTTCTTTCTTTCTTTCTTTTTTTTATGTGTGTATGTGTGTGATGTACGTTTGTTTGCTTTTGCGTATGTTTATGAACTAGAAAGAGACTGAGACATAGATGTGAGTGACAGAGACAACACTCTACAATACCGAACGTTTTTTTAAATCTCGATGACTTTTATTTTAAATATTTAAATCACGATGAGTTTTATTTATGGCAGTTCTGATCCGGTTCTGTAAACACTATAACCAAACCTAGACTAAGGCCGGCTAGCACTTCAAATCATTAATTGCGTTTAGCGTTAAACACAATTAGTGATATGTGGAGCAAGCGGGCCTAAGATTACATCTAAACAAAAAAGAATATTATTTAATTTCACTAGAGACTCGACCACTTATTTACGTTGCTAGGACTTTATAACTATAAGGGTGCATATTTTTTGCTGGTATCCCCACAATACAAAACGAGAGCTTACATTAAACAGTTCAAACATATTCCAACACAATATCACAATGAACTTCCAACCATCATACACGGGCCACATCGACTCACAACTCCCCACAAATTGAAACGAAAAATATTTCTCTCATTTTCAGAGGAAACACTGAGTGCATCAGTTGCATATCAAACGCGGTGATAAAAGACGCGACGGTCGGAAACAGGTCGTGTCAAGTGTCGACCAAATCGTTCAGTCGTTTTGACTTGATTGAGAAACGTGGGACAAACACGTAGACGGGTTTTCCACGATATTTTCCACGTGTCCTTTAGTTGACCGACAATTTGGTGATTGGTTTTCAGAAAATAAGGTAGATCGGTTTTTGATTGCGGGTTTTATACATTTCTCTTCTTAGCGTAGCGTATGGAAAAAAGTGTTGTAGTATGTATAGTGTGTACTTCTGAACATAATAAGGTGCACAACATCAAATGGTAACAAAATATGCAAAATTGTAAATTTATTTTGCAAAACTTTTTAGCTAAATATCTACCTTGAATTAGTTAGTAGTGGTAAATAATTTGATACGCTCGCATTAAAAACAAACAAAATATGCTCAAAACCGTTCAAATGCAAGTTTGACTCGAGCACTGAAGGTTCCGTATACCACCAAAACTGTTATAGTCCACCTTCCTTTTATAATTTGTTGAAGGAAAGTGCTATCCCACCAATTCGCACTAAGTGTTTCCAAATGTCTTTTGTGATGCGCACAGCAAAAGAGTGGAACTCTCTGCCTGCGTCTGTGTTTCCGAACGTATACAACCCCGATCTCTTCAAAGTGAGAGTGAACAGGCTTCTTCTGGGTAAGCTCGCTCCATCGTCGACTTTGTCTCTGTCATCTCTGACCTAGACTAGAGTCAAGAGCAAACCTATGTCAAAGAAAAAAAAAAATTAAAAGTGAAGTACCAGCAACACGTTACACCAAAGTTCTTTACACCTACCTTGTAAAAATCTAAATTAAAATAATTAAAGCCGCTTTTCGTGTCGGTCTTTGTGACCGCGTTGTTTTTCTAAACTACGCAACGGTTTTAGATGCGGTTTTCACAATCATTTAGAGAATTTATTTCAAAAGGTTACATTATAATAAAGAAGTCTGGATATTTCGTCAATTCGCAAAAACAGGGGCCGGTCGGTAGTGACAACATAATTGGTACATTCTGATGATAATCATTAATCTATTAATCTTATATCAAATCAACCCTACACACGCTACGATATTTAACTTCCCAAACACACCGTTATTACTTACCACATAATATTAAGTTGTTCAATGAACTTATCCGCGGTTCCTAAGTTTAACTAAGTGGATTACGAACCTTACCCTATGTTTGAGGTAAACTTAATTTTGGCTCGCCTAATTTATAGAGTAAACGGATAGTGGATGGATCGATACAGACGGCTTTTGTGTTGTTTATAACATATCATCACGCCTGTATTCTCCGAAGGGTTAGGCAGTGGTGTACGTAAACACATTTTCCAGTCATGTTTAAGTCCCATGTAATAGGGGGCGCGCCTATTGCCATCAACTGGGCACAAATCCAGACTCCAGGCTGCTACTGAGAAATTCCAGATAGAAAAACCCAATAACACTTTGCTCGACACGGAAATCGAAACAAGGACCTCATGCGCAGCAGTATCGCTTGCGACCACTAGACCAACGAGGCAGGCCTGTGTTGCTTAGGCAGTAATGCTCGCGAAGGAGGAGGCGGAACGCGTGAGGGAGAGGCAAGCATTGCACCCTCACGCTCCTAGTCGCCGCAGGAGATGCCCTGGGCGTCGAGAATTGACAGCCGATTCCCGACCACCAGCGCGGGCTAGCGGACGGTGAGAAATGGGTAGCTCGCCGTCCGGAAAGGACCAGGCCTGGTCCACGGCGCCTTGCGTTCCACGCGCGTCTCAAAGAGATGTCAGCACTATTGATGGGGTCCGCTAGGGCCGATGCCAGCTAGGGTTGCGGGATGTTCGAAAGAGTTACCGTGGCCCCGGCACAGGCAACTGAAGGAACACGGATAGATTTTAGTCAGTAAAAGTCTGACACGCCCTCCCGCTCCGCCCAGAGCAGGAGAAGTCATTTGATGATTTCCCATGCAAAAAAAGGCCTGTATTGCTTATTCAGTTTTTGTCATCATTCTTCAGGAAATGAAAGTGTTTGGCATACAAATTTTTTCCTTGAATTGTGACAGTCATTGTAATTAGGTATGAATACCTGGCAATCCATAAAATAAAATAACCTAAGGAACATATTGCTCGCTTCCCAACGGCTTTAAATCATTACCTACCTGTTTTTGTTATTTAAAACTAGTAGCATCTTCAACAGACATTCATGAGATGTACCTAGGAGTGCCGTAACCAAAGATTTGGAAGGGAATATTTATTTACCACTAACATTTGTTTTTACAGGTGGGAACCCAATATAACAATTTACTCACAGATACCGCACTCCGAGTCGTCACCCAAAAATCAATTAGACACCACCACCAACAAAAATGAAATATTGGTAAACTGTTCTGCTGTGACCGACAGGGTTTAAAATAGCTGTCGATTGACGTGGATGATAATTAACAAGTCCCAAGTAAGGACTCTGAGTACCAGTACAAGTCACACTCACACAGAAGACAATATGTTAACTGTCAACCTCTGAATTATTGTTGTAGCTACAATATCCATCTGTCCGTACATCCGTCGATTAAGGGCTTGTGGATACAGCATGGAATTAGTATGTACATTATAGATTAGCTCCTTGAAATCCAGTCAGGGAAATTTATTGACACTCTGCGTCAATTTGTCGTGTGCCACTTCATACAACTGTCAAATAATGACAGTTGTGGTTTTAATATACGGTCAATTTAAGTAGTCAATTTTATAAACAAATAATTTTCCAGACTGAACCGTAATGATAAGGATTATAGAATAATACATACATATAATAATAATAATGGAATATCACCCACTTATCGTTTAATACAGGAGACCAGAACTCTAGCAAATGTATACGAAAATACACTACACTGATGAATAAAATATATCACTTATGTAAGAAGTCACACACAAGCCAAAACAGTAGTACAATCTCCTACCCCAACATAAACCTACTGCTAATCTACTGGATCTGGGACACCCGCGTGAACCCATTTGCGCGAAAACACATTTCCGCGAATGGACTTTCGCGCGAACGGACTTTTGCGCGCATAGACATTTGCGCGAATCTACTTGCGAGAGTGTGTTCGCGCAAGTGTCTTTCGTGGAAATGTTTTTCGCACAAGTGTCCTGCTACCCTAATCTACTCTGTGACCAGCCGATCCTTTAATGTGATTGTCAATGTTAAACCCAGAAACATTTCGAATAAATAATGTCCCAGAGTTACACAGATTTCAAACCAATGGGCGAGGAAATGAGAAAACAATGGCTACAAAACCCCAATCAAAATTTAACTTATAATTAAAGACGGTACGTTCCAATTTAGGTTGGTGATATGCTAAATTTGGCAATATTAATCAGTTGATGTAGTTTGAAACTGTTGCTGGTTGAATTATTAATACTTATTAATGTGTAACAGATTGGGGAAATTAGTTCCGGCTTCGTTTTGATTGCTATTACGAAGATTGAATGGAACATTATGTAACTACGTGTCTATCTATGTCTATACATTGTAGCTATAAAACAAAGTCGCTTATCGTGTCTGTCTGTGTGTGCCCTTAGTTCTTCTAAACTACTCAGTGGATTTTGATGCAGTTTTTACCATTATTTAGATAATTTATTTGAGAAGATTTATGAGTATAATAGTTTTTTCCAGCTTTACACTAGCTTGCTTCGTTCGTATGTTTCCAGTTAGTCGCATTGTCATCTATTTTTCAAGCACATCCTGCCATCCGATTAAGCTGAAACTTGGCATACTTATATAACTATGGAGCCGGTCTGATGATGGAGTCGGAGGGTGGCCATAGGAACTCCTTAACAAAACAAGATAGCACCATCGTATGTGGACTCGTTGGCTTTGTCTTGAAAAGTACTATAGCCCAAGGCAATATCCAGGGTCCGATGATGGTGCCAGAAGGTGACTATATGAACTCCTCAACCAAACAAGATAGTACCATCGTATTAGATTGATTGAATATGTAATGACAAGTGCTGCACTAGGCGGTGTTCAGGGTCTGATCATGGAGCCGGAAGGTGGTTATAGGAACTTCTCAACAAAACAAGATAGCACCATCGTGTTTGGACTCATTGACGTTGTCTTGACAAGGACTATAGCCCAAAGTAGTTTCCAGGGTCTGTTGATGGAACCGGAACGTGGCCATAGAAACTCCTCAACCAAACAAGATACCACCATCGTGTTTAGTCTCATTGAATATGTATTGACAAGTGCTATTATACTAGGTGATGTTCAGGACCTGATGATGGAGCCGCAAGGTGATCACGGGCAATCCTCAATCAAACGATATAGCCCTGTTTTGTTTCGGCCATTTGGATTTGTTTTGACAAGAAGGTACGTTAGCCCAAAATATAGTCCAGGATCTGATGATAGAGCTGGAAGCTCGCCATAGGATTTCCTCAACTAAACAAGATAGCCCTAATTTCTTTGGGCTCGTTAATTTACACCTTAGGCTATACTTTTTGACATAACACAAATAATCAGATAATATAATCAGATGCTGGACTACAGTCCAGGACTACTTACATAAACATAGGTTTTTAATATTTTCTTAAAAGCTTGAGGGTAAATGTCCATTTTATACTTAAAGATAAGCCTCAAGCTTTTAATACAATAATATATATTAAAGTTCTATGTTTACGTAAGTTTTATTTAGTACTTTTTAGTGACGAAATTTTTTGATGGCTTTGTACATGTATAAAGCTATAAATTTTTATTTTCTCAAATCTTAAATACACTATACAATTACTAACATAATAATAATAATATGTACAAGTATATAAAAAAGGGAGGGGGTAAATAATCAGAGGGCATCAAAAAATTCATCCGCATCGCTGTCAACAGGAAAAGTGCCCAGAAGGCTGGCAGCATTGCCACGTTGTATAGCAATGCTGATTCTTTGGCCAAAAAATAGGCCAGCCCTCTGGTCACGTGTGGAGTCGACCAACCGCCTGGCGATGTCTCGAAAAACTAAGTGGGCACTCGGACCCCATGGCCCAAGTGTTTCAACCCCAAACGGCTCGAACATATAAGTCCCAATAAGACTGGAGTATTTGCGCCGTTTGAGGTTTTCCGCACCCGCAGCAGCCGCTCCAGCACAGCCTGCCGTGCTAGGAAGATGGGATGGCGCAAGGGTGTCGACACACGTTGCATCCCACACCAAAGGCCTACCTACCTTCCAAGGCATTATGGTCATTCCGTCTGGTCTCTTTCCATCGTCGCGTGCTAAGCCATTGGGTTCTAAAACAGCTGGCACCCCGGCGGTGACAAGAGCACGACGGATGATGTCATTGATGCTGGCGTGCCGTGCTATCCGGCCTGCGCTCTTACTGCAGGATAGGCCATGTTGTCCGAGGCAGTCGACACTGACACCGCATTGGCAGCGATTTTCGCAAAGCTGTCAACTGCTAATGAACACAAGATTTTCCCTTTTTAGTTCAATAAAAGCTTGTTTTTAAAAAGATTTTATTTTATCTTAGATAAAGCACAGAAATCTCGACGTTCTGACTTCGCCATATCAGTAGATAGTTCCGTGCGAAGCAGGGGCATGTCGCTAGTTGAATTATAAATTAAACACGCTGGAGTTCGTGCTTTGATGCAATCAAGATGGTAATTACTTAAGAGCTATCATCGACACATTAGGGTCATTTCAGACCAGTGATATTACAAACAGTATGATGTGTCTAAGTAATGAATTAAACTAGTAAATTGTGAGATGAGTGAGCTCAAGATATTCAACGCTTAAGGATGCAGATTACGCGTAGAATTCCAGAAAGATCAGGCCTAGGAGCAAAACACGTGTGTTTTGGTTCTTTTTATGCTTATGTGCACATCCATACAAAAGCTCACGCCTTCTTCCCATGACGGTAGGCAGAACCTACAGAACGCCACCTGCTACGATCCTTACATACTGTTTTTGCTTCGTTTACGTTCATACATCAGGTCATATACGCACACCGGCTGCGAGTACTACGCATCTGACCTTTCTGAAGCAAAAGCAAAAGTGTGGTCTAAACTGGTCTAATTAAATGTATGTTTTTTTTTTAGTGCATGCACACACACTGCGACCTTTCTATTTTTAACTGACGAAAAAAAAGGAGATGGTTCTCAAGCCAACGCGTATATATATATTTTTTTATGTATGACCACGTATAACTTTTTACAGAGTAATCCGATTTGAGCTATTCTTGTTTTATTTGTGAGGGTATACCTCAAACTTAGCCCCATGTAAAATTAATTAACTTTGTTTGGGTCGGTTTTGAGTTAGCTTCAATAAATAATACGTATTTTTTCCACTTAGTCTATTTGGCTGATGAGGGGCTTGTGGCTAAGAAATAACAGCCGCACGGGTCGATCGATCAGGTTAAACTACGCTTGCCGCGGTTGGTCCGTGGATGGGTGACCATCTTTACATATCAAGAGACCCCTCCGTGCCTCGGAAAGCACGTTAAGCCGTCATTCGTGTATCTTTGACAGTCGTTATGGGTCTGACAACCAGTCTTCAGTAACTGGGTTGTGGCGGTCAGATAGGCGGTCGCTCCATGTAAAATACTGGTATTCAGTTGCGTCCGGTTAGACTGGAAGCCGACCCCCATAATGGTTGGGAAAACGCTAGGCAGATGATGATGAGTCTATGTGGCTGATGTTCTAATAAGTTCCTGTCACTGGTGTTTACATAGCTGGAAGTGGTAGAAGAATTTTTGTGCGGTAGGTATCACAACTAAAATGTGAAAAATAACTTTGATTTCGGAAGTAGGTGGCAAAAACGAAAATACAAAACCAAAGACACTGACTTCCGAAATCAAAGTTATTTTTCACTTTAGTGTTTTTTTTTTGGAAGTCAGTATTATTTTTTGTGAAAAAGTTTTGTTACTTTCGTTTAGATAATATTATAAATGACTCTTTTGTAGCAAAAGAAATATATTTCTATTTAAGGTTAAGTAAGAATAATTTGAAAAATGTGGTATTTTCTTAGATGCGAAACCACCACTAATAAGCAATAGGGTAAGGTTGTGTTAGACGTACCATCGCGGACATTTGCGGTGCACTTTTCAACCTTATTACCTTAGCAATAAGGTCGAAAAGTGGTTTGCCGCAAATGTCTGCGGTGGTACCAGCGCCTAAGTCGTACTACAGTAATATCCTCTCCACTGTCGACCTAGTGGTCGGTAACAACAGAAAATTAATTGTGTCTCATATCATGAAAGTTCAAGGAATATTTGCTGTTCTGTTCATAAAAACTGACATCTAATGATGCAAAACTTTACAGTTTAGTCGCGTTAGTTAACTACGCAATCCGCTGGATTCGACTGAAAATAATAAAAAAATAATAAGATATTTCATGCAAATCTGTAAGCCATTTCTGAAATGAATATAACGATAAAGATAATATTTTTGTTCTTGAGTTTTCGTGTTTTTTAGACATTAATTTTAGCATGAAAAAATCGTATGTTTAGAATAAATTATGTCAGTGGTTTCAACTTTAAACTTCCTTGTAAACTAAAACTTTAAACTTTCAATAAACGTACGAAAGGAATTGTGTTAAAAGGAATATTACTGATTGGCAGTGTGTCCCTCTCGCACAATGTGGCATAGGTCATTATTAATCTACTAAATTTAGTAGTATTTAGTTATATTTTGTGTAAGCACATTAAAAAATAGTAAATGGAAATCGTCTACCTACGGCTCAAAGTAGATATTAACACAAATAATTGTTTTTCTGGATTGAATATTATTGATTAAATATTTAAAAACGTTGTTAATTTTGTCTAGCGCTAATTATAAAAATAATTGCTTCTGTTGAAATATAATAACATTTTATTTTATTTCGACACAAGCAATTTAAAAAAAGTTTGTGTGCGAGCAACACTTAAAAAAACTCGCAGATTTGACAGACTGAAATACTTGATGTCACTTGAGTTGCCATGATAGATCGCCCCGTTTTGTAAATCAAAATTAAATTACGTTTCATAAATGAAAAAAAAAAATCTGTTAATGTTTCACTGAAATATTCATATTTTGAGGTAAATAAACTACAAAGAACATTACTAATTGGTTTTTCAAAATCCGTCAACTAGCCCACGTCACTTGACTACTAAGAAATTATTTCTACGTACTTTTTAATTTATTTAAATACCATCATGTTTTATTCTTATTTTGATTTACGTCTCGACTCTGAGACCTAATTCTAAGCACGACTTAGGTTACAGGTGGTACAAATTAGGTACACATTCTCCGTAATCGTACCGAAGGAGAGTTAACCCCGAAAAAATCCATTATGTTATAATATTTGAGTGTTTCTATCAATGCTATTTGGTAGCTTAATAAATAAATATTCAGTGGATGTAAAAGATTTTGATTAATTTAAATTACCCTAAAAACTACAGCAGTTTTCCCTTACGGCCGAACCCAATAACCTATCTATCATCAGTTTTGGCACAGGTAATGGAGATAGAAAAACCTATCTATGTATAGTTTTAACGTCCTAATAATCTATTAGAGATTATGGAATCTTACCAGCCTGACATAAGGACAGATAGAATTATACTGTCTACCATCAATAGCGATCTGTCTTTTAATGAAAATTGGTTATTGGGTTCGGCCGTTAGGGGGCAGAACTTACACAACCCTACATTCCTAAATAATATGTTCCCACATTGGGTTTAATATAAAAACAAATGAAGACAAACAAAATGACATGCTATACGTCCAAGGCTGACCTACCTTTGTCAGGTAATTGGACAATACACCCTCTTTTTAATACGTAGGGTTTCCTCGTGAATGTTTTCCTCCATAAAATACATAAGTTACATCCTAATGAAAGAAATAAATTGACCCTTGATTGTTATGCCAAAATTAACTCATGTTTATCGCAGATTCTACGTTATTCTGTGGAAGCAACGAACACATTATTTTCAGTTCAGTTAGGAGGTGCCCAGTTGATGGCAATAGGCTCGCCCCTATTACATGGGACTTAAATATAACTGGTAAAATGTGGGTGTACTATAGGTAGGTACATCTCTGCCCAACCCTTCGGTGAAACAAGGCGTCATGTTATGTGTATGTTAGGATAAACATGAGAGAAGCATTATCAGCCTTTAATGTTCCCACTGCTGGGACACAGGCCTCCCCTCGGTCGGTGAGAGGGAGTGGGCCGTAATCCACCACGCGGGCCCATTGCGGGATCGTAGATGTCACAAATGTCTTCGAATTTTCGGTTCTAGGACATGCTGGTTTCCTCACGCTGTTTTTCTTCACCGTTTTAAGAGCAGTGGCGATTAAATAATTTATACAAAGTATAGCGGCTGTCTGGGTTCGAACCTACGATCTACAACTCGTCAGTCACGGCCGTTACCACTGGGCCACCACTGCCACTGCGTAAGTGGTAAATACATTTATTGCCTCTTTTGACCCATTTACTTACATACATATAGGCGAGGGGCATTTTTAAATGGTTTTGAAGTACCTACTTGTTCCAAGTATTTGTGCGAAGGTATCTACAGAACAGTGGCGCAGCTACAATTATCATTAGAGGGAAGCCGAAGAAAAAAATGTTCAGTTCTCATAAACTCAGGCAAAAAATTGTAGGCATTAAGAAGAGTGGTTGTTCCGAAGGAAAGCCGATAGGAATCGGGTTGTATGAAGGCTGCGCCCCTGCTACAGAACATACTAAACCATAATAATAGCACACTTGGCATACAAGGATAATCGTTGGTGCCTAATTCCAGATAAGATTATCTAAGGTGCTCTGCGAGTTGGCTTCGGTTCCACGTACGCCTTCCAAAGGACCGGGACTAATGGTCCCGAGATTGTAAACATGAAAATTAACAATACAACAACAACAATAATAATAACTTAATTTCTAAATGCATCTGAAAATTAACTTCCTACTATTATAAGAACAAATCCCTCTCGAATACTTTTCATACTTAAATCGCAAACTTAATAGTTCACACGTCTACGAACATTTTTCAAAGTCAGAACTTCAAAACTTTATCCTGTAGAGAACGCGTCTCATTTGATGTACGGTTCAATAACCCTCTCTTGAAAGATGGTTTGAAGGAAATACGAAGACTGAGCTTGTAGGTTAGTTGTTGTTTTAATGTAGGTGTTGTTGTACGAATGTTTGGTAATGTTAAGAACGATCAACTGTGAAATAGAAATGATAATATCCTTGTAAATGTCCTCTGTATAATAATATGCTTCTTGATGGATGGATTTGAGGTTAGAGGAAGTGACTTTGTTTACCACGGGATGTGCCAAACACGCTGAACAGAACACGGCTAAGGGGTCCCCGAGACCGTCAATTGCAGTAGGGATGATTCCTGGGTAAAAAAAAAAAGAAATTATATTTAGACCGTCAGTCAGATAATAAAAAAATATTAGACATGTATTTAGCTATATCATACTAATAAAAAATTACTTGCATAAAGTCAGACTGCGGATTCTAATGGAGAGATGTTGAAAGTTTGTGAGGACTACGCGGCTAGGCATGGACTCGTGTATAACGTGAAGAAATGTGAGTACATGGTGTTTGGGGTCGCCGGTAAGTGTGCAGAGTATTCACCTAACCTTACCCTAAATGGCTTGAGCATAAGAAGAGTAAAACAATTCAAATATCTGGTACATATGCTTACCGACGACCTGAAAGACAATGTGGATATTGAGAGGGAGCGCAGGGCTTTGGCGGTCCGCGGTAATATGTTGGCTCGTAGATTCGCCCGCTGCACGGACCAGGTAAAAATAACGCCATCAGGGTCTGTACACGGGTGGTCTGTGGATCAACTACACCAAAAGGTCGCTAGATGTCCTGCGCGTCCAGTACAACAACGTGTTTAGAATGCTCTTGAGACTGCCCCGGTTCTGTAGTGCGTCAGAGATGTTTACGCAGAACCGTACCGGCTTCCACGCAATTGTGCGGAAGAAAATAGCGTCTGTGGCAGCTAGAACCCGGGCCGAGGGCAACAGCATTCTAAAAACAGTGACAGAATGTGTTTTCCTCTTTTATGAGGCATTTTGTGGACAAGATGACCGGTTGAGAAAGTGGTTTCGTCTTCTTTACTAAATGACTCATACCCAAATAATACCCAAATTGTTTTATCTTAATTTATGTATATACTAACACTAGGTTTAAGGTACTTTACTAACACTACGGATCTCTGTTATCTGAGTATTTGAAAATAAATAATAATAATAAAATTGGGGACGGGGAAGTTGGGGCTCACTATGTCACAACTAAGTATAAATCTAGCAAGGCGTGACGTCACGCCACATTTAACCTCAATGTTTCGCCGTAACCTTTTGATTACGTAAAAAAAATACGTTTCCAATATTTTTTAATAATCTACCTGACGAACAAAAAAAATTTTTAGTCATCATCGCTATTGGTCAATTGCCAACAATTTATATTGTAGTAATATTGTCAATCGCTTCAGTTGTAAGTGACCGATGATCAATTTGCACATCAATTTGTAATTGTGTATCAATCACGTAAACATTGAAATTGAAATTGCAATTTATTTCAAATATATTTTTATAAATAAAATTATAAAATTATATCCTAACTATTTAAGTTAATGGTATGTTTATTCAGAATTAAAATGGAATGTACATGTATAACAACTTATACTTAATTAATTAATAAAATAACAAAATGATATCCTAACTTAACTAAAACTATTCACAAGCTAAAATATGGCGTCGAAAATTCCTCGCATCGCTGTCGACTGGTAATGTACCCAAGAGACTGGCGGCATTGCCACGTTGTATGGCAATGCTTAGCCTCTGGCCAAGGTAAAAGCCGGCCCTTGGGTCACGAGAAGTGTCAACTAGCCGTTCGGAGATTTCGTTAAACAAACCATGAGCGCTCAAACCCCACGGCCCGAGGGTTTCAACCCCAAACGTCTCAAAAATATAATTAGCGAAATTGCAATTGATCGTTTCGGGGACTCTTTAGGATCACCGTACGTTCGACCGGAGATCTCGGTGTTTTAGCCAATTGAAGTAAGATACCCCTACATTATAGACAGGGGTCACTTACTTCTGTTGCTATAAACAAAAGGTTCCACCTTCGGACTCTACCAAAGTAACACCAAAGTATGGTTACTTTGGTAATGACTTCTATGCTCTTTAGCGACCACGTTAAACTGTTACTACTTATTTATGTTGTATGTATTACGCTTATGAAATAAATTATCATCATCTGCCTAGCCTTTTCCCAACTATGTTGGGGTCGGCTTCCAGTCTAACCGGATGCAGCTGAATACCAGTATTTTACATGGAGCGACTGCCTATCTGACCTCCACAACCCAGTAACTGGGTAATACGATACCCCTTGGTAAGACTGGTTGTCAGACTTTCGGGCTTCTGACGACCCGTAACGACTGTCAAAGATCCACGAATGACAGCCGGGACCAACGGCTTAACGTGCTTTCCGAGGCACGGAGGAGTCTCGGTATGTAAAGATGGTCACCCATCCACGAACCAACCCCGGCAAGCGTAGCTTAACCCGATGGATCGACCCGTGCGGCTGTTGTTACTTAGCCACGAGCTCCTCTCATGATGAACTACTAATTCACGACGGTAAAATGCAGAAGGTAACAGGACACTAAGAACTAAGAGCTTGTTAGCAAGCAACCAAAGACTTTAAAACACTTAAGTACCCCTTATCGCCAGTCACCAACTCCCCAGATCGCCGACTCACTGCAAACAAGTACGTAATTAGTAATTAAAATCTAATCAAAACTCCGTTCCGCGGCGGATTGGGACAATATTTTACAACTTGTTCCGCGAAATGATGGATGAGCTCCATTTCTCTGTTACATAATATGTAATAAATTAATTAGCAACTTGATTAATTGGACGGTTCAGTGAGAAAAAAATACAAACAATCCCTGACTGAGGAAATTAAATCCGAACCAAGGGACTCTGGAAAATTATTTAAGAAAACAAAAAACCCGACAACAAAAACATATAGGTAACTGAAAAGAAAAAAAAACAAGCATTAGGTATAATGTATAGAGTTTTTGTATCGCAGGCCCCCCCGCCTCCGACAAACAAAAGTGACACAATATTTTAGGTTATGTGTTTTTGCAGTCAGGTTTTCATTTTTTTAAATAATTTGCTTTATTTCAAGGTTTTTAGTTTTATTATACCTAATACATATATATATGTATATTGTTGTAATTATGATTTTTTTTTAAACTAACTTCCCCTCCTTTTTTGTATTTCCAGGTGCAATATATAAATGTTATATAGCCTATGTCACTCCCTGTATTGAGACGAATCTAACGACACCCCATGTGTTAAAATCCATCAATCCGTTTAGGCTACAGAGCGTGCCAAAGAAATAGACATACATACATACATACTCTCGACAAACATTATCCTCCTTCTGGAGTAGTCGGGTGAAAAATGGGAGTAGAGTAAAAAGTGCGAGCCGGACTCGCGCACTATAGATTTCGTAATACTGAAACTATTTATTACCTAGCTTACTTTTTTTTGTGAAGGCTACTTGGGGGAAGAGGTGGAATAAACTGCTGTTTATGAGCAGTGACGAAGGTACGTGGATTTTCTTATTTTTTCTTCAACCCATTTGGACGGGGAATACATATATGTGTATAATAAAGCTTACATTCTCTTCCACGATAGTTAATACAGTAAACAGATTCTGTGAAAACTTTAACTACCCTACCTGTTAAGGTTTAAAAGATCCCGCCATGTGACAGACAGACGGCCCAAACTTAGTAAATAGGGTTCCGTTCCACCATCTGTGTACGGAACCCTAAAAATGTGGAGTTCGTACTATGTATAATTAAATTGTAAAGGGATTTGTAGCTTGAGGCGATTTTAATTAAGGATATCGATCTAAAAGGACGAGGAAGCGAATATTATTATTGAACGTTTGTTATCCGTCTGGAACAGCAATTACCTACAGTTATTTCGTTTATTTTATGTCAAACACATAAAAAATACGAAACTACTAAGTAGTGGATGAATTCATATTGCAATCTTCTCTTCTACAAATTATATCGTAGATTTTAATCACGCTAAAAACATTAGTTTTGTGTATTACCTTTATAGAGGCATGAGGAACAGGGTGTAAAGTTCACTCATCCTCCATAGAAAAGGGAGGATCCTTCGACCAGACGGGTGTTGTGTCTGGTGGGCTACTGCCCGATGGTTGATGTCGGGATGTTGTATATATGCTAGTCGCGCGGTAAACTCTGATTACGCGATGCAGGATTTTGCGTGACGTCAGTGTGATGCGTTCCATTGTGGCGATGTAGATATGCCGCCACACCTAATTGTTAAATCAGCCTGAAACTATCCACTGCTAAGCACTGATAACTCTCCTAAGTTTGACCAGTACATCCGCTTTGCTTTCGACATAACATATCATCACGCCTTGTTTCCCCGAAGGATTGGTCAGAGGTGTACCTACAGTACACCTCTGTAGTAGTAGTCTCTGTAGTAGTGTATATTTCGCGTCTACATTACTCCACGAAGATTGAGGAAGTCGTGAAGTGCTTAAGAGTGAAAACCGTTGGTCTTTGAGGGTCGAAAGGTTGCAATCGCGCCACAATATCAACTTTAAGTCGTTCGTGGTACAAGTTCCAACCCACCAGCCACAGGCCTTCTTGAAAGAGAACTTTTGGCCAAAGGGTGTCGTACATCGACGTTTCCGAGGTCGGTTACGCGACACCACGCAGCGAAACACGACGCCGACAATTTTACGTGTTGAGTAGTTTAATAAGGTTTTTAATATGTATTAGTTTATTAATGTATAAGATTATTTTGTGTATTTTTACTATGATTATGATTAGTATGATTATTACACCCACATTTCGCTAGTTATGTTAAAGTCCCATGTAATAGGGGGTCAGCCTATTGCCATCAACCGGCCACAAACAGACTGAGAAATTCCCGATAGAAAAACCCAATAACACTTTGCCTGATCTCATGCACATCAGTAGCGCTTGCAATCATTAGACCAACCAGGCAGTTTTCCGACAATTTTAAGTACCGACATATTTATTGCCTAATGGAGTCTGGATTTGTGCCCGGTTGATGGCAATAGGCTCGCCCCCTATTACATGGGACTTAAACATAACTGGCGAAATGTGGGTGTACTATAGGTACACCTCTGCCTAACCCTTCGGGGAAACAAGGCGTGATGTTATGTTATTGTCTATATACCGTCAGGCTCTGGTCATCGGACTTTCTGCCACAGCTTTAAAAACACTATATTTTCAAAGGTCATTAAGGTGATGTGTTGAAAAAAATGTGGTTTTTCTATTTCGTGTAACTTGTTGAGTATGTGGAATAGGGATTTAACATTTTGGTATAGGTTTTTTGACTCTTTGGTCTAGTATCATGCAAAAGGAATACACGATTACATGATTTTTTTTCGATACAAAAAAATTGCAAAGTTATATCTATGTTTTTACTTTTTTCGACATCACGGCGTAACGCTTAAGAGTTATGCAATGGAATTTACTTTAAAACAGAAAATTATCATATCAAAGTTTACTCAAAGTGATTTTAAATTTTATTTATTTATTTTGTTAAAAATGGAGTAAATTCGTTTTGGCACATACGTCGTTTTATTCTAAGCGCACGCACATTATAGCCATCTCTTCTTTTGCATTTGAAAAGTCATTGCATCACTTTCGCTCGCGTACTAGATCAGTCGCCTGGTGCGCTTCATCGACGACGGACCTATGACGTTTGTCTGCAGATCGGTGCTATCGGATTTTCGTGATTATAATAATGGTTTATATAGTAAAAGTTAGTAGATTGTTAGTTAATTAGTGTTGAATAGGTATATAAAGACGATTCTTGCGATTGAACTACCTATAACGTATCTTTTCCTATTTGTGACGAGTTTTTATTTAATTAAAAATAAAAATGGGAAGAAATATGAAATCAAAACTAAATAAAATACAACGTTTGAAGTACCTGAGGATGAGGGCTCAGAAAACGAGAGAGAGTAAAAGGTAAGTATATAGTTATGTACAATAATTAGTTTCTATTGTATCAGTTATGAGCACGTTCATGACTGCAATCATGCCCGATGGAAGACAAAGATGACATCTAAAATAAATAATGAGTTGCGCTCGAGAGCCTACTTCTTTTGTAATTTGTTTCTGTTGTTAGATCCTAAATTCTCAACCACTTGACCGGTTTTTATAAATGAACTCATTTTACAGGAAAACAGTATCAATAGCTAATAAGAAAGAATCCAAGTCGCCACCTTCGCTCATAAATTTAGATAATCAGCTACAACCTATTCTTGCCTCGCAAAGTAATAATGGGTAAGCATTCTATTTGCTAGAACAAAATATTTATGAAATAAATATAAAAAGGCTTAAATGTACTGTTTACTTTTTTAGGTTAGAAATATGTCAACAGTACATCAATAATACGTCAAATACTTTTACCGCGTGTGACAGACTAAGAGCACAAAACCGAATGGAGTCGCATTTGAATTGCGAAAAAAGGTGAGTTAAGTCGAAATAATTTATTTTATTTTATTGAGGTATGGATTATTGTGTGTGATTTAATATAATAAGTTAATTTCGGTGTTTTAATCATTTTAGTTTTCTTGCCAACTAGAATAGTTTTTTGCGATTTTTAAAAGTCGTAGAACAAAAGTTATCAATAATAAAAAACAATCTGAATGAATTTCATTATGCTCCACTTGAATGTTGATGAACGTTTTTATTCCAGAAATAAAAGAAAGCAACAACATGATGTCGATAACGAAGACGAGGAAGAAGAACCACTGCCATACGAAATCGAACTTGAAGAAAATGTGAGTTCTCTCATTTTATTTACTATGTACTTTCCAGTATAAAGCTTGGCGTAAATAGCCTTTTTCCAAGTTAACTTATACTTTTTCTTTCAGGAGTCCAAAACTGCCGACATCAGTGGCCACTGAGTTGTTGATGTAAATTACTTTTTTAATGAATTTGTTAAAATATCAAGCCACGAATCAACGTTCCAATGCGGCTTTACAACTATCAAATTAGAATCCGAAAAGTTTCTGGCCTTACATCTGAGTTCACATTTTCTTGTACATTGTGTAACACAAAGTTTAAAGTACAAAACTCAACACAAAGGTTGAATAAAATGGCGGTAGCCGGGATGATGGCAGCTGGTTATGGTAACGCGCAACTTAAACAGTTTTCGGCAGCTGTCGATTTACCATCTATGTCGGAATACAGGTACAAAAAGGTACAAGATGAAGTATGTGACGAATGGGAAGTGACGGCATGGGAAGAGATGAGAAAAGCGGGGGAAAGGGAGAAAGAAGCGGCGGTCAAAGAAGGAAAGGTTACTAAAGATGGAATACCAATAATAGATGTAATCTTAGATGGTTGTTGGGCTAAAGGTTCATACAGAACTAATTATGCTGCACTATCTGGCGCAGCGACAATTATAGGTAGACGATTTCGTCAAGTTCTTTATGGCAGTTTAAAACAAATACTGTTGTATTTGTGCTAGAAAGGGAATGAAGTAGTACAACAACATGAGTGTTTTAAAAATTATAGCGGATCTTCAACAGCTATAGAATCCACTATTATCGCCGAAGGATTTAAACAGTCCATAGAAATGCACGGCGTTATCTATGGACGATACATAGCTGATGGAGACAGTAGCACTTATGCAAAAATACTTGACACTCGACCACATCCCTCAATCACGGTCGAAAAGATTGATTGCAAAAATCACATATTAAGAAATTTTTGTAACAAATTCCAAAATTTAAAAACAGTTACAAAATATCCTAAAACAGAAAGGAACATATTAACTACAAATAAGATTTTAAAGATACGAAAGTACATATGTAGCGCCATCAAATATCATGGCTTACAAAATCTGCAGCAATCAGACAACATAAAAAATCTGCACCAAGATATTACGAATGCCATTTATCATGCATTTGAGCACCATAATTCTTGTAATAAAAATATTTGTGGTGAAAATTCAAATGAAGAATAAAAAACTACATATGTTTAACACACGTCTCTGGCATCAGATGAAATATTTAATCTGCAATGTTGCATCACACTCAAGGAGCTTAATTGAAAATGTAGACAGCAACATTGTAGAGAATTTTAATGGAGTAGTTGCCAAGTTAGTTGGCGGCAAAAGAGTCAATTATGCTCTTAAACGGTCTTATCAGGCAAGGTGCGCAGGGGCAGTAGTATCATTTAACTCTGGGAAATTATTGACTTCTGTCCACAAAACTATTCACAATACCAGTCCTTTAACAAAAATCAAGAAATATGAAGAACGAGTAGAAAATACAAGAATGTACAACCAAACGTTAAATAGAAAAAAAAACGTAAATTGGTTTAAAAAAAAAAGGTTTTAATTATGGCGAAAATGCTGACAGACCTGATATGGATTCTGATACATATAACCTCACAAAATTAACGTCTTTGAAAAATCTGATGAAGAATGCAAAGAGATACAGGAGAGGACAATACTACAGAGTGAAAGTGGGGAGTGGCTAGAATTACGTAGAAATCTTTTAACAGCGTCCAATTTTGGGAAGGTGGTAAAAAGGATAAAAACTAATAGTTGTGCTAATATGGTGAAAAACATGTTGTATAAAGCAAATATCGACCATGTGGCATCTATAAGCCACGAGAAGAAAAATGAAAAAGCTGCTATTGAGCAATTGTCTAATTTAGTACAGGTAATATACAACAATGTGGTTTCTTCATTGACGATAATAAGTACCCGTTTTTAGGGGCAACGCCGGATGGGATTGCTAATGGCATGCTTGTTGAAATCAAATGCCCTATTGCACCTTACAAAGTAGGAATTGACGCTGCGATTCAAGAGGGCAAAATGAACTTTTGGTGTTGTGATAAAAAAACAGGAGAAGTCAGTGTGAATAAAAAATCAGATTGGTTCATACAAGTGCAAGGCCAAATGCACATTTGTAAATTTAACAAATGTTTATTAGCAGTTTGGTATGGGGAAAACAAAATAAAGACTGAATTAGTTTTAAAAGATGACAATTATTGGCATACAATAATGGAGCCCAAATTGTTGTCATTCTACTTTGACTGCCTTTTGCCTAAACTTGTCGACCCACGTTATACAAGAAACAGACCAATTCGAGATCCTGAGTACATAATTTCAAAGAAGAGACCAAACAAGAGAAATGTAGATGACAAAACGCACAGAAATAGAAGATGAAAGAATTCAGGAAAAAGAAAATATTGAATTTCTGCAACAGTGGTGCTATTCTGTAAAGATCCCACCGTGAACATTTAGATGAAGTGAGCGTGATGTGAACTGTCATCCCACCTTACTCTACTGGAAATTGAGCTCACTTCAAACTCACTTCACCTAAGTGCTCACGGTGTGATGTTTACAGAATAGATCGGCTGGAAAACTCTACCGACGAAATCTACGAAACTGATTTAGATTTCAGTACTTTTTAATTAAATTATAAAAAAATTGGTAATAAGGATCCAAAAATTTGCCTATATACGGGGGAAAAATTCATGTTCTTTTTTTAATTTAGTCAAATGACATTAATTCAATAAAAACTTTTTTACAAAAAAAAAACAACCGTCTTCTGAAAAAAAATTACTAAAAACTAGAAAATAACCTTAATTTCGAATGTCGGTGGCTTTTGCTTTTTGACTGTTTTTTGCCACCGACTTCCGAGCTTATTTTGTAGGTTTTTTTTTATTTTCTTAAAATAATGTTTTTATTTTCTTTGTTTTGTGGAGCTCTGTCATATTTCGCCTATAATTTTGTTGATATGTTGTACACTAAAACCATACTTGGGGTAACTAGATTATACCAGTGAAAGAATTATCAAAATCGGTTCAGTAGTTTACGATAAAATTGCGAACATATATTATTATACATACAAATAGACGAGTTTTTTTTTTAAGTAGGTTAAATATTAGAAATATATATATATATATATATTAATTATTTAAATAAAAAAGTATTCTTAGTACATGCACCACGTTTTTATTATAAGAACACAATTAGAAAAGAAATAAACATTTGTTATATACCTTCATTACCTAATTAATTTTTATTATATGGTGTACTAAATAAATAAAATGGTTGAAAATTCAATATTTGTATTATTTGTCTACTCCATACCTCCTGTGTGCTAATATTTCAGGAGTTCCAAGAAGTGCGTACTCGGTTCTCCCGATGTCGACCGCGTAAACTGCATTCGCCGCTCCCCGCGCGGGGGGCTAAGTCACGCCCATCGAGCTATGATTTATTTTCAACATAGCGCCTTAATGATTAATTGTTTATTAATCATCAACAAATACCTAACTTTTATTTTCAAAAAATTAAAACTTGAGTGTAACACTTACTTCCAATATGTTAAAGGCTTTCAAGAAATTAATATATTTTTATACAAAAATATTAGCTACCTAAAATATTGGTAAACATAAAATGGATGGCCCTTTCACTCTGTATCGTGAAAATTAAATCCATTTATTTTAGGTTGCCTGGCAATTTGTCGACACCCAAACATTTTAGTTTAGAGAATGATTTGAACAAGCTTTAATGATTTTCATGTTATAACCTAGATTCGGATGTTTGTTTTATTTACAGGTGTTACTTGTGCAGCGATTGCGTAACAGGTAAATAGGAATTACATACGGGTTTTTACCATAAGCATTAGTAACATTTCCTAAGTCACAGTATCTTCACAATGTAGAGAATGAGAACATAACTGGTGAAATGTGGGTGCCCAGTTTTGCCTAACTTTTCTGAAAATACAGATGTAGATTACTTATAAGTTTGACAGGTCATATAAGTAATCTAAGTTTGTGAAAACCGGCCAAGTGTGTATCGGACCACGCACTTTGAAGGCTTCCGTAGTTGAGATGAATTTATCCCAAGAACAAACTTAACATTGTAGTTGAAAAACGTGTTCTCCACTAAGTTCCAACTGCAAATGTAAGCTTGTTGGAACAATATTGGGATATTTAACATGTTATTTTAAGACCTTACACTTCTTATAGGTTTTCCTATAAGCTATAAGTATTGAACTATTTTCTGTACTTATAGAAAAAATTTAGGCTCAGTAGTTTGGGAGTTAATGGGTAAATTTTCATCTATTTTCTTAAATAACTTTAAAATTATTTATTTTAAAATTATAAAAAAATATACTTGAAACCCCAGCAGGTAAGTCCTTTCATTTGATTTGTCACACGGTGCAGTGTGCCATTATTTTTCTTATTTCTCTCCCAAAGTGACCCCCATAACGGTCATAACCCCGAAAAAAGTGACCCCAAATTAATTTATTTACGTAGCACGTAGGTACGTGTTTGTTCGGAGCAAATTGGCTGTGACAGACGAACAGACAGACGGACGAGTGATCCTATAAGTATTCCGTTTTCTCATATTTTGGACATACGGAACCCTAAAAAGGAGGGGAAAGAACCACAGGCCATCAAAAAAATCGGCTACATCGCTGTTAACAGGAAAACTGCCTAAAAGGCAGTATTGCCACGTTGTAAGGCAACGCTGATTCTTTAAGCAAAAAATAGGATATAATCAGCCATCCATTTTATACAAGGTGGAACAGGACGATTGACATTCCTTTGAACCACGTCAAGAGAATCATGTTCTTTACCCGTATACAAAAAATCAATCAAATCAATACTTTAGCCACAGGAAATTATTTTTCATTTTCTTATTTTTCAACATGATGTATATCAGAGTCCGTAATAATAATAGGTAAACATTGTAAGGTCATGAAGCTGTGCAAAACATATGATTCTATTCTCTGAGTTTGTATTGTTCTGCGACTAAAGTGCCTGCGCCTACCTACCTGCACCCCGCACTACGCCGCCACGCCCCGCACCGCACCGTTGGTCGGTGACTTTTCGTACATAAAGCGTGTTTACTTTTAATAAATAAATAAATAAATAAAACCTTATTTCAGACTAAGGTCCATAATTTTGTTAGTTTAATGCAGTTAATTCTGCTATTTATTTTGTTTGAAAACTAAAATTTTTAAATTTTCCTTTAACTACTACTACTTATAATCTTCGTGTTTTAAAATATTTCGATGGATTAGTACTGTGCTTGTTTTCATTTAATGTCGTACATCAAGGTACACGTTGTATACATTGTATTATGTTATAGTATGTACCAATATCCAAACTGCAAGAATGCTTTAATCCAGATACCGCGCATGGAAACAGCCTTATACGCGCGCCCCGAAACGCTGACCCCGCATAGTAACACACGTCATTCGATGCCCGTGTTTACCGGACGCATATAACCTTTTCCAAAATAAGTAATAATGTGGTATTCTTTATCTAACATCGATCGGAATAAGAATTCTAAGTCGTCATATTTAAATATTGTAATTTTACTCAAATTAAAGTTAGTTGGAAATCATTTTGGTTTTTTTTTTTTGGGTTCTGCAACAGCGACGTGCTTATTTATTATGTAAATATTAACTTGTTTGAAAATAAAAAAGTGTGTAAAATATTATCATCTGATAAAACTAAACGCTAAAGTAACTATAATTAATACAAGCACAGTATTGCATAACCATGTTAAAAATCTCCAGTTTGATCTATTTCAGTTTTCCTTTGGCCTCTGCTCGCTGTATACAATTTGCCAACTGTCTTATTCCATCATCATCTGCCTAGCCTTTTCCCAACTATGTTGGGGTCGGCTTCCAGTCTAACCGGATGCAGCTGAATACCAGTATTTTACATGGAGCGACTGCCTACCTGACCTCCACAACCCAGTAACCGGGTAATACGATACCCCTTGGTAAGACTGGTCGTCAGACTTTCGGGCTTCTGACGACCCGTAACGACTGTCAAAGAACCACGAATGACAGCCGGGACTAACGGCTTAACGTGCTTTCCGAGGCACGGAGGAGTCTCGGTATGTAAAGATGGTCACCCATCCACGAAGCAACCCCGGCAAGCGTAGCTTAACCTGATGGATCGACCCGTGCGGCTGTTATAACTTAGCCACGAGCTCCTCTGCCAACTGTCTTATTCCAAACCACAAAAATGTATTTATATCCACCTTCGTTTTACATTGATTGACCGGATATAGGAAACAAAAGTTAAGCATGCTAGTTTTTTTATGTTTTAGAGAGGAATCGTAATCAAGCATTATTAATTAATCAACCCCGGAGGAAAGGGAGGGGCTCTTGGCTAAATATTAACAGGCACACGGGTCGATCGTAGTCAGAAGCCCGAAAGTCTGACAACCAGTCTTACCAAGGGGTATCGTCTTACCCAGTAACTGGGTTGTGGAGGTCAGATGTAAGCAATCGTTCCTATATGATACAGATATGACCGACCTCATCGAATCTGCCTAGCCGACCCCTACAGAGTTGCCAAAAGGCTAGGCAGATTGATTGATTTTGTGCGAATCCAAACAGGACCACATACTCAGCCAGTCGCGCATACGATCACTAGACAACGAAGCAGTCAACATTTATTTAGTTTATTTACCCAAAAAACTAACTATATTTTTCCATATAAAAAGAAGTTACACACTCAGTCTATCCAGCCAGCGACATCGTAGATTTAATGGTAATTTGATCGTGCAATGTTAACAATAGTAATAAACCGGGCTGTAACCCTGTACCTAACCCATGTTTTTTTTCTGTGGTAATATCAAATCAAGTAACTCGTACCTAAGAAACGGTCATACTACAGATTAATTTATAAACTACAAAGAACTAAGCCACATACGGGACCATGCCTTAAAAAATTCCAACGGCTCCCGAGTTTTATGTAAAGGGGGACAGCCCATTTAATGTCCAGAACATCACTGTCCATTCCAAGGTTGCCTGGAAGAGATCGCAGTATGCGATAAGGCTCCAATTGTATATTTTGTAGTTTAAAATGTATCTTTATGTAATGTGTAATCTGGTGTACAATAAAGTATATATAAATAAATAATAATAGATCATTTTTACTTTTGATTACCAATATTATAAGTATTCCATCACTTGTAGATATTAATTAGGTTTTGTCACGATGTTTTCCTTCAGCGTTTTTAGAGCAGAGTTAAAAAAGTGCCAAAGTAAGGTAACAGAATAATAATCAGAATTGGACCCCAACGACCTTCAATCCGGCACTAGGGGTTCGGCTGTTAGCACTGGGTCCTCATTACCATAAACAAAAATATCCTCATGACATAAATTACCCTCGTGCAAAAATTCTAATTTGCATTTTCCTGTTGACGTGCAATAACGAGTCTCAGTCGGTTTACTTGTTCGATTTACAGTATAAATACACATGGAAATGTCTAAAGCTTCACACAACAAATTCACATCTCTTTGCGAACGTTTCTCGTATTCTACTACACAACAACTACAATGGCTGCCTTCAAGACCACCTTCATTCTTCTGCTGGTTGCCTTCGCAATGGTGATGGTCACCGTCGAAGCTGTCCGTGTCGGACCCTGCGACCAGGTCTGCAACCGCATCAATGCTGAGAAGGACGAGTGCTGCAGAGCTCATGGCTACTCCGGCTTCAGCAGCTGTAGATATGGCCAAATGCAATGTTACTGACGGAACCTCGCAAGTGCAGTATCATAATGTGTGTGTAACCCTTCAATAACCACTGTTCGAACAACATTCAGAGGTAATCGAGACTCCTGACTCGTCGCTGCAAACGTCGTCATTTTTGGTTTAAAGTTTTCATGGCCTATCGAATTCAACATGTACGAGTACTTACCTAATTTAAATTCTCCGATTAAATATTTTAAATTTTGAACATTTTTTTGTCTTTTTCTGTGACCTTCACTTAAGTTTTAAACTCGGGTACCAAATGTTTGGAAACCTTCTGTTTTACACAGATATTCACTACCCACGTTATAACTTACACCTGATTATTTACTGTGTGACAAGACCCAAAATTTCTTGTAACTGCGGTTAACATAATAATAAAATCGCTTGCTGATCAATTCGACACATATTATTACAGTTCATATTCAACGCTCATTCGAAAACATTTACAAAATATACAATTATACATACAGTCATACATAAACTGACACTTTAAAAGAAACTTCTTAAATTCAAAGTAAAAAGATTAGGAACACTAATCTATTTGTACTATAACACCTTAAGAAATCCCAACTCGGTTTAAACCAATCACAAAGCTCCGAAGGGCACCAATAGATTGAAAAGTACTTGGCCAGTTGAAGGAAATCAAATAAACCAACACTTTAGAAACTCCAAGACTTATTGGATCAGGCTCTCTAAGGAAACCTATTGATTGTTGTCAATGGAGGGATCCTTTCTAAAACAATTGATCCACAGAAGGGTGCAATTATAACGCTTAACAAATCAAATAGGATTGACAGTTGAGAGCTCCGACAAACCCGAGCCTCTATCGGTCTTACTCAAGTGTCTCTTTGGCTCAAAACAATTCCTTGTTTCGGGATGTAGGGAATGATTAAAGTACTTGAATCTGCCGATTGCTTTGTTAGTGATTGAGGAAAGTGATACGAGACAAGGCGAGACAAATAGGAAACCATTTGCGTTATGCGTCAAAACTGTCTCCTTCCAGTGCCGATATCTTAACTCGGCGGTTGGAGTCCGCGGACCACGTCGAACTTTTCAGCCCTGAGTGAGTATAGTCGCGCAAAAGAAGTCATTGCCTTTCTTCACTGATTTTTTTACGCTATAAATTGATACGACGATATTTGGTTTTATTGCATACAAAATTGTAGATGGTTGACAGTTGTCACAGATTAATTACCTACTTTCTTTTCCGGCCAAACCCATTATCACCCAGTTGCACAAAGAAACATTTATGCCCCAATACAGCAGCATTGAAGTGGCTCCGGCACAGGCAGCAGAAGGAACACGGGTAGGTTTTAGTCAGTAAAAGTCTGACACGCCCTCACGCTCCGCCCAGAGCGGGAGAAGTCATTTGATGATTACCCATCCAAAAAAAAAAATGCCGCAATACAAAAATAGATCATTAACGCTAATGAATTCATTAATTTAATAATGTAGTACTAAAAAAACAACTTGAGCATAAGTTAATGTTCCATTACCTAAAGTCGTCTTTAAACAATGTTGCTAGTAGATTGAGTGAAAAGAATGAACGTGAGTGAAGGTTTTCATTTTTTTTAAACCTAGCGTAACTCGATGAACAAAATAACATGTTTGACAATTTTGACATGAGATAAGTTTGATAAGTTGTGAGTTTGTTGTATTCCATGTGCTCCGAGTTATTTAGTTTGCATTGTTTTTACTGTGATTTACAATTATTGGTGTGGTAAAAAACACGAAACAAGAGACTAGTTCAAATTAGCACACATACACAGTATTATCATATAGCCTAGGAAAATAGCATTTTGTCTGCGAAAAGAAATCCTTATCCTGGAATTATCTTTATTTAGGCATTGAAAATACTGTGTGAAAAGTCCATTGCGATAGTACATGACATACAAAACATGATACATTAGTACATCACACATCGTACATTAAAAGAAAAGTCCTGACTGACTGACTGACTGACTCATCAACTCCGAGCTCAAACCCTTGGACCTAGAAAGCTGAAATTTTGCAAAGAGGTTCTCTTTATAATGTAGACAAGGAATATGGAAGGATTTTTTGAAACTCAACCCCTAAGGGAGTGAAATAGGGGATGAAATTTTGTATGGAAAATCGTCATTTTTGCAGTTTAAACCTTGAAAATTGGCATTCAGCATTGTACTTAAAAATTAAAAACCACTATTTCAGCGTTTTTGGAAAATCATGCCCTGAGGAGTTAAAAATCCTTACTAACTCATCATCGCTCAGCCCGACTTTCGCCACCGCCAAAGACACTTTAGTAATTCAGAGAACAATAACTTTACTAAGTTCCGTACTTGTATTTATTTCTTTCGAAATTCCCACGGAATATGGATTAAAGAGGATTTATATTGTAGCTTTAAAGTTGCCTTCAAGTTTGGCGTGCAAGTAAATAATTTTCCGTTCCGTTATATATTCCATTACTATTGCTAGGTTTTAGGATTTTTGGAACGAAGTTCTTTTACGTGGCTTGCGGCAGGAGTAAACTGGCAGAAATCGTCACAAACGAAAAAGCGTTCATACTTGTATGCCCATTCCATGCAACTTTCTTCTTTCGAATTCTTCTATCGGATCGATTTTTCGATTTTTTTTTTTATTTCTTTCGAATTTCTTACGAATTGGTCAAAATTAAAATCCAAGATGGCGGCTGTGAATATTTTCAAATTTTTCGTCGTGGGTGTCGTTTTCATAGTTTTCGAGGGTGCTAAAGCCGATAGTGACGTCAAAATGTATATCCAAGATGGCGGCTGCGAACATTTTCAAATTTGTCATCATGCGTGTCGTTTTCATAGAGGTCAAAATGTAAATCCACAGTATTGCATAACCTTGTTAAAATCTCCAGTTTGACATATTTCAGTTTTCCTTTGGCCTCTGCTCGCTGTATACAATTTGCCAACTGTCGTATTCCAAACCACAAAAATGTATATCCACCTACGTTTTACATTGATTGACCGGATATGGGAAACAAAATTTTTAGTGTTCCGTACCCGAAGGGTGCCAAACGGAACCCTTAGGTTGACAGTTGAAATTTTCACAGATTGTGTATTTCTATTGCCACTATAACAACAAATATTAAAAATAAAATAAAGTAAAAAATTGAAGGGGGTCCCCATACAGTAAACTTTAGAATTTGAATTTTTTTCTTACCCTGGCATGTGGTTATTGATTGATGTTATTGTCTAGAACACCCATCAAGCTCAACTCATCGAGTAAAGTACAAATATAATTTTAATTTTTTTTATCTTCAAAAAATAAGAAATAGTGGGCCGCAAAAGTTGTCAGTTTTAGACCATATTTGTACGAGCTCTATCACGACAACTAAATAAGTTAGGAATTTGAAACTTCTGTATATCATGCTGTATTTAATCAACAAAAACTAAAACCGTCGATTCATGTTTTTTTGTCTAAATATTGGCGATTTTCTGCTACTGCAAAAAATAATTTTGTAATTCACAGTATCATTATGAAACACAAAGTCATCTTTGCGATTGTTAAGATTCAAGATGAAAAATAATCTTCGTTTAGTATAATTTTTAAATATGTAGTGTTAATTATTGTACGGTGGTACGGAACCTTTCGTGTGAGAGTCCGACTCGCACTTGTTCGGTTTTTTACGTTTCAGCGAGGAATTGAATCAGGCATTATTACTTAATTACCTATAAGCTGAACACCAACCCCGCAGTAAAGGGAGGGGATGGTGGCTAAAAAATAACAGCCGCATGGCACGGGTCGATCGCAGGTTAAGCTACGCTTGCTGCGGTGTGTTCATGAACCATCCATTACATGATCCCGGCTGTCTTTCGTAGATCTTTAGCAGTCGTTACCGGTAGTCAGAAGCCCTAAGGTCTGTCAACCAGTCTTACCAAGGGGTATCGTCTTACCCAGTAACTGGGTTGTGGAGGTCAGATATAAGCAGTACTGATATGACCAACCTCATCGAATCTGCCTAGCCGACCCCAACAGAGTTGGCAAAAGGCTCGGCAGATTGATTCATTTAGTGCGAATGCAAACAGGACCACATGCTCAGCCAGTCGCGCATGCGATCACTAGACAACGAAGCAGTCAACATTTATTTAGTTTATTTACCCAAAAAACTAACTACATTTTTCCATATAAAAAGAAGTTCCACACTCAGTCTATCCAGCCAGCGACATCGTAGATTTAATAGTGATTTGATCGTGCAATGTTAACAATAGTAATAAACCGGGCTGTAACCCTGTACCTAACCCATGTTTTTTTTACTGTGGTAATACAGGCCGGGACCGCCTTGTCGATCGACTGGGGTTCCTCCGGCGGAATAAATTAGTTTGGACTGCTTATTTATTTAAGTTGGGTCAGTATTTGTAGATATAAGGTTGTAGTGTATGGTTTAAAGTGTGTGCGCATGGAGTTAAAGGTAACCTTCACCTCACAACTCTTCAACCATTCAGGTCTAGTTGAAAACCTGCGTTGAAAGGCATTTGTTGTCTGGCATTTTTTGTCAAAATAGGCTTACTTGGCGCAGCCGTGAGGAACACTTTCCTGTTTTCCTCTTACAGCGGATTATACTTTTTTAATTTATTTTTATATAACATCATATCATCACGCCTTGTTTGCCTAACCTAGGCAGAGGTGTACCTAGAGTACACCCACATTTCGCCAGTTAAGTTTAAGTCCCATGTAATAGGGGGCGAGCCTATTGCCATCAACCGGGCACAAATCCAGACTCCGGGCTGCTACTGAGAAATTCCTGATAGAAAAACCCAATAACACTGCCTGACCTGGGAATCGAACCCAAGACCTCATGCTCAGCAGTAGCGCTTGCGACCACTAGACCAAGGAGGCTGTCTGTTTGTTCCGGCTAATCTCCCAAACAGCTGGACCGATTTTGACCGGACTTTCACTGGCAAATGACTGATGTTACAGGGAGTAACTTGGACTACATTTATTTTAGAAAAATAATTAGGGTTCCGTGCAAAAAAAAAACCCTTGAACCTGTGAAAAAAAGTAGGATTTGAAAAATTCTTTTGCATTTGGTAGCCCAATTCTCGAGGATAGTTATAGGATTTTAACATCACTCTACGACTCTTCGGAGCCGAGTAAAAAGAAAAAGTCAGAAAGAACACTAAGCGACAACGAAGTAACAGCGCGGGCGGGCGATGCAACATGGCGGGTCGTGGGACGAAGGAAGTTTTTTTTTTTTTTAAAGTGGCTGTTATTTTAGTATATTGTGTATCTTACGACTTCCACGCAAACGAAGTCGCGAGGCACAGCTAGTTATATGATAAGACGGCTACCACATCCTACACAGATGTAGGTACCTGTCTCAAAACCCGCATCTTTTGTCTTCTCGTACCTAAGAAACGGTCATACCACAGATTTATTTACAAACTACAAAGAACTAAGCCAGATACGCGACCGTGCCTTGAAAAACCCCAACGGGTTCCGAGTTTTATGCAAAGGGGGACAGCCGGTGGGATTTAATTCCTCCTAAAACTTGCGACCTCCTTGGTTCACGGGCCATTCGTTCTAACATCTAGGGCCAAGTAATGAGAATCTAGCCTAACACGATTTACAGGGTACTTGGGTAAATCTCGTATTTTAGTAACCCATCAGGGGTAGGTTTTCAAAAAACCCTGATACACGTTATTCTTTATTTTCGGTTTTAAGTATAAATACTGAGTTTCGAGTTAATCTGACCGCGCGTTAAAATTCTTCCCACCCCCAACTCAACTTCTTCTTCACAACTTTGACACCCCCCAATCCCCCTTTAGGGGGTAGTTTAGAAAAACAAAAAATGACAAACTTCATAATTTACTTAGATAAGTATTCGTGCCAAGTTTCAAGTTTATTACCTCAAGAAATAAGATTTTTCATACAAACAAGATCCCCCCCTTTTCACGCACTTAAAGGACGAATTTACAAAAATCCTTCCTTAGTGGATGCACAACATAAAAGGCAACAATTGCCAAAATTACAAGGTTGTAGCCCCAGCGGTTTAGGCTTTGTGATATTGAATCAGTCGAGACAAGTAATTATATAAACCTACTTAGATAGATTTAAAAGCTTTTATTTATTTTAGTGGCAATTGTAGGTATCTTAGGTGGACTTTCGCAAATTAACTTTGGAAAACTTCCTATTCTATTCTATTTTTCTTCTATACCAGTGATGCCGATGTCGACATTATTGTGCTAATGTCAGATGCGTGTGAAAAAAAAACTAAATCCAATACCAGTTGGCTGATGAGTAATAATTGAACTTAATATGATACTTGCTGACGAGTATTAGAACACTAAAAGAAAAACTTCCTGTTACTGTCAGTTTATCAAATTGAAACCGGTTTTGAATCTATGACATTACATTTATTTGACCATTTGACCGGATGCTGAAACCAGGATCGTCTCAACAAGATCCTTTACTGATTATCATAAAGTTATCATATTATAAATTACACGTACCGTATTTTTAATAGCTCATTTTTCCTTTGTTTACCAATATTATAGGTATTCCATCACTTGTAGATATTAATTAGGTTTTGTCACGATGTTTTCCTTCAGCGTTTTTAGAGCAGAGTTAAAAAAGTGCCAAAGTAAGGTAACGTGTATGACCAGAATTGGACCCCAACGACCTTCAATCCGTCACTAGGAGTTCGGCTGTCAGCACTGGGTCCTCATTACCATAAACAAAAATATCCTCATGACTGAAATTACCCTCGTGCAAAATTTCTAATTTGCATTTTCCTGTTGACGTGCAATAACAAGTCTCAGTCGGTTTACTTGTTCGATTTACAGTATAAATACACATGGAAATGTCTAAAGCTTCACACAACAAATTCACATCTCTTTGCGAACGTTTTTCGTATTCTACTACACAACAACTACAATGGCTGCCTTCAAGACCACCTTCATTCTTCTGCTGGTTGCCTTCGCAATGGTGATGGTCACCGTCGAAGCTGTCCGTGTCGGACCCTGCGACCAGGTCTGCAACCGCATCAATGCTGAGAAGGACGAATGCTGCAGAGCTCATGGCTACTCCGGCTTCAGCAGCTGTAGATATGGCCAAATGCAATGTTACTGACGGAACCTCGCAAGTGCAGTATCATAATGTGTAACCCTTCAATAACCACTGTTCGAACAACATTCAGAGGTAATCGAGACTCCTGATTCGTCACTGCAAACGTCGTCATTTTTTGTTTAAAGTTTTCATGGCCTATCGCATTCAGCATGTACTTACCTAATTTAAATTCTCCGATTAAATATTTTAAATTTTAAACATTTTTTGTTTTTTTTTTGTACCTTCACTTAAGTTTTAAACTCGGGTACCAACTGTTTGGAAACCTTCTGTTTTACACAGATATTCGTTTAATAGATGACACTACCCATCTTATAACTTACAGTTCATTATTTACTGTGTGACAAGACCCAAAGTTTCTTGTAGCTGCGATCAACATAATAATGAAATCAATCTGATCAATTTGACACATATTATTACAGTTCATATTCAACGCTCATTCGAAAAAATTTACAAAATATATAACTTCTTAAATTCAAAGTAAAAAGATTAGGAACACTAATCTATTTGTACAATAACACCTTAAGAAACCCCAACTCGGTTTAAATCAATATCACAACACTCCGAAGGGCACCAATAGATTGAAAAGTACTCGGCCAGTTGAAGGAAATCAAATAAACCAACACTTTAGAAACTCCAAGACTTATTAGATCAGGCTCTCTAAGGAAACCTATTGAATACATCATGTTGTCAATGGAGGGATCCTTTCTAAAACAATTGATCCACAGAAGGGTGCAATTATAACGCTTAACAAATCAAATAGGATTGACAGTTGAGAGCTCCGACAAATCCGAGCCTCTATCGGTCTTACTCAAGTGTCTCTTTGGCTCAAAACAATTCCTTGTTTCGGGATGTAGGGAATGATTAAAGTACTTGAAATTGCCGATTGCTTTGTTAGTGATTGAGGAAAGTGATACGAGACAAGGCGAGACAAATAGGAAACCATTTGCGTTATGCGTCAAAAATGTCTCCTTCCAGCGCCGATGTCTTAACTCGGCGGTTGGAGTCCCCGGACCACGTCGAACTTTTCAGCCCTGAGTGAGTATAGTCGCGCAAAAGAAGTCATTGCCTTTGTTCACTGAGTTTTTTTTTATGTCATAAATTGATACGACGATATATGGTTTTATTGCATAAAAATTATAGATGGTTGACAGTTGTGACAGATTAATTACCTACTTTCTTTTCCGGCCAAACCCAATAACCTATCTATCACCATTTTGGCATACTGGAGATAGGAAAACCTATCTATGTATGGTTTTAACGTCCCAATAATCTATAAGAGATTATGGAATCTTACCGGCCTGACATAAGGACCGACAGAATTATACTGTCTTTTTTTATTTCTTTTTATTTCAGATAGGTTTGCTCTTGACTCTAGTCTAGGTCAGAGATGACAGAGACAAAGTCGAAGATGGAGCGAGCTTACCCAGAAGAAGCCTGTTAACTCTCAGTTTGAAGAGATCGGGGTTGTATACGTTCGGAAACACAGACGCAGGCAGAGAGTTCATGGGCACGCCACAATTGCGGCGATAAGTCCCCTCTTTGAGGAGTGGCTGGAGAGGCGCCACGGCGTCCTCACTTTCCGTCTGACGCAGGTCCTCACCGGACACGGGTGCTTCGGGAGGTACCTGTTCCGGATAAGGCGGGAGGAAACGCCCGGGTGTCACCACTGTGTGGATCGCCCGGAGGACACGGTGGAGCATACGGTGGAGGTCTGCCCGGCTTGGGCGGAGCACCGCCGTGTCCTCGCGGAAGCGATCGGCGGCGGCGATCTCTCGCGTCCGGCCCTGGTCCAGGCCATGGTACGGAGCGAGAGTGCATGGGAAGCCATTACCTCCTTCTGCGAAGCAGTAATGCTCGTGAAGGAGGAGGCGGGACGCGTGAGGGAGAGGCAAGCTTTGCACCCTCACGCCCCTAGTCGTCGCAGGAGACGCCCTGGGCGTCGGGAATTGGCAGCTGATTCCCGGCCACCGTAGGCGCGGGCTTGCGGACGGCAAGCAATGGGTAGCTCGCCGTCCGGTAAGGACCAAGCCCGAGTCGACGGCGCGTCGTGTTCCACGCGCGCCTCAAAGAGATGTCAGCACTATTGACGGGGTCCGCTAGGGCCGATGCCAGCTAGGGTTGCGGGATGTTCGAAAGAGTTACCGTGGCCCCGGCACAGGCAACAGAAGGAACACGGGTGGGTTTTAGTCAGTAAAAGTCTGACACGCCCTCCCGCTCCGCCCAGAGCGGGAGAAGTCATTTGATGATTTCCCATCCACAAAAAAAAAAAAAAAGGCAGAGAGTTCCACTTCTTTGCTGTGCTGTGTCTACCACCAATAACGATCTGTCTTTTACTGAAAATAGGTTACTGGGTTCAGCTGTAAATCATTTAACGGTCAAACCCAATAACCTATCTATCAGCAGTATTGGCATACTGGAGATAGAAAAACCTATCTATCTGTAGGGACAATGTAAGTATGAATGTTATGCGTCAGCGGTTTGGAGTGTGAAACTGAGGTGTGTGTGTGGGTGCGATCTCCAGTTACTGCGCGCTGCCGTGCGCGCGTTTTCTACTTGAAATATTTCGGGAATAAAATAAGCATACTACAGTGACCAAAAAATTTTATTTAAATACATGAGTGTCGCAGTAACCCCCGTGGCAAACCCAGTAGGCATAACCGAGCTATGGTGAGCTGATCTCGTGCTCGCCTTACCTCTAATGATTTACATATATCCGAGGCATCCCAATTTAGTCGGATAGAGGGAAGGATAATAACCGTGTTTACGCTTATATAACAACCTAAGGAATGCTTGTTATACTTTTTCCAGTAAAAGCGCGTAGGCACGTTCGTGTGGATTCCACACGCAGCAGCTGGATTCTAATTTACTACAAACTAGTTGCTGACCGCGGCTTCGCTCGCGTGGATGTCTATACTTCCCTATTTGAATCGTATTTTATTCACAATTTTCATAGGTTTTAATTTTTTTGCTCGGAACCCTAATTCTTTTTCTAAAATGAAAGTACCCTAAGTTACTCCTTATCACATCAGCTATCTGCCAATGAATGTCTTGTCCGAAATCGGCCCAGCCGTTTCGAATTTCAAGGATTTTAATTTTTTTGCGTGTAACGCTATTTTTTTTTTCTAAAATAAAAGTACCCTAAGTTACTCCTTATAACATCGGCTATCTGCCAGTGAAAGTTCCGTCAAAATCGGTCTAGCCGTTTCGGAGATTAGCCGGAACAAACAGACAGACAGAAAGACAACAATTTAAAAAATTGCTTTTCGTTATAAGTACCGTGTATACTTTCATATGCATTTAGTAAAAAGCTGTTATTTTGACATTACAAACAGACACTTCAATTTTATTTATTTGTATAGATAAACCAATTACAGGCACTTTTGAATTGTCAAGGGATCAGTCAGTCAGAAAGATGAAGCTAGTTTGCCCATTCCAAAGCGTAGTAGGTTCCTTTGGAGAAGAAACTCCACGGACACTCTAAGTTAAAATATTGTTACAAAATATTGGACGCATCATTCATGTTGAAATTATACATGTGAGAATAATATAGAAAGACGTGCACGTTAAAAGCGTCTCTAATAAAAAGATAAAAACAAAAAACAATTCAAAAATTCAAATAAGCCGTGGCACCACCACCATATAACCAGTCCCTACTGACGGCGCCCTTCACGAACATGACGCATGGATCAGCACCATTCAGCTGAACTGTTTTGAAGGGAACCTAATGATCCAACACACACGCCACCATCAGCGAGACATTAATTGAGCGAGAGAGTGACATACATACTGAGAGAATACGACTTGAACATGGGCACATTCAAGTTAATGAAAGACGTACCCAGTAAATGGTAGCTTTTTACATAGTAGGTACATAGTGCTCACATGTGTGCTATGCAATTATACAATACTAAGAGATAAAATTTATACAATGCAAAGATAGTTTTAACAATCTTCAGCGGCTCCAACAATATTATCGAGTGCTAATCAATTAGTTTATGCGCCCTTGTGGAGCAGGATCAGCGTTGAGCCAAGCCTCTGTGATGTAATCGCGATGTAACCTGGCGTAAGCAACCACTATGCTACATTATTCCCAAACATTATTTGCTACTCACTTCGTAAGATGTATCTAATGGAGAGACTTATTTATTTTCCTGTTTACATAAACATAGCCCGAACGAGGTAAATACTTACTAACAAACCAGCTACATGTCGGTAAGTATTTACCTCGTTTTCGAGTATTAATACAGAGGGAAATGTCTAAAGCTTTACAAAACAGAACCAGATCTCTTTGCGAACGTTTCTCGTGTTTCTACTACGCAACAACTACAATGGCTGCCTTCAAGACTACCTTCATTCTGTTGCTGATTGCCTTCGCAATGGTGATGGTTACCGTCGAGGCTGCCCTCGTCTCACCCTGCGACCAGAACTGCGAACGTGTCAATGCTGAGAGCGACGAGTGCTGCAGAGCTTATGGCGTGGGGCGTTTTATTAGGTTCGGTTAGATATGTTTGTACAATAAGACACTGTTTTCACAGCGTTAGACGTGCTGCCACTACGGCTGCTCGGACAAGGCTGCGAGCAAAGAGTATAGTAATAAATGACTACGAGTGCGGCGCCCCGCACTCCCTCCGCCGCAGCACCCCCACCACGGCACGCATAACTTGTTTATCAATAAAACGTCACATCTCTTCTTTGCAAAATATTAAAAAAAAATCATTTTTTGCTTTTAGAATAAATGGCCGACAATTTAAACATATTTACTAATAATCAAGTTAATTCATCACATATAAAAATCAGTCACAATCATGAATTCTTTATGATCTAGTGACTAGTCTACTGTAAACATATTTAATTGATTGAATTGATGGACCGTCCTCTCTAATTGATGGACCTTCTACTTTCGTTAAATGAATAATGTTTCTACGTGACGTCTGTCCTACTATCATCCTGTACTTCCAAATCACTACCTATTTTGTTTGATACTGTATGAGATTGATCATTAACTTGTGAAAAGAAAGAACATACGTTTATTTACGGTAAACATGACGCAAAGAAAGAACACAAACACAAAAAGAAACAAGTTGGGGGAAAATATGCCAACGCTCAGCATAATGCTGCGACCTTATGCGAGACAGAACCCCAGCGCTGATTAACAACGATAGCCGGCGTTATTTTGGAGTTCATTTGTTTCCTTTTATCATATTTTTTACATAAACCTTTTCCCAAATGGTTATTTTACTTTCCTCAGTAGAGTTATTCCAGCCTTCCCGTTCCTTACCTTGCATTTTCATTTCTGTGTATTTTATCTTTAATTTCTAAATCAGTTGTAGCATGTACTAAAACTAAAACAGAAGTTAATATCTCTGAACTGCCGCCTAAAATCATCTCGGAAGGGAATTCTTCTGTACTAAGTGAGGAGTACTATTATACATCATCAAGTACTTTAGAATATCCAGTTTCCAACCAGATTTTTGGACTTAACTGATTTTTAATCGCCACCACCACTAACCACTGTTTTTTGAAAAAAAAAAATTATCTGCCACAGCAGTCATCGACCATTATTTTAATGTCTTGTTATGTTTTCCTCTTTTTTTGTTTGTTTAATGTCTGTACTTACTAACATAGTCGTAAGTTTTACTAACAGTCTTGTTGAGTCCTGGTCACTCGAATAAAGAGAAATTCTATTCTATTCTATAATTATACTAAAGGTATGTTAACAAAAGCAGCTTAGAAATGGTCAGTCCGAACTGGTGGCACTTGTGACACGGATAGAAGAGGCTACCCAGTAGATGACCAATTACTTATTCTATGAAAGCCACCACACAGCTCAGGAGGGATTCCACCATTGTTTGTTAGAAAGCCTTACCTTTGAACCATTTTCTGTTACATATTGCAACGAGCAATTTAATTCAACGTAATACAATTCAGGACAGAAGCTGACCAATTGTGTGGAGCAGCAGAGATTAAGGAGTTCTAGTGTCGTTAATTTTGAACAACTTTGCCAACGTTGCGAGTGTCAATAGTGTGGACTGATGGATGTAAGTTTGTTGTTCTGTTTCAGTGTTCAGATCTCATATCTGACTTGCGCAGTTTAATATTTGATCAGTGATTGTGAGGAGGGGATCCGCAAGGATGCGTAAATGAGCTGCTAACTAAATGTCATTCATTTCATACGATACTCGTGCATTGTGTTTAAACATACATTGTACAATGTAGGTATGTGTATGTAGCATATTAAAATTTGATGAGCTAATGGGATAAATATGAAGGTACTGGGGTAGAGGTGGATGAAGAACGGAAACTCTTCTTGTTAACATCACGCCAGTATTCTCCGAGTTATGCAAGATGCACAGATGTAGGTATTATTTTGGTTAGAAAACGTACATATTGCTAGATAAGTTTTGCACAAAATCAATAGTAGGTACACTTACCTATATATCGCCATCTATGCTTAAGTCCCGAGTAATAAGGGCCAAATTGCCATGCTCTCGAACATAGCACACATTATTAAAATGCGGCAGACGACACGCCTAGTTACGTATGCACATGTTATATTAGTTTGTTTTATATTCGAATTCCAAAACATTCATTAGCCAAAGGTGGGATTGCTAATTTCTAGATAGATATAATTATTGTCTGTAAGATGAGATAAAGTTCGAATTTCAAAAAAGCATGGCGTCATTATCAATCTATACAAATAAATAAAATTGAAGTGTCTGTTCGTAATGTTAAAATAATCACTTTTTACTAAATGCATAGGAAAGTATAAATGGTTCTTATAACAAAACAGCACATTTTTTAATTTTTGTCTGTCTGTCTGTCTGTTTGTTCCGGCTAATCTCCGAAATGGCTGGACCGATTTTGACGGGACTATCACTGGCAGATAGCTGATGTAACGGCGGGTAACTTAGGCTACTTTTATTTTAGAAAAATAATTAGGGTTCCGCGCAAACAAACCAAAACCCATGAAATTTTTAACAAAAAGTCGGATTTGAAAAATTCTTTTTGCATTTGGTAGCCCAATTCTCAAAGACAGTTATAGGCTATTTAACATCACGCTACGACTCTTAGGAGCCGAGCAAAAAGAAAAACGTCAGAATTATGAACAAAGTCGGATTTGAAAAATTCTTTTTGCATTTGGTAGCCCAATTCTCGAAGACAGTTATAGGCTATTTTACATCACGCTACGACCCTTAGGAGTCGAGCAAAAAGAAAAAGTCAGAAAGAACACTAAGCGAAAACGAAGTAATAGCGCGGGCGGGCGATTCAACGCGACGGTTGGCGACGGGTCGGGGGACGAGGGAGTGTTATTAAAATGTGGCTGTTATTTTAGTATATTGTGTACCTTACGACATCCACGCGAACGATGTCGCGGGGCACAGCTAGTACCCAATAAGCTTCAATAAACGCGGCTATCGTTAAAGTACCTAATCATGAATTAGGTATCTACATAATCAATAAGTAAAATCTAAACTTTATACTACTGAAACTAGAAAATTATTATAGAAATACCAACATAGGGACTTGCGGTTTCTTCCTTGAGGAACCAGTGCCTACATTTATTCTTTATTTGACAGTAGGAGTTCAATTGCCACTTTTTAAGGTCACCAAATTCACGGGTTTTATTTAGGTCACTCACACATATCTCATAATTTTAAGGTTCATATATTTATAAGTAGATAATTTTAGGAATTTTTCTGTCAAATAAACCTATTTTTCTTTCTTTCTTATGTTTCTTTTTCCACAACACGCGCGCGTAAACATTTGAATTTGCGGTTTTTGACTACTGACCATAGACCTACTTAATGTCTTTTATTTTACTTCTTGGGTGTGTCTATGACAACGATTAGGTTCTGTCTGACCTAATAAAATGGGAGGTTCGATTATAGAATAAATCTTAATATAAGTATAGGAGTCTTTCAATAAATTATTTGTGTTATGAATTACCTATATCACAAGAGGAATTTAGGAGTCCCCGAAACGATCAATTGCGATCGATCTATTATCATCAATTAATATTGCAGTAATATAGACAATCGCTTCAATTGCACTGGGTAGACGGTCAATTTGCCCATCAGTGTGTATCAATCACGTAAAAATTGACAATTGCAATTGATCATTAAAAGTGGCACCAGCCGATCTATTCTGTAAACATCACACCGTGAGCACTTAGGTGAAGTGAGCTCAATCCCTAGTAGAGTAAGGTGGGATGACAGTTCACATCACGCTCACTTCACCTACATTTTCACGGTGGGATCATTCCAGAATAGCACCACAGGGATTAAAAAGTTGTGTGGAAATCGATTGTTATGGTATGGACATGTGATGCGAAGGAATGAGGAAAATGTCGTTAGGAAAGTTTTGTGGTTTGAGATGACGACTAAAGAAGATAATTATGGAAGAAAAAGACATGTTGCGCCGACCCCAAATAAATTAGGATAAAGACAAGATAAAGATGATGACCACAAGTCGTGATAGGTAAAGATTAAAAATGAGGAAGCGTAGATCAGATTATGTGTTTATAACTTTATAAATAACTAGCTGTATTCCACGACTTCTTTCGCGTGGAAGTCGTAAGATACACAATATACGAAAATAAATAACAGCCACATTTTAATAAAACTCCCTCGTCCCCCGACCCGCCACGTTGCATCGGCCGCCCGCGCTATTACTTCGTTTTTGCAGTGTTCTTTACGACTTTTTTTCTTTTTACTCAGCTCCTAAGGGTCGTAACGTGATGTTAAATAGCCTATAGGTAACCATTCTCGAGAATTGGGCCACCAAATGCAAAAAGATTTTTTTGAAATCTGACTGATAGTTCCAGAGTTATTTTTGCATGGGTTTTATTGTTTTTGCGCGGAACCCTAATTATTTTCTAAAATAAAAAGTAGCCTAAGTTACTCCTTGTAACATAAGCTATCTGACAGTGAAAGTCCTGTTAAAATCGGTCCAGCCATTTCGGAGATTAGCTGGAACAAACAGACAGACAATTTTTTTTTTTCATTTGTTATATATATGTTCCGTATATACCAGAGGCGAAGCGCGCTAACAACTCCATTCCTACCGGCTTCCCTTTGGTGGGTCGGAAGAGTAACTTCACCTACCACGATTGAAAAATAGCACATTCAGTAATGTCTACGATTGCCAAGTAATATATATTCCAACAACAACACAAATTGTTCTAAATAAGCCGGCGCCACAACGTGATAATCGTATTTGTAACTAAACAATTTCTTCTTCGGCTTCCCCTCCTATGAAATGTCAAGCCTCGCCACTAGTATATACTGTCAGATGCATTTGGTAAAAAGCTGTTATTTTGACATTACAAGCATACACTTTATTTATTTGTATAAATTAGTCAAATTAATCTAGGTAGGTAATACCTACGTACAATGATGAATAAACAACAACTATACTATAAATTATTCCCAATCATTACTTGCTGCTTATAGACTTCGTTAGATGTACCTATCTAATGGACAGCCTATACCAACCTATTTTCCTGTTATCACACAAAAACAAAGTCTTAGCTGGCTTGTATTTTTCCCGTTTTCGAGTATAAATACAGAGAAATGTCTAAAGCTTCACACAACAAATCCACATCTCTTTGCGAACGTTTCTCGTATTCTACTACACAACAACTACAATGGCTGCCTTCAAGACCACCTTCATTCTTCTGCTGGTTGCCTTCGCAATGGTGATGGTCACCGTCGAGGCTGTCCGTGTCGGACCCTGCGACCAGGTCTGCGGACACGTCCGCAGCGATCCTGAGAAGAACGAGTGCTGCAGAGCTCATGGCTACTCCGGCTTCAGCAGCTGTAGATATGGCCAAATGCATTGTTACTGACGGAACCTGGCAAGAGCAGCAGTATCTCAGCAGTAACTCTCCGACTCCATTATTCGATTAACATTCAGAGGTAATCAAGACTAGATTTTGTCAATATTTTTGTTAAACGACCTAAGGGATAAGCTCCACATAATTCGAATTAAGTATGTAATTTAAATTGTCCGATTAAATATTTTCAAACCTTTAAAATCTTTTAACCGATATCACATACCCATACCCTACAAACATCAAAAAATATTCGAATTCAGTCACGCACACAAGCCTATCTAATATTCATGACACGGGGGATAATATCGAATGTTTAATAAGTACCTATTCCCTGTCTTGATCACGACAGGCATGCACAACAGGTTCACGCGTTTTAGTGCTATAGGTAGTATCGGGGAGTAAATAACAAAATAATGTTCTATACGATACGAGATATTTGGTGGTAGTACCTCGAAGCAGATTAAAGTTATGTAATAGAAACATGGCGGCGATAAATAATCTATACAAATAAATAAATAAAATTGAAGTGTCTGTTTGTAATGTCAAAATAACAGCTTTTTACTAAATGCATGTGAAAGTATATACGGTACTTATAACAAAAAAGCAATTTTTAAAGTTATTGTCTCTCTGTCTGTCTGTTTGTTCCAGCTATTCTTCGAAACGGCTGGACCGATTTTGACGGGACTGTCACTGGCAGATAGCTGATGTTACGGAGAGTGACTTAGACTACTTTTATTTTAGAAAAATAATTAGAGTTCCGCGCAAAAAAATTAAACCCATGAAATTGTGAACAAAAAGTTGGATTTGAAAGATTCTTTTTACATTTGGTAGCCCAATTCTCTAGGATGGTTAGAGGCTTTTTTACATCAAGCTATGACCCTTAAGAGCCGAGCAAAAAGAAAAAAAGTCAGAAAGAATGCTAAGCGAAAACGAAGTACCAAATAGCGCGGGCGGGCGATGCAACGCGGCGGGTCGGGGGACGAGGGAGTTTTATTAAAATGTGTCTGTTATTTTAGTTCATTATGTATCTTACGACTTTCACGCGAACGAAGTCGCGGGGCACAGCTAGTTTATAATAAACTACCAGAAATAATAAGAAAAATGAATAACTTAGAATTTAATAGAACTTTAAACAACTAGCTTTGTGACAGATGTTTTTATTCAATAGATGATTATTTAAATTTTAAACAGACATGATGTTTAACTATCTAAATTTACGAATACTTTTATAAATTTAATTATAATTATTGACCCGTTATCTGTTGCGCCACCCGAAAGGGGTCAATAATTAATTAAATTATAAATTGATGAACTGTCTTAACCGTAAGATATAATCAAATAAAGTAATTTAATATACAAGGTGTAATTTTAATCACTGTTAATTTCTTAAGGGGTCATCGTACTCATCATTATGAACAACTTTTACTATGGGACCAAACCCGAAATCGCTCTAAAAAAAATCAAGTTTTCCCTATATTTTGTCGAGTTATGCGAATATAAATGTAGGAAAAAGCGGATTTCTTTCGCGATTTAGAAAAAAAATTAATAATAAAAAAAATATAATAAATTTTATCGGTATATTGTATTTATCAAACATTGGTCAGGCAGGGGCCATAGTCCTTCCATAGTTTTAGATAACCAGTCAACTTAAGCCATCCAAACCCATAGCCCAATGTTTTTTTTTTGTCACCATATCCTGCATAGTACGCACATGGATAATCGTCGGTTGGTGCCTCATTTCCATTGAAAGTGTCTAACGGGCCTCTGCGAGTTGGCTTCGGCCTCTCATATGCCTTCCAAAGGTCTGGGACCCTAGGGTCCCGAGAAATATAAAAAAAAAAGTCAATAATAATTATGTCTGTCTCTCAAAATGGATGCAGGAACGGGTCCCGCGGTACTAAGGAGCTACTCCTCATCGACATGGCCATTAGCCAATAGGTTCGTCGATCCCGCAAGGATCTGTCGACATGCTGGATAGATGATAAGAAGGCCTACGACTCAGTGCCACATACATGGCTCATGAGTGTGCTGGAGTTGTACAAGATTGATGCAACTCTACGCACCTTCCTTGAGTCCTTTATGGGGCAATGGAGCAATGGAGGATGGTCCTTCGGTACCCAGGGTGTCGACAGATCCAGGGGGATGATGATCCCGTATGGATTAAACGGGGAATATTCCAGGGCGACAGTCTGAGTCCACTTTGGTTATGCTTAGCCCTGAATCCTCTAAGCACACTGCTGGAGGATTCAGGTCTAGGCTATCGGTTGAAGAGAGGTGGTCAGGTCATATCTCACCTCCTCTACATGGATGACCTGAAACTCTTTGCCCCCAACAAATTACGACTAATGGAGCTACTGAAGGTAACTGAAACTTTCAGTAGCGCCATCAGGATGGAATTTCGTGTAGACAAATGTGCAGTCATGCATGTAAAGCAAGGGGAAATTATGGAATCTGAGGGAATTCAACTCTCAGATTCCATACACCTTAGATCCCTCTCCTCATCCAAAAGCTATAAGTACTTGGGTATGTCGGAAGCTTTAGGCATCAACGTTACTGACATGAAGCAATCGTTGAAGGAGCGCTTCTTTGGTCACCTGAAGAAGGTATTAAATAGTCTTCTCTCAGGCGGAAACAAGGTGCGCGCATTCAACGGCTGGGTCATGCCGGTTTTGATGTACTCTTTCGGCATACTCAAATGGAGTCAGACTCAACTCGATGCCCTGGATAGAAGGGTCTGTACACTGCTGACCGCAAACCGGATGCATCACCCACGATCATCGGTAATGAGATTGTACATCCCGCGGAAGTGCGGAGGTCGAGGCTTTTTAAATGCGAAGACCCTCCACAACCGCGAGGTGTACCATCTCAGGGAATAATTTTTAAAAGCCGAAGTGGGTATGTACCGTGATGTGGTTGCAGTAGACAAGGGGCTCACCCCACTCTCCATGGCTAAAGAAAACTGGTGCAAACCTGTGATACTTAATACCGATGACCGCAAGCAGGTATGACAAAGCAAGGAGCTTCACGGACGCTTCTATCAGGCTCTACACGAGCCTGGTGTAGATTTCTTAGCGTCCGTATCCTGGCTACGTTTCGGTGACCTCTTTGGGGAAACTGAAGGTTTTGTTTGTGCAATTTTGGACGAAATTATTTTGACGAATAACTACTGGAGACATATTATGAAGGACGGGACGGTTGACGTGTGTCGGGCATGCCACCGTCCGGGTGAGTCCAGCAGACATATTATCTCTGGTTGTTCTCGTCTGGCTAACGGCGAGTACTTGCACAGGCATAACCAAGTGGCCAGGATTATTCACCAGCAACTTGCTTTGAAATACAAACTTGTGGACTCTGAGGTACCGTATTACAAGTATGTGCCCGACCCAGTTCTCGAAAATGACCATGTCACGTTTTACTGGGATCGGTCTATCATCACTGACAGGACTATTGTCACCAATAAGCCTGATATAGTGGTGATAAATCGATTAGCGCGCCGCGCAATGATTATCGATGTTACCATTCCACATGATGAGAACCTCGTGAAAGCTGAGAAAGAGAAACAAATAAAATATCTCGACTTAGCACACGAGGTTGTTGACATGTGGAATGTGACCTCGGCTGTCATTGTGCCGATTGTCGTGACGGCCAATGGCCTGATGGCCGAAAGCCTCGACCAACATCTCTCGAGGCTGTCGTTAGGCGGTTGGATCAAGAGCCTCGCCACGCTACACGCTCGGCCCACGACCCACGACCACGGAGCCACGGCTCGTATTGTGAGGAGGTTCCTGTCTCTGCAGCCCTAACCACCGGTAGCTTGGACCCTGCTCCCGATACCGGTGGACCTCTATTTTTTATATTTTTAAATGTTTTTTTTGTATATATTTTTATTAGAAATATTTAAAAATGTAAATAGATAAGAAAGAAAGTAAATAAACGAATAATAATAATAAATTTCATTTCATTTCGTTAGCTGTTCACGTGACGCCGTCTCTGTGTATGATTTTAGGGTTCCGTACCTCAAAAGGAAAAACGGAACCCTTATAGGATCACTTCGTTGTCCGTCTGTCTGTCAGTCTGTCAAGACCCTTTTTCTCAGGAACGTTCGAGGTATCAAGTTGAAATTAATATCAAATACGTAGGTCTACGCCTGGGGGCCAACCACCACCTCTTAAAGCAGTATTATTTTAATGTTACTTCAGTGTGAGAAAGGGATGGAGCTAGACGTCCTGTATAGCTCCATCTCTTTCTCACACTGAAGTAAGATTACAATAAAACTGCTTTAAGAGGTGGTGGTCTAGCTCCTGTTCCCTTGGAGCTCTAAAAAACTAAGGTTCTAAGTCAACGCAATAAAAAATACGGCCAATTATGCGAAATAATTTTGACACTCGTAAATATATCAATACGTGTAGGGTACTTCCCGTTGACCTAGAATCATGTTTGGCAAGAAGGTCTCACAGCACAAGTAATGGAAAAGTCCGAAAATCGTTAGTTTACTAGTTTTGCCACATAATTTTTATTTATTTTTTTGCGTTTATAACTTACATTATTTTGCAGTTGGAGAATTGACCGTGACGTATATATTGATGTATGTAACATGAACATGTTTTTCAACTACAATGTTAAGTTTGTTCTTGGGATAAGTTCATCCCAACTACGGAACCCTTCACAATGGGTGGTCCGACACGCACTCGGCCGGTTTTTTTTGCATGTTTCTTTCTGCAACAAGCCTATCAAAACGATGGGACAAAATGCAATAGGGCATAAAATCAGAGCAAGTGTAGGTACAACGGAAACGGAAACTTGCTTCCATTCGGCATCAAGTTAGTCTATCCTAACTACGGGTTTGCCTTCTAGGCTTCGTAGGCTAACCAGAGAAAGACAATAGGCAATGGGTAACTGGCGTTCCCTTTCAGGCACAATCCAATGTCTAAAACTTATTCTTATTTAGCCTATTTATGGCATAGATAGGTAAGAATTTTATGTTGCAGGAAACAATGTTTAGCAACTGTCTCGATTTACACTTAAAATATATATCCTATGACACTCGGCAATACTGTAGCTTCCCATTAGTGAAAGAGTTTTCGGAATCGGATCAGCAGTTCCAAAGATTACCCCCTACTTACAAAGTCACACCTTTTTATAATATAGTATGCATGTGTGCATGTGTGTGGTGAGCCACACACATGCTACCCCTATTCGAATCTAAATTGAGACATAAAACTGGTGGATGCCAAGCTTCACAGCTTGGCTCATCGCCGCAAGGTTGCCTGCTTGTAGGTCCTCTACAGATTGTACTTCAATGAGTGTGCTCAAGAACTCCACGACCTCATTCCGCCGACCCTCTTCTACCATCGGACATCTAGACGCACTGTAGGTTACCATCCCTACCTAGTTGCTATTCCACCAATTCGCACTAAGTGTTTCCAAATGTCTTTTGTGATGCGCACAGCAAAGGAGTGGAACTCTCTGCCTCCGTCTGTGTTTCCGAACGCATACAACCCCGATCTCTTCAAAGTGAGAACAGGCTTCTTCTGGGTAAGCTCGCTCCATCATCGACTTTGTCTCTGTCACCTCTGACCTAGACTATAGTCAAGAGCAAACCTATCGCAAATAAAAAAAAAATTAAAAAAATATATTAAGTAATATGAGGATATGTTTTAGAAATTACTATTAATTTTATTTTTCTTTTGTGTGTTCAATAACTTTTGCAATTTTATATTTTATTTCAGTTTTCTTTTAATAAAGTCTTGTAAAAATTAAGTGTAAATTGTGTTTAGTCTAAGCTTTCTCATACCGATCCATGTGTCGGAGAAACCTCGTCCCCTGTTATACAGGCTGTTCTAGTTCAAGGGTCGAGACCTCACTGATGTAACGAGTACTGAAGTCTCGAAATAAAATTACTATTATAATAAATGATAAATGATTTTATTTCTGTAAGTAAAACCTACTTGCATGCTCGACATTTCTATGACACTTGGTCGTTTTAGCTCGAATTCCATAGGCATCCGAATTTGCTAGAACGGCTAAGCCTGTATAGTCTCTTGCAGGGCAAGCCCCCCACCCCCCTCCTTTCTTTTGCGTATACTTCTATTCGCTTTATAGGGGGTCAGTCCTTCCACTGCTTCCAGTAGAATAAAGCTAGTGTCTGCTTCGTACGGTAGTCCGCCTTTGTACGGTACTATTTTTTTACTTGTGCATAAAGTTTTAATAAATAATTGTAAGATGTATTACTCACACACTAGGATTAGGTACGTTATGCTTCTTGCATACCGACATGCAACAATTACTCGGTATGTAGTTTACTCGTCTATTGGGTTTAAAAAAATGAAAAATTCCTTGCATTATATTGCGCTGATTTTTAATTTTGTAATGCCTCTGTTACTTATTGTTAAATGATAAATGATTTTATTTCTGTAAGTAGGTTTATACAAACACTTTTACACGTCAAACATTTTTTTTTTAAACTAGATGAGGCCGGCGTTTCCTATCTGACTACTCTGAGAAGAAAGGCCGAAACAAACTCAGAGGTCACAGTTTCTTTTAAAGTCCAGACATAATCTTGATCAGATCATGTGAAGACCATGTAGGTTGGTGTCTGAAATGGTCTTTTGAGGAAAGAACCACACAGATTTGAGTGGACCTGTCCAGTCAGTGCAAGCATCTGTCAGTAATCTATAATAGCATAGATACTCATCTACCTACCTACTTACCTCTAATGTTATTCTATGAAAGATCCAGAACAGTTTCAGCGGAGACCGTAATAACTCGCTAATATTCAGGTCTGGAGCTGGTCTGATGAACATACCCAGTCTGTATTTGAATGGTGCGACCATAAAGGTCGTGAAGCAGTTTAAATACTTAGGGCACATTTTGACGGACAGACTTCAGGACGACTGCGACATAGAAAGGGAGCGTAGGGCCCTCTCAGTGAGGAGTAACATGCTCGCGCGCAAATTTATGAAGTGCACCAAAGACGTAAAGAACAATCTGTTCAGAGCTTATTGTTTGTACACCTGCCAACTTTGGTGCAACTTCACAAAAAAGATGTATAATTCATTAAGGATTCAGTACAATGATGCTTACCGAACCCTTATGAAACTGCCAAGGTACTGCAGTGCCTCGAGCATGTTTACTGAAGCGAGGGTCCCGGATTTTTACGCCATCATGAGGTCGAGGGTCGCGTCTTTTTGGCAGAGTTTGAGACGCTCCAGTAACAGCATTTTGAGGGGTGTCTCGTGTATCCTAGCAAGCCCTTTATTTGTGCACTGGATTTCTGTTCACCTAAGTGAGAACAAAAAATGACGACAAAAAAAAAATTGACGATGGACTTATTGTTTTGAAGAGTATCGGTACCTGTACATACCCCTATGTTTTAATTCAATTCAATTTTTTTTTTGTATATGGGTTTTTGTTTCGCCTGTAATAAAACACTATTTATTCTTTTTATTTTATTTTTTATTAATACATAAATTGCCATAACCGTACGTCTCCATGAAGCTAAAAGTATCGACATTATTAGATTGTCAGGCCAAATTTCAGTGTCTACGTCTGAAAGGCGTAGGTACCGCAGCACACAATCAGACTCCCCACCTGGAGAAATGAACCCCAAATTGTCATACCGTAGGTAAGCGATACCATTGCTACAAAGGTTTTGGGAGGTTAGAAACAGGAGATATGTCGTGACCAGATCTTGGAATTGATCACATCATGATGTGGTCTGGTCAGATCATTGAACAGTCAACATTAATTTGACGATATGAACAGTTAAACGCACTACTACTTCATGATGTGGCCACACATTATAGTAAACATATCGTAAAATAGTTAAATTATCCACCGGTAGACGCGTTGATGTCGCTTTGTTTTTGTTGGGCATATATTCCTACTCGAATAATTCCTAAGTAACTGCGACCAACTTGGACGTAGCGCTCGCCGGCCGCTGCCGCGCGGCACCGCTCGCTTCGCTTGCTCGGCTCGCGCACGGTTGGTCACAGTTCTAACCTAACCTAACCCATTTGGTCGGGGTTCCACTAGTGACGTGAAATGCAACTACTTTGCGGTATGCCCAGTGGTCAGTTGGGAATGTCGACAAATAGGTTGTTTCGTCACGATATTTCGTCACGCCATTTCTGCGATCGGAGCTCGTCTGATATCCTACATTAATGATATGGCCGAACGTCGAGTGACATATCATTAAACGTTGACTTTTAAACGATATGGTCAATTTTAGCTGGCTATGTCATGAAACACAACTATTTCATTAAATGTCCGATCACTTCATGAAATCATCAATTCTAAGATCTGGCCACTACAGATAGGTATACGTCTCTTGACACTTCCATTTTACATTTCATCAGCATCAGTCACATAATTCACCCGCTGAGTAGCGGCGGCTACGTTTAGATCCTTGTAATCTAAACGTGGGTACCTAATCTGTTATCTGAATCAGCTTTTTATTAGTAATGCAGCAGCCTACCTAATCGTTATCAGCTCTCCAAGCGAGATTAAGACAAACGCAATAATTGTAGGACGTTTACTGCATATTCTGGACGTTGACCTGGATAGGTACCTTAAGTAAGTCGCTACAAAACCCTCTTGCGTCAGTCGGTCAAAAATAACATTCTTTTTGCAGTGATGAGTGTGATAACACATCCTCCCTTTATTTCTATGATCAGAACAGATCCTTGACGCACACAGCACAGACGCCTACAAAAACAATGAGAAATCGCACACACGCAGCTAAATTAAATTTTGAAGCGTACCCTTATAAAACATTTACGTCGGGGTGTGGTGTTTGTGATAAGCGGAGTAAGTTCTGTAGGGATTTTGAAGGAGGATTTTTTGCAGCTCCTGTCCATAGTGAAGAAACTGTAACTATTATCCACCTACACCTTCATACCGCATATAGAGAGATGCCAGCTACAATCGGTCACCCCAAAATTCTCGTTAAGTATTAGGTCGTATCGAATTTTCTATGAGTTAATTGATTATTATGTAATTGAGGTGTAAAAGTGTTTGTATAAACCTACTTATACTTTAATAAAATCGTTTATCATTTACCGTACCAGGCGGTATCCTGCCTTTTCGCCGAAAATTGTTTGGCAGATTATCACTTGCCAACTAACGTTTCGCCGATGTTTCACTTTGACAACTAACGATTAGCAAATTTTTGTATGACAACGTTTCATTTGGTAGAATTATTGTTAAGCTGATTATTATAATGACACAAAACGTTTGGGACATTTATCATTTGTCAAACATTTCACTAGGCCACACAACTATTAGACGAATGACGTTTTATCTGTTTAGAAGAAAGTTAGTATAATCCCACTTTTTACAAAAGGCAGTTATTACTGTTACTAGGATAACTCAAGATGCAAGAGCGAGCTACACGAACTCAAGACATGGGGGCACCTCGACTCGGACAGATTAGGTTAGAAGGAGGTGGCGGAGTCGTAGTGAGCGAGGGATGCGAGCGAACACAGACCCCGCCACCTCCTTCAAGGTTATTTTTTTTCAAACTACCCAGAAGTCGACGGAGCCCCGCGTAGCGGGGTTCCGTCGACTATGCCAAAGTGTCATTGTGAAAAGCAGACCAAACGTACAGTTGGTAACTGTGAGGTTAGGAAATAAAACTAAATTATATGATAAGTTGGCAAATAATTATTCGGCGAAATAAAATTCTGCAAAACGTTAGTTGGGAAGTGAAAATCTGGCAAACAATTTTCGGCGAAAAGGCAGAGAACTTACCAGGCCTGCTATTAGAGGGCAAGACTGTTTCTTTCTTTCCTTTTGTGTCACCGAACCAACGGAGTAAGCATAATTATCAAGTATGGCAACAGGTCACAGCTCGCAGCAGACCTAATAAAAACGACCCAAACGAAACAAAAGCAAAACACTAATCGCTCCAGCTTATGCATCACACCATACACAAACAAACCGAAGGAAAATCAATGTGTACAATAAGCTCTTATCTTAAGGACATTAGGTCGACAATCGAATGCTCTCGACAATACTAACGAGTATTTGATTTACCATTTATATTACGTTTTGTCCCAGTTCGATTCTATCACAAACACATTAATGAGTTTACTTCACGTCATTCTGTCTGAGTGACTATAGGAAATCTTGAACTTGTTCTCTTTGGGGAAGGCAATTTTTAACTGAGTAATTCCAATTAAACGTGAAACACGAAACGGGAAAGATGAAACAGAAGGCGAGCAACATTTCAGGAACATAATATCTTTGTGGTAAGGATAGGTTCGGGAAACATGTTGCTGGCAACATTGAATGTTGTAGGGTTTCTCGCATTCATGGCAAACAATATTGTTTTTAGCTGAAAACGACGTTCATCATCATCATTTACTGTTTCTCAACCTTATTTTTACTAGAAACCAAACGCATTTGTTTATTTGTTTAATATCTCGACGTGACAGTTTTCATTGCTACCTTATTACCTAACTAGCTGTTGCCCGCGGCTTCGCACGCGCGTACTTCCCTATTTGAATCGGATTTTGTTCACAATTACGTGGGTTTTATTTTTATTTTTCGCCAAACCCTAATTCTTTTTCTGAGATAAAAGTAGCCTAAGTTACTCCTTACATAAAATATCAGCTATCTGCCAGTGAAAGTCCTATCAAAATCGGTCCATCCGTTTCGGAGATTAGCTGGAACAAACAGACAGACAGACCGACAGACACGCAGTCAAAAATTTAAAAAATAGATTTTTTGTTTAATGTACTGTATATACTGTTGTATGCATTTAATAAAAATCGGCCAAGTGCGTGTCGGACCACGCACAATGAAGGGTTCCGTAGTTGGGATGAGTTTATCCCAAGAACAAACTTAACATTGTAGTCGAAAAACATGTTCTCTAATACATTGCAACTGCAAATGTATTTTTTTTTTATTTAAGTATTTATCATTTATTATCTCTCCACAAAGCTGACTTAAAGTTCATGTGTACAAAAGATGCCTCAGCTGTATTCCACCTTTGTGAGAGACTGGTGCCTGATATAGGTCCTTGGGAAAAACCGGGCACCACGGCTAGAAGTAGCTTTTACAGAGATACCGTGCAAGAGTCAAGTTGATTAATATGCATAACAAAAATAAATAGTAAGTAGGAATTAAACAATATGCTTATCACAAACAAATGAAGAACTAACAACAATAAAAAATGTCTACCTATAATTCTGCAGAATTTATTGAGTCATTATGTGAGACGATGTGTGAGTGAGTGTTTATCTTTTGTGAAGTGCTAGACTAGTAGATGTATGTGAGTAATTCAGATGAGCAGTGAGTGTGTGAAGTGAGTGGGTTCAGGTTATACGGAGTGAGTGCAGCGAGAGTTGTTTTTCAAGGAGGCGAGGAACAGATATGTAGGTATGTGTGGCGAAGGTAAATTGGTTTTATTTCAAAACGGTCAAAAGATTCTCAGTTTTATGATAGTCTAGGGTTTTTAAGTATTTTTTTATTTCTCTAATACAGCTTGATCGAGCTTTTGGATATCGAGGTTTAGGAATTTATTCAATTTATTATAAAGATAATAAAGCCCAAGGAAGCAATAGAATCTTTTAGGGAATGTGGATTTGAATTGAGCCGTGGGACATACCCTACTCTTTCGTCGTTTGTCTTTGAGTAGCTTAGCGTCAAACTGCATTTGAGAATGTTTCATAAGTAATGTACGTAGTATGAACGTTTGTCTGACGGCGAGAGTGTCCCATTCTTTGTATAGGTCAGTAGTCGGAAATCGAAAGGGGAGACCGGCTCCAACCTTGAGTATGGCACGCTGTGCCCTTTCAACTTCGATGAGGTGTGTTTTTGCGGCACCTCCCCATGATGTGATGCAGTAAATGTATGTTGGTCGACTATTACTCGTTAACTTGTAAAGCCTGCTTAGCTGTGATAGTTTTCCTTTTATTTTATTTTCGTAGTATATACTACTACCGTGAATTTTTTCGCATATACAAAACTAACCGTTTAGCTGACAGGGAGGGGGGGACACTTGACTCTAACAAAAATTAGCACTTTAAAGCTTAATATTTCAGAAACGGATCCTTTAATCGAAAAATTGTTTCCACAAACCCGCAGTATTTTTGAAAGACCTTTCCAAAAACACTCCACACCATGGGTAGATGAGAAAAAAAACGTCCCCACTTTACGTATTGGCCCCCTTTTTCTTCTTTGTCTTTTTTTGTCTTTGTCCCATGCCTTTCCGCCCGCTCTGTGCACGGCGGGCCCGCCTGCAGCTGTACAGAGGCTGCAGTTTGGTGCCGCGGAGCACTGGGCCGCCTTGTGGCCGGGCTGGCCGCAGCGATAGCATTGCTCGCTGCGGTCCGTTCCGGCGGTGCACCGCGCCCGGACATGCCCAATGTCCAGACATCAGTAGCACCGCATAACCCTGGGCTGCAGCAGCTTGACCCTCGCTGCAGCCCACCCCACCACCTAACGCCCCTTATCCGCGACTTTATTCGCCGCCGCCTCCGGGCACCGCACCCAAATCGTGCCGAGCCCAGGAGCGTAGTCGGCGTGAATATCGCCCGTCCGCACGTCTTGGGGCGGACATCCTCCGGCTTCGGCGACAGCCACCACGACCTCAGCCGGGGTCATGGAGCCGTCCAGGCCATCGACGCGCAGCTCTGCGGTCTTCATAGGCTTGGACACCTGGACGTCCTCCGGGTTGAGGACCTCTCTCAACTTGGCGGCCAGGATGTCCGCCTTTTCCCAGCTGTAGGCACCCGACACCTCAAGCAGCGACGCTCCCGTCATCGCCGGCTTCATTCTGAAGCCGGACGGTGTGCCAAAGACGGGAAACGCGACTTTGGCTTTAGCCTGCGTCAGGACCACCTTGTAGGTAACGCCCCTTTCGACGGCTTCAGGCTGCAGCGTTATCACTACAGCCGCGGAGCGTGGGGCTCTGACCTTAGGCGGTCCCTGTGCCTTCTGGGGTGCCGGTGCTACAGCGGATGCAGGTGCTGGCGGCGCCGTCTTTTTTTCTTACTACCCCTCTTGACGACCGTCGTCCAGGCCTCCGTGATAGACCCAAGCGAAGCTGCCAGAGGCGCCGCTGAAGGTGCCGCTGTCCGGGAAGTGGCCATCTGGGGCGCCCAGATCGGCCCGGTTCAGCCACCGCGGTTGCCGGGCCCCGTTTATTGGACCCCTCCCTCCCGCGCCCGTCCCCAGCGAGCGGAGGGCGGACGGACTCTGCCGGGAGGAGCCTCGCCTCTATTGCCGCGAAGCGGGCACCCACCATGTCTCCGCACTGCAACATGCAGATGCGGACGATCTTTTCGACCTCCGCATTCACAAGTGCAGACATCGACGACAAGGCCGGCAATGGATCCGACGACGGGGCCGCAACGGGAGAGGACACGACGGCCGCGGGAGCTGTCCTCTGGGCGGCAACCTGGCAAGCTATAAATGATAACACAAAACTAATCATGACTTCTAGACGTAAAATAATTTTGAATCCTTGGATAACACCGGGCCTACTAAGATGCATGCGAAATCGTAATCAGTTACATATTAAAACTATTAAGAATCCAGATAATGAGGTAGTACTTTGAACTTACAAAAGACACAGAAATTTTTGCAACGATATTTTAAAGAAAGTTAGACAAAGTTACGAACAAGATATCATTAAAAAAGCAGGAAAAAACAACAAAAAACCTTGGGAAGCAATTAAAAATATAACTTATAGTAATAAAGCTAAGCAGCAATCCACACAGCTCATTTCAATAGACAATCCTACTGAATCAATTAATAGAGTAAATTCATGTTTTGCAAACGTATGTAAAACATTGTCAGAAAAATTACTCTTACAAAATATGAATTTACCTAATGTAAAACCCGGTAATCAGCCAACTAATTATTCTCAAAATTCCTGTGTTCTTCTTCCTACTGATGAAGAAGTAGTACGGTCCTTAGTTTTTAATTTAAAAAACGAGTGTGCAGATGGCGTTGATAGTATATCTGGATCATTTTTAAAACAATTCGCTGATATTGTTGTTCCTCGCACTTACATACATATTGTAGCAAAAAAAAAAAAAAAAAGACGGAGAATTCACTTTTCTGCTACGACACGTTTAATTTTGTTTTTAAAATAAAAATAGAAAATAAACATTAAAAGGTAAAAAAAATGAACATTATGGTATAAAAAATGCAGGTTGACTTGTGTGAAGGGAATAAAATAGAGAACTTTGGTCCGATAGGTACGCGAATAACGAACGAGAAATAAAACGTACTAACTAGTCGATTGCAATCTCTAATAAGTAACGCTACCAAAACATATCGTTATGAAAAAAAAATCTGAGAACCAAGGTATCTCGCATTTTACATATTTGAAAATAAAAATTAAGTAGTTAATGAATTAAAAAATCTACAGAGGGTTACTATCTACACTATTAAATTAGAACGTAAAATATCATAAAAAAAAACCGTGGCATAAGTAATTTTTTGCGTCCGGCGAGGTGACGTAGACTGTAGGGAGTCGTAGTTCTTTGTTCAGGAACTGGCGTTGGTTTCGAGACCTTCAGCGGTCAAAATGCGGTCCAACACTCGACGTTGGCCAAGGACGTCCAGCGTTATTTTAGGCCAAAACCTGGAGGCCGAAAGGCGGCCTGTTCAAAACTGTTCAATCCTAAGACAAAATGAATTAGGGTTAGACCAGCGTGATCAGACTGAACTTCCGATTGAGGAAAACTGTTAAAAGATACGTACCAGAAAAAATAAAGATGAATGGTTAGACTCGTACTTAATATACCATACTTAAAATTGCTTTGCCCTATAGTATTCGGCAGGGATATAGTGTGCGAACACTTTTACGATAAATATTTTCCACTAATTGTAATTTTTGGGGCGTAAAAATTCGTTTTTCTTCAATCTAATCACAAACGACAGCAAATTGTCAATCAAGCGTTTCCATCGAATCACAGTTTGAAATTCGAATCACGAAATAAAAAGATAAAAATCGACCAGGCTCAAATACAAACGGAAAAAAGGTTGATTATAAAGAACCAAAAAGTTTTGACATGCAGAGTTATGCTGCATTACCCCCTTTCCAACAAAAAAAAGAAAAAAATACATACAACCGAAATGTGGCAACCCTAAAACAAATGACAACCCTATAAAATAAACGATAGAACGAGAAAATTAATTAACTTACATGACGCAATCTAAAACCTAGAAGGTAATTAAAATATATAATAGACGACATTGGAGTGCAGGAGATACAGAATAAAATCGAAAGATCCTTCAACTTAGACGTTATCAGCGCGAGCTCCAGATGTGTCCACTAAATCTGAGTAACCTAGAGACTTAAAAGCAAAAGACTAAAAACTAACAATCCGAAGGACAAAGACTAAAAACCTTAGAGACTAATTAAAACTATATGTACCTAACTAACCTAAATATGAAAGGAACCCTGAAAAAAATAATACACATGAAACAACCTTGGTGAAAGAAAATATCCTCAGTCAAAGACGATGCAAAATCAGTCAAAGACGATACGACATCAGCCAAAGATGATGTAACATCAGTCAAAAAAGGCGACATCAGTCAAAAAAAGGCGACATCAGTCAAAAAAGGCGACATCAGTCAACACAAGTGACATCAGTCAAAAAAGGTGACATCAGTCAAAAAAGGTGACATCAGTCAAAAAAGGTGACATCAGTCAAAAAAAAAAGGCGACATCAGTTAAAAAAAACTTCTGTCGAAAGAGACTTCAGTCGAAACATGTCGACAGAAGTCGAAGAAAGTCCGTAGGACTAAGTGGTCCTAGTGATATTACTAGTAACACAGCCAAAAAAATTAAGCGAGCTCATACGCTCGGGTAAATAAGGGGTAAAGCAATAGAGGGATTAATAGCGATGTTAACACAAAAACTCAGCAATGAATGAAAGGTAAGACGCGAGTTGAGTCCGACTTTCAGCTAAATTAACGCTTTGAGTCTGACAATCCCGCCTTAACCTCAGCAAAGGAAGAAAGATTCGACGCCTGCTGAGCCCGACTTTCGGCTAAATTAGTGCTTCGAGTCTGACTATTCGCACGAGAAGAATTCATAAAGACCTCTCTGCCGAACATGAGAAAATTTGGAGTAAAACCTGTAGCTAAATTAATACAAGAGTTGAGGTAGAGTTTGACTTTTGGAAGCATTTTCGCCCAATTTCTTTGATTTTCTCCGACTAAAATACTTAAACATGTAACCACGCTCTGGTTGTAACGTTCAACAGTGTTGGCTTGAGGAGTATAGTAAGGAGTGTAAGTAGGTGAATCGATGTGAAAAGAACTAAGGAAGTTTAAAAATATATTACTACGAAAAACAGTAGCATTGTCACAGAGAATAGCACGTGGTACACCAAAATTGAAAAATAATTCAGATTCCAGAGCTCTAATAACAGAACCAGCGTCAACCTTCTTAAGGGGAAATAACCAGACATATTTCGAAAAAACGTCTACCATGGACAGAATATACTTAAAACCATAGTAAGCAACAGGCAAAGGTCCAATGACATCGATAGAAATTACCTGTAGGGGCAATGAAACATCTTTCGGACAAATCATTTGGCCTCGTGGTTGAGTGTTTGCAATTTTATGAGCCTTACAAACCTCACATTGCCTCAAAGTTTCAGAAACATCACGAAACATGTTTGGCCAATAAAAAATCTCCTTGATCTTTAGGTAGGATTTTGTGACACCAGGATGTATAGAAGGAAAGTTATTGTGAATTTCCCAAATCGCGAGTGGAACCTTCTCGGCGGGTAAAACCACACGCCATGGATCAGCGCTAAGAGGGCTAGTAATAGGCATGCGTCTTAAGAGAACACCATTCTGAATCGCGTATGCAGGGAACATTTGAGGTGTATTGCGAACACCAAAATAAACCTTTTTGTACCATCTGTCATTAGTGTGCTCGGGACCCTGATCAAAGGTAACCGGACTTGCATAAATTCTAGATAAAGCGTCTGGAACGACATGTTGTGAACCCTTGCGATGAACGATGTCAAAGGTATATTGGGAGATGATAGTAGCCCATCGAGCTAAACGTCCAGATGGGTTGTTTAACGTAAGGAGCCACTTCAAAGCCATATGATCTGTTATAACAGTGAACTTCATTCCATCTAAATAACAGCGGAAATGCTTTATGGAATCAAGAACGGATAACAGTTCGCGCTCAGTAGTACTGTAATTGCGTTCAGCTTTGGAAAATAAGCGAGAAAAATAAGCAACAGGATGTTCGACGTTATCGATATTCTGTGAAAGAACAGAACCGAGACCGACTGCTGAAGCATCACACTGTAAAATGAATGGCTTAGAAAAATCAGGACAAGCTATCACAGGAGTGTTGATTAGTGCTTCTTTTAACTTAATGAATGCATGCTCGGCGGCGTCATCCCAGCTAATCGGATCGCGGCCTTTCCTCTTACCTATAAGGGCAGTGAGAAGAGCTATTATAGAAGAAAAACCGTCGACAAATCGTCTATAATAGGAGCACATTCCAATGAAACCGCGCAATGATTTAGCGGTGGTAGGGGTAGGATAATCTCTAATAGCATCAAGCTTGCTAGGATCAGTTTGAAGACCCTTTTCATTAAGAATGTAACCCAAATATTTTAGTTCGCTTTTACAGAATTCACACTTTTTTAGGTTGATGGATAAACCAGCTTCCTTGAGACGGTTGAGAACCTTCCTAAGGAGCGCGAGATGACTATGAAAGTCTTTGGAAATTAAAATTAAATCGTCAACATAACCAAAGACGCAGTCATCACTGGTCGAGGTGAATTCAAAATTAACGATCAAATCTGTAAGGCAATGCATTTCCGAAGCCGCATTTGTAAGTCCAAATGGCATTCTGACAAACTCGAATAGACCACGTTGAGGGACTATAAAAGCGGTTTTCTCACAACTCTCGTTATCTGCGAGTGGGATCTGCCAAAATGCACTTCTAAAATCAAGAGAGCTTATGTACCTTGCACCACGTAGATTATCAAGAATATCATGAATACGCGGGAGGGGATACGAATCTCTGATGGTGACGCTATTCAATTTTCTGCTGTCAACACAGAAACGAACAGAACCATCTTTTTTGGTAACCATAACTACGGGACTTGCCCAAGGGGAACGAGAGGGCCGAATGACACCCATCTCTAACATCTTATCAATTTCTTCATTGAGATTCTTTAGCTTAACGGGAGATAAAGGGTAAAACCTTTGTCTAAGTGGTGGTCCTGTAGTATTTATCTTGTGTGAAAGCCAAGAAGTTTTTCCAAGACCAACCTTTTCAGACGAAATGACTTCAAACTCGTCAATGACTTGTTGTAAGCTTAACTCTTGGTCGGGTAACAAAACATTACGGGGATGTATGTAACGGACCTCACTAACACAAGAAATCTGAGGAGGGGAATGACTGACAGAAGGGAGGTACATATTACCTTTGATATTTTTGTTAAATGCCTTACTAAAAACAGACGTTAAACCGAATTTATTCCAAAACTCTATTCCTAAGATAACAGAAGATGACATACAACGCGCTACTAAAAACTCGTGGACAAACGTTGTACCATTAAACTGAACCGGGAGATAAACGGTTCCTAAAATATCAATAGGCGAGTTGTTGGCAGAAATTGCACGGGGACATGTATCGCTAGAATTCAAAGAGATACCTAGTTCATGCGTTAAACTATCACTAATAAGGGACATTTGTGCGCCTGAGTCAAGTAGAGCCTTTATCAGACGTTCACATAACAAAATTTCAATAAATGGTCGGTTGTCAGATGAATCGGAAGTTATCACCGGCGACACTGTACGTGATTTATCGTGACCCCGGTGGCTTACACATTTTTTGGGTTGCACTTAGGGCAATCACGTGTAATAACACCTGGAGACCGACACTTGAAACAGAGCATGCCAGGGAAATCTGGGCAGTTGCGATATGAATGTCCATTTTTTCTGCACTTGGGACATAACTGGGTTTCATTAGTTAAACAGGAAATTGATTTAGGTTTAGGTAAAAAGCTTTCAAAATGTGTCGCAGTGTCAATGAGCGCATCAAGATCAGTAAACTTGAGTATGGACAGACATGGGAAATATCTTGGATGCATGTTATGAGTAATAATTTCTAACAGGGAAGATTTGCCAATCGGATTGAGTAAAGTATCATTTAAGTATGATATTTGGATGACGAAATCTCTGACAGATTGATCCGGTTTCTGTTTTATATTTCTGACTTCTTGTTCAGTCTTGAACTCGAAATCAGTAGGACCAAATGTCTTGACAAAGAACTGCTTGAGTTCAGAGTAGGATAAATCGGGATGGCGTATAGACCTAAAGTATTTGAGAGCAGCACCAGATAACACTTCATGGAAACGCTTTATCAAGTAGTGATCGGGTAAATCATCTGCGTCTTTATGTTCATCGATGCAAGTAAAAAATTCGCGAACGCAGGAGTTACCAGAATAATTTACTTTCCATTTCAAAAGTGAAATTGGTTTCTGAAAAAAACGAGGACAGTCTTCAGTTTTAATCGGAGAAGGGGTATTAGACAAACTAGAGGCCTGCGAAGCCCTAGGTGGAATCGGTGGGGGTCTAGATATAATAGGACTTCCGCGGCGAGGTGTCTCGCCAATAGAGCATCCTTCGTCGGCCATGTTAGATGAGAAAAACGAAAACTGAATAAAACAATCCACGAGTATGTTTACCAGTAGCTGGAAAGAGTTATTTAGCGAGTAATATGGCTGGTGGATGAATAGAAAGACACGCAATCGGCAAGCTAAACGGTGGGGCTAGGAGCCAAAGAAAGATAGGAACCTATTAGAAAACCAAAACGTGAAATAGGACGCTTTGGGCTAATAGATACCAGAAAAAAACGAAACCAAGCACACAGTCGCATAAAAAAGCCTACCTTTGAAACACGACGCCTATACATTCACACACCAAGCATTCTCTACAGTGAACTACAAATACAGGCATTAAAATAAAACTCGGGATTAAAATATATTTGTTGGGAAGAAATGAAAGAGTTATTAATTAGTATTATTATGGAATTAAAGTACAATCAGCATATTCAATATTATATACGCAACATCCAACATTAAAAGGTGGATCATCAATGGTATCATTGTCCTGTAATGCATATTCTGCTCCATCCATGACACTGGAAAAAGGACAAAAGGAAAAAAATAGGGATTATATTTGCTCGAAGAGCATCACACACAAAATAACAGAAAAAAATATATTAAGTAACCATCAAAATTACTTACTTTAGTTCGGGCGACATTTTGTAGCGAAAAAAAAAATAAAAGACGGAGAATTCACTTTTCTGCTACGACACGTTTAATTTTGTTTTTAAAATAAAAATAAAAAATAAACATTAAAAGGTAAAAAAAATGAACATTATGGTATAAAAAATGCAGGTTGACTTGTGTGAAGGGAATAAAATAGAGAACTTTGGTCCGATAGGTACGCGAATAACGAACGAGAAATAAAACGTACTAACTAGTCGATTGCAATCTCTAATAAGTAACGCTACCAAAACATATCGTTATGAAAAAAAAATCTGAGAACCAAGGTATCTCGCATTTTACATATTTGAAAATAAAAATTAAGTAGTTAATGAATTAAAAAATCTGCAGAGGGTTACTATCTACACTATTAAATTAGAACGTAAAATATCATAAAAAAAACCGTGGCATAAGTAATTTTTTGCGTCCGGCGAGGTGACGTAGACTGTAGGGAGTCGTAGTACTTTGTTCAGGAACTGGCGTTGGTTGCGAGACCTTCAGCGGTCAAAATGCGGTCCAACTCTCGACGTTGGCCAAGGACGTCCAGCGTTATTTTAGGCCAAAACCTGGAGGCCGAAAGGCGGCCTGTTCAAAACTGTTCAATCCTAAGACAAAATGAATTAGGGTTAGACCAGCGTGATCAGACTGAACTTCCGATTGAGGAAAACTGTTAAAAGATACGTTCCAGAAAAAATAAAGATGAATGGTTAGACTCGTACTTAATATACCATACTTAAAATTGCTTTGCCCTATGGTATTCGGCAGGGATATAGTGTGCGAACACTTTTACGATAAATATTTTCCACTAATTGTAATTTTTGGGACGTAAAAATTCGTTTTTCTTCAATCTAATCACAAACGACAGCAAATTGTCAATCAAGCGTTCCCATCGAATCACAGTTTGAAATTCGAATCACGAAATAAAAAGATAAAAATCGACCAGGCTCAAATACAAACGGAAAAAAGGTTGATTATAAAGAACCAAAAAGTTTTGACATGCAGAGTTATGCTGCAATATGCAATCTCTCTTTCTTTGTTGGAATATTTCCGCGTGCCTTTAAAAAATCCAAAATTGTACCCATTTTCAAGTCCTGAGACAGATACTGTGTCAATAACTATAGACCAATATCCATACTTCCAACATTATCAAAAATTTTAGAACGATTAATGAACACCAGCCTTACTAAATTCCTTGAACAAAATTCTCTTTTATCTCCATCACAGTTTGGCTTTCGATCTGGTAGGTCAACAGCTGAAACCGTCCACGAACTAACAGATCACATAGTCAACAAACCAGATAATAAAAAAGACCTTAGCCATTTACCTAGATTTCGCTAAAACATTTGACACAGTATCTGTGCTTATTTTGATTTTAAAAAAAATAAAGAATATGGGAGTAAGAAGCCTACCACTTCAACTATTCATAGACTATTTGTCTGACAGAACACAAACTACTAAAATAGATAATTGGATTAGCAACGAACTTCCTAATCAGCACGACGTTCCACAGGGTAGCATCCTCGGTCCAACATTATTTTTAATTTATATAAACGATTTATGTGACATCAAGCTGCAAAACGGTAATATCATCACTTTTGCCGATGATACTGCCTTGCTGTTCGATGCTATCACGCGGGATGAGGTTAAAAATTATGCTCAAAAAGGTCTTGATACGGTGTATAAATGGCTATATTCCAATTTGCTTATCCTCAATGTCGATAAGACAAAATACATGACATATTCCCTTAGACCCCAGGATCAACCATACTTCAACTTGAAAGCCTACTCATGTAATTTCATCAACCACTGTAATAGTCCTATAATAGTTAAAACGCAAATTCTGTCAAATAACATAACATAACAAATATCAAATATCTTGGATTAATTATAGATTACCGTCTCAGCTTCCAACAACACGTTGAAACCCTAGTTAAAAGAATCCGAAAATTACATATTTAAAAATCTAAGACATATATCTAATAAATTAGTAATTAAAACAGTTTATTTTGCACTATGCCAGTCTATATAGGGTGACTACTTAAACACATGATTGTACTCATGATAACAAACAACTTTTAGTATGGGACCAAACCTGAAATCATGAAAAAAAATCTGCTGTTCCCTACATTTATGTTCGCATAACTCGTCAGAATGTAAGGACCAGCAGATTTTTTTTCGCGATTTCATGTTTGGTCCCATACTAAAAGTTGTTAGTTATAATGAGTACAATCATGTGTTTAAGTATCGGTCACTAATCACCAGTCACCCTATATAAGAGAGCAGGGTGATCTGTAACTCGGGATCCTCCTACCTCAGACACCTTTCTCTATTTATTATTGTGCATTTTATTAACCAGTGCCTATAATATGATGTTGAGATAAATAAAGATTTATGATATAATTTATTTATAGTTTAATTAAATTATACCAACAAGTTTTTGCTCCACAATCAACACACTCAAATTAAGAAACGATGCTCGTAATTTAAATAAAACTCCAAACTAAATAGATCCGGATAATATCGGCACGGATCCATTTTCAACGCCGGATCCATCTCGGTCCATCTCAACTTTACATAAAACGAGTAAGTGACGTCATGTTAGCTCTTCACAGGCCCTTTGTTAAACGCTTGTTAACACAGGTCTACGAATGTTGGCATAGGATAAAAGTTACATTATATTTTCGTGATTTGAGACGATAATTTGCAAGGATATTTTGCAGTCCAGGCTTTAAACGCAGAATCTGAAATTTCTCAGTAGCAGTCCTGAGTCTGGATTTTTGTATCCGGTTGATGGCAATAGGCTCGCCCAGAGCCCGTGCGAATATAAAACTGCGCCCGGGGCAAAGCCTGATGGGTTTACACAAGATGATTTTTAACCGACACCAAAAAAAAGTAATTTAAAAAAATTAAATCGACTTCAAAAAGAAATTAACTCAAAATTATGAAATAACTTTAATTTCGGAAGTCGGTGTCTTGGGATCAGTATTTTAGTTTTTTGCCATTATTATTATTATTTTGATATTTCTCGGGACCCTAGGGTCCCGGACCTTTGGAAGGCATATGAGGGGCCGAAGCCAACTCGCAGAGGCCCGTTAGACGCTTTCAATGGAAATGAGGCACCAACCGACGATTATCCCTGTGCGTAATATGCAAGTGCACCCAAGGACAACCCCCGGTTGGTGTAGGACTATTACAGGATATGGAGACAAAAAAAAATATTGGGGTATGGGTTTGGATGGCTAAAGTGGACTGGTTACCTAAAACTATGGAAGGACTATGGCCCCTGCCTGACCAATGTTTGATAAATACAATACACGGATAAAATGGCAGGGGGTGACTTGCACACTCAACAATGGGCCCCCGGAAACGGTCGCTAGCACATAGTGTCGTAGCGACAAGCGGGCAACATGTCTTGAGGTGCTTAAGAGGAGTGGAGAGGTATTCCACGGCTATCAGGACAATCCCGGAAGTACGGTCAAGATCCCTACCAGCATCTTACTGAACTACTTCCTTCCTCCGAGCACGTTTGCTCTTGCGAATCTCTACTCAAGCCAGCCAATAAAGGCAAGAATGAGGTGGGAGGTCAGTTCTCGTCAGTGTTCACTCCAGCCGGCCAATAAAGGCAAGCCAGAGATGAGTCGCTACTGCCCAGCAGCTCGCCACATGCTGCCCTGCGGGTTTCTGTATCTCTCTTGATCTGGCTCCTCATCCTAGACCTGTTCCGGCACAGACCTAGAGTTCGGAGCGCGCAAGCCCCATCACGACGTCAACGTAGAGATACGGCGATGGGGTTATTATTATTATGGTTTTTAAATTTAATTTTCTCAGGTTAGTACCTGGTATTTTCAGAATCTCACGGGTGTGAACCAAGGTGAGATTCTAGTTATTATTCTGAGAAGATAAATTGCTCTGTACTGCAGTGAAATTATTATCCAAGTCTAGTTGTAAAAATTTTCTTACTATGCGGCAAGTGTTTAACATTGCAGCTTTTTGTAGTGCTATATATGTGTATTTGGATATATTGAGTGCATTAAAACTATTGAATATTTGTTTCGGGATAACACCTGTTGTTGATATTACCATTGGGACTATTAGCGACTCTATTCATTTTCCAGACTCTAGTAATTTCCTCTTGTAATTCTGTATACTTCCTGATTTTTTCCGTGATAGTTTTTTGTACGTTATTAGTATTTGGGACTGCTATATCTATTATAAATGTGTGTTTGCTTACTTTTTCAACTAATGTTATATCAGGTCTGTTGTTGTATATGGTGTGGTCTGTTATTATAGTGCGGTCATAATATAATTTGTAGAATTTGTTTTCTAAAACAGCTCTAGGCGTGTACTTGTAATATGGTGTGTAGAGATCCTGCAAGAGTTTATATTATTAAGCTTATTTTAGTTAGTTATTTTATATCTTTTTATCTTTATTGATATTTGTGTAAGTCAGTTTTTTGTTCTCTTTTAGACCTAAGGCAAAGCTGTTTTGTTTTTTATTGTAATGAATAATTTTAATATTCTAATTTTATATAATTTACGAAGGTTGCTTTGTTTTATGTAAATGTCGTGTACAGCTGTTAATTTTTAGTATTTAATGTACAATGTATATGCTGTTGGCGTACCTATTTTAAATAAATATATAAAATACGCCTGTATTTCTCGAAGGGCTAGGCAGATGTGTATGTACATTTCACCAGTTGACTGTATTGGTCTAGTGGTCGTAGGCTCGGCTGCTGAGCGTGAGATCCTGGGTTCAATACTCAGGTCGAACAGTGTCATTGGATTTTTTCGATCAGGGATTTCTCAGTAGCGAAATGTGAGTAGGTACTTATTTATAAATATACATGAATATAACGAGGAATTACAAACAAACAACAACAAATTACCAAAATATTTTATTCATTAACATTCTATAAAAAGAAAATAGATCTATAACATTATTATAATACACTGTGATTTGACCTTAAGAACTAAATTATCACAGCAGAGCGAGATGTGTGATTACGTGCAAAATGCGTAACTTTGGAAGCGACGGCAGAAAAGCGAACAAGCATTGGCCTCGGTACGGCATTGAGTGAGGCCTTAAATCGTACAAGATTTGGCCTGGTCACGGCCTGGATTGAGGCTATAAATTGAAATACGAGTACATGTTTTGTCTTCTTAAGCTTTAGCATGGCGTACTGTTATGGCCCAGAATAAAACCTCAAATATTTTTTTTTTTGTTTTTTAGCCAGTTTAATAAAATTCAAATCTGTAAATATTTTATTCTTCTTTAAAGATTTTTTTTTATTATTATCAGGCTAGTCTATAATCTAACATTCATAAATTCTTTGCTGAAGTGTTCCAGGTATGAATGCATTATGCAGCTCTGGACTTTAAAAATAAGTTGATTGGACGATTTATCGTGACTAGTCATTATTATTGTGAGTTTTAACATACATAAATACATCTGACTATAAAATACATGCTACTTTTGTTGTTAAATGTGCAAATTTCTTAGGCCAAAAAAAACATTTAGACCTTGGCATTAAACTAAAATATATACAAAAAATACTATACAAATGCATCCAGAAGTGACGAATCATAAAGAATATTTTAAATTAATTCTCACTTTGTCTTACTTTAAAAAAAAGATAAACGATAAACAATAAGATTGGTTTTCTTCCAGAAAATAAATGGATAAGCAATTAACATGATGGTTAATTCAAAAGGTTCAGTAAATTGTAAAGCTTCTCGGAGCCCAGACTTTTTGGTATCAAAAAAAAAAATATCTACCACAGTACAAAGTTCTTTTGGCGCGTAAAATCGGAACCAACGGCGCCATCTTGTTTTGTAAATACAATGTCTGTGATGAAAGCAACTGTCAAAATGGCGCTGTCGTAGCTAGTTCCCAAAACAAGCTAATAATACGAGGCGTGAGGTGGTTTTTCTTTATTTTTGCAAAAATTATTCGTTGTTATGTTCCTAAATGCTCGAAAATTGAAGTATTTCATTTTCCGAAAGACCCTGAAATTAGAAGGAAGTGGCTTAAAGCTATTCTTAGAGAATTTTTTTTAATGAAACCGAGGTCGAGGTTATGTCGGAAACATTTTGAAGAAAGGGATTACGAGGAAATAAGCATTATTTATTGTTTTAAATCTTTAAACTTTCCATGTCGACTAAATATTGATTTAAAATATTGAAATCATCGAAAATAACTAAATAGTGAGATAAAACCAAACTGAACGAAATATCAAATTTATTGTAGACCGATCATAGTAACCGTGCTATGGTCACGCCATCTACAATTAGCTTTGACCGACCACCCCCATTTCACAAAATGAATATTTACCTACAACGCCCCCGCTGTCATTGCCGTTCAGGCGCCAAAATATCTTTGTACGTAATTTTCAATTACATTAAATCCAAAATCCAACTGTCATAAAAAAATCCATTTGAATTCCTAGCCTACAGAATATGTCAAAAGCATTTATAAAACACACATAATAAACTCGTGTACCCACAACAAACATACCAGATGCATTCGCATAACATTACATTGCATTGCATTACATATGCCGCGTTATCGCTTTTTAGACCGGGCGCACACTGTACGACACAAAAACCCGCATACATTTACATAAACGCAATTACCAGTTATCGCGGTCGCCCACAGTACGGTGTGTTTTTGTTTTTCGCTTTACAAACTTTGCTCAGACACGTTTTAAATGAAATTAGGATTGGCTGCTGCAAAAAGTCGGTTATGAGTCGCTTTTGGGGAGACTAATTTGGAAGTGATTAGGTACTGTTTTTTTATTAAGAGCTCATAGAAAATTTGAGTTTAAATGAAGTATAATGAGAATATTTCTATGAGTGTCACATGGTGATGCTGTAATTTACATATTTTGCAAATTGCAATTGATCAATTGATCGGTATAATGACTTTATCTATATAGAAAATAGTAGACACCGCGCGGAGGGCCGAACCGCGACTCAGTTCAGAAAGTAGATTTATCAACAAACAAACTCATCAATCGAATCATTTAATGCTGGGTACACATTGGTGAAACTTAACATGAAATGTTAACACAACAACTATATAGGCGAATTTGTTTCAACGTGTTACATTTCATGTTACGTTTTACCAATCCGTACCCAGCATAACAAAGTCAATTTAATTAAGGTAACAGTTAATTAAATGCATTGTATCTAAAATAAATAATAATATACTAATTCCAAAACAAAGACCGTAATCCGAAAAAAAAGCCGAGCTGTTAAAAACACCATTTTCATGACTCCCAGTGGACGATCCGAATTTTGTCACTTAAGAGATTGGCGTGACACAAATGGAATCTTTCGGAATACACAGGGTTAAAGGGACTCTTTAATATAAAGTATTGACACAATTTCTCGAGTGTTTAAATTATTTTTTACGGGTTGTTTCCAATAATAAATATTTAATTTTATTTCGCAATGTACGCCCACTCTTATATTTCTTGTAATCTTAAAGGCACAGATCCAATACATCACTTAATTTTTATTGTCAAAAATAATTTTTAATAAAAAAATATTTTAGTTCTTACATAAAAACACAAAGGTAACCAAATCGAAATTTAAAAAGGATACTTTTTTAATAAGATTTCAGAAAATATTTTAGTTTTCTTTTTAATACGTTACATAACGGAACATTGAAAATTAACAAAAACACTACATGAGCGAAACTTAATCCATAGATAATATTTTAAAACCTCTTTCGAAACCTTTTAACACCAATAAAACTGCATATGGTAAGCAACATTCTTAAAGCATTTTAGTCACTAATTAAAACTAACTGTAGCAGCTATGAACACCACATTAAAATCTGATCCATACAAACTTTATTTATTTACAGTGATAATTATAATTAATTTAGTAATAACAGGCTCAAAAATCGTTACAATATAATTATTGTCGCCAAAAAGTAATTTTTAAAGTAAAACCATTGCATCCCATTTTTTTTTTTTTGTGGGAAATCATCAAATTACTTCTCCTGCTCTGGGCGGAGCGGGAGGGCGTGTCAGACTTTTACTGACTAAAATCCACCCGTGTTCTTTAAGGTGCCTGTGCCAAGGGCTGCAGTAACTCTTTCGAATATCCCGCGACCCTGGACCATTACACCCCCCTGTTACTTAATTTTGTTAGAGTTTTATTTTCAAAGTATGTACTATCAATTTAAACGGTCCGTATATTCAAAGTAGTGTGTCAATCTACTTAACAATATATTTCCCTGAATGTTCATTCTTAACGCTTTCAAGGACACTAAACGCCCATAGACGTCATAACAATAAAACTTCTATTGCGTCTCGTTCAGTGTCCTTCAAAGCGCTAAGTGAAGATTTAATTACGGCATTAGCCGCCCGAGTTGCCATACTTCCACTCGGGACATGAGATTCGGGCCTCGGATTGAACGCCATCTAATTTGAATTAAATGCAGTAAAAACTTTATCAATTTAATTACTCGATTGCTCGATTTCTGAGCCCAACGAATAAAAAAATGATTTAAAACCAGCAGTCATCTTGTTTCCTCCTGCCGGTCGCTCTCTAGTTACGTCCCTCGCAAGTAATAGGGCATGTAGACCGAAGCTCTAAGAAGAAAGGACCTTCTTGCTCCGGGTAGAAGGTAGAAGGCGTTAATATGTAGCGACCTGCGGGGAGGTTGCGCAGCTCTAGTACTACGAAGCCGGCCCTATGAATGAAAAACAAAACTAAATTAAATGTCATGTAAACAAATATCGAGAAACAGGCAGGCTTTAATTATGTTCCATTATAAAGACTGAAATGGAGAGTTTCGGCTTTTAAATAATAAAGCAAAATTGCTTCGGCTTGTTACGATTGCAAACAGAATCATTTGTAAAGGAACCGTTTCTCTAAAAAGATCTGAGGACTCTTTCACAAGGAGTCCAGATGTTTGGGAGTATGTATGGTTTTTCCAAATGTTTTTATCGAATATTTGATTATTGGTACGGACTAAGCCACACCCAATAACAAAGAGGTCGCTTCCAGACCTTGTTATAGCCACTGTATGAGTCTAAAACTATACCAAGCACACTAAACAGACATAACATCATAACATCACGCCTTGTTTCCCCGAAGGGTTAGACGAAGGTGTACCTATAGTACATCCACATTTCGGCAGTTATGTTTTTTAAGTCTCATGTAATAGGGGGCGAGCCTATTGCCATCTACCGGGCACAAATCCAGACTCCGGGATGCTACTGAGAAATTCCAGATAGAAAAACCCAATAACACTTTGCCCGACCTGGGAATCGAACCCAGGACCTCATGCTCAGCAGTAGCGCAAGCGTCCACTAGGCCAACGAGGGAACGGAGCACACTAAACGTTGGTAATATAGCATTCTTTACAGGTATGAAACTATTTCCTTACCTATAAGGCCCTGAAGACTCCTTCAAAAACGGCGCAGTGACGGTAGGGTCATCTAAAGCCTCGACCCTCGCATCCACTCCCATCTGGTACTGCTTAGGTCCCTTCAATTCTACCACTATGTTGCAAGGGGACCTGGCATCAGGTACGGTGATGATAAACTTCGGGTTGTTTGGGTAAGTGGCGCGGTGGTTCTCGCAACCGCCTGCGGTGCGGGCCGTCCATTCACCTTTTAGCTGTAAGGAGGTTTTATGTCAGAATTTATTTGATTAGTCGTTTTTCCAGAGCTCCGACCTAGCAGCAATGAGCTAATAAGAGTCGTACGGGAGTTTAATCGAGTCGGTAGCTATAGAGAATTTAAAGGGAAGTCATAACTTTTTCATTAATTTATATACATTTAAAAAATTACACAGTCATGGGGACTGCGGACAGAAGTGAGAACTTAAAACATTAACATTGTACATAAGCCAACATATATTTCAAAGACAGCGTGCTTAAATATAGAAATTTGGTAACAGCGTCCTCTAACGTTGAGTAGTTGAACTCGTTGGAGCATGTCGCGAACCCATAAGATTTTCCCCTACCAAAAAGCGCTCAACGCGCCTAAAGAAGTTTTCATTAAAAAAAAAAAACAAGAAATATTTCTTGTTTTTTTTTTTTGGAGATGTTAAGAAAGTAGATTCAAAAGACAATTCAAAGCGTTTCTCTCTTGTAACGATTGATTTTATTGAAATAAAGTCGAATATGCTGTGCTCCATAAAAATATAATAGCAACTTTATAAACCTGTATTTTACTCTCTTGTACATCGATTTTAGTACATAACAAGGGAACCTTTAAGGCGAAAGCGCCAGGAAGCCCGGGAAATTCCAATTTTCTTACGTTTATGCAATTTGCAAGTCAGTATTAGGTTGTATGTTGATCAAAATATGATTCGTGACCGTAAAAAGTATGTATTTACAGAATTATTATAATTATAGTCATCAATACAACGCTTTAAGACCAGATAATTCTATTGAATGACTATTTCATGAAATGTTGACAATTAGGATTATACAAACTTATGGAGTTGTATTACTGATTTTGGTGATTATAATTCTATAAATGCATATTTGTTACGGTCGCGAATGATACTTTTATCAACATACAACTTAATACTGACTTTCAAATTGCAAAAAACATAAGAAAGTTTGAATTTCGCGGGCTACCTGGCGCTCCCATTAAGCGATCATAAGTATCTAATGTTAGTGATTTCTGGTATTATTCATGACGTAATTAAATAAAATAAACAAAGATTATTAATTCGATCATGCACTCACATAATTAAACACACACTGAACACAATAATTTGCACTTACAGTTTTCTTATAAGGATAGGGCTCGAGTTTGCTAAGCGTGAAGGGACACGTGGCGTACGCCCGTAGCGTATAGAATATCGTTTTACTCTTCTCATATTGTGACACGACCAAAGTATATCTATCCGCGCTTCCTTCCCCTATTAACAGCTCACATAAGTAGTGCGGACTGTTGATCCTTATTCCGTCTTTATAAGGTTCAGGATCGTCTGGAAATAATTATTGATGTTAGTATTGAGGACACTTACATGTGAAAATGTAAATTTGTACAAGTGGCATCTTTTCGTTAAAAAATGTCAACTAAGATAACCTTATAGCTAAATGGGGCGTGTCATACTCCCAGACGCTGTGTGATAATGACACGTTTTGAACACGTTCGAAGCGCGAGTTTTACTTGTTTACGAAGTATCATATTTTCTTTTTTATCCTATTTGGGGTATCGGTATATTGCTGTGCGATGTGAAGAAACATCGCTTAAAGCGCAACACACACTGAGAACGAGGCGAAATGAAAATAAGTTCGTTTAGCTTCGCTCATGTAGCTACCGCGTCTTTTCAACTGACTTCAAAAAAAGAGGTTCTCAATTAGGTTATTTTTTTAAATTGTGTTTTACCTCAGAACTCCGTCGTTTATAAACCGATTTGAATTTTTTTTTTTTTTGTTTACAAGGATTGGGATTGACTTCTAGATTCGACTTCCAGATTGGTCCCATATAAATTTGGTCAAGTTCTGATGAGTGGTTTTTGAGTTAGCTTCAGTAATACCCGTAATACCTACGTATTTTTTCCACTTAGTGTATATTGATGATCTTTTTACAATTTCCTGTCACTGTTATTTACATTGCAAGTAGTGGTACTTATACGACTTTGTGTGGGGTAGGTACCACAACTAAAAAGTGAAAAATAAAAACTTTTGCAAAAAAACAACCGACTTCCAAAAAAGAACTCTACAAAGTGAAAAATAACTTTAATTTCGGATGTCTGTGGCAAAAACACTAAAATACAGATCCACAGACACCGACTTCCGAAATTAAAGTTATTTTTCAATGTGTAGTGTTTTTTTTGGAATTCAGTTGTTTTTTTCATACTTTCGGTTCATAGTTCGCAGTGTGAACCGAAGTTACCGAAGTGTGGCCTACGCTTTAGGCATGCTTCATGCGAACCGACATGAGTTTCAACAAGCCTAAGGCACTACAACAAACCAGGTAAAAGATAGCACAATAGAATATACGTCGTATAGAATCTAAACTGCGCGAGTCATGCACCCAAAGGGTAAAATAATAGCGCGATTTTGATTTCGTTCGGAGCAAGAGTTTAGGTTCTATAAGAGGGTACAATAGAGCCTCGCTGTCTTACCTGTGACATCTGGTTTATTGATGTGAGTTGATGGTCCAACACCATGTTAGCTGGGATAATAAAGCATGGCTAAAGCTCTGTGAATAGTCTGAATATGTTCGAATACTCACAAGGATAATACACCCTCCTTCCATTCTTGTAGACTAACAACGTGATATACTCCTTGTTGTCCCTAAAGTCGTCGATCTGTGTGATATGCCTCGTCAACAGTAACCACACGGCGCCTTTGCCTTGTACGTGCAGAGAGAACTGTGGATTCTCGCCGATGTTGTACGCGTCTTTCGCTGGGCCAGTTCCGGCGTCCCATTTTCTGGAAAAATATGTGATATCAGGCTTGAACAGAACAGAGTAATCACATATTGTTGTTCGTAACAAAGGTAAAAGCGATAAATTAAGAGAAAAAAAAACAGCTGTTCCCTACATTTATGTTCGCATAACTAGTCAAAATGTAGAGAACAGCATATTATTTTTTTCGCGATTTCAGGTTTGGTTCCACAGTAAAAGTTGTTCATAATGATGAGTACAATGACCCCTTAAGAGGTTGTGCGTTATTTAAATTATACCTTGTATAAATAAATAAATTTTAAACACATAGTGCGGGCAACACAGAACCGCTCGCTGTAGCGGTGTTTATGGAGGTCTATCTCCAAAAGTTTCCAGCTGATATGATGTTGAATGTTAGCATATTGATCAAATAATCTTAAATACAAAATTAAAACTTACTGGTGAATACAATACGTAAACTGAAACATCTCCGGATTCCAGTTCAAGTAGAAGACATCAAAGAAGTTCAGTATACTGGCGTAGTCTATCCAGAATACACCGTTGTCGTACTGCGCCGCGCTGTCAGGGTCGTAGTTTAGGAGCGCGCGTAGTGTTGGCGTCCAATGTGCGAGGTCCAACTCTGAGTAGTTGCCGCGCCAACGAAGGTGGGACCAGGGGTTCTTGAGTTTTAGGAGTTTTACTCCCTGGAAGAAGTTATATGATAAATAATATTTAACATCGTAAAACCGCGCCTCTATATCCCATGTCGCCTATCTTTAAGTTTCGTGGAGTAATAGAAAAACGTAATTGTTATTGCAACGAGTCACAAACCGAGACTGCTTTTCAGAAATCCCTGATGGAAAAGCCAACAACACTTAAAAAAAACAAAACCGAATTGATAACCTCCTCCTTTATTTGAAGTCGGTTAAAAATAGCACCGAATATTTATTCTGCAAATTGATTATGAATAACAGTTTTACACTTATATACAACTAGCTTCCGCCCGCGATTCGTCCGCGTAAAATTTCTTGTTCCCATGACCCGCCCCGTCGCATCGCATCGCCTGCCCGCGCTGTTACTTCGTTTTCGCTTAGCGCTCGTTCCTTTTTTTGTTTTTGCTCGGCTTCTAAGAGTCCTAGCGTAATGTTACATACCCTATAGTCTTCCTCAAGAATTGGACTTTATAATGCAAAAGAATTTTTCAAAACCGACTGGTAGTGACAGAGATTAGCGCGTTCAAACAGTCAATAAAAAATAAAATGTGTAGGTAACTAATAGACTAAGCGCATTTTTCTTACTTTAAGCATTTTTATACCCGTCGTAATTTTTAAACGAAAAGTTCGAATTGAATAATTTAAAAAGGAATTTACATGTAAGTACATTTAATCAACCTTGATGATGAAACTATTTATTTGGATAAGGATTAATACCATGTTTATGAAAACACCTTCGCAAATAATGAATTAGTTTATAACAAATTTGATTACTCTTAATAATGTTATAGTGAACCAACCTTAAAAGATAGATATATGCTATCACGGACTTTTTTTTAGAACTTTTTAATAGGAGCAATCCCGTCATACATGATTTTTGCGTAACTTTAACCGTTGACGCAGTACATGCAACGGAAGCTCGCTAAAGGAATAATTTTTTCCCGTTTTTGCAACATTTTTCATGGATGCTCCGCTCCTTTTGGTCGTAGCGTGATGTTATATAGCCTATAGACTTCCTCGATAAATGAGCTATCCAACACTAAAAGAATTTTTCAATTCGAACCAGCAGTTCCTGAGATTAGCGCGTTCAACCAACCAAACAAACAAACAAACAAACAAACAAACTCTTCAGCTTTATAATATTAGTATAGATGTTTTAAAAAGCAGACGAGGTCGATATTTTGGATCGGTGGCCATAGAACGAATATTTTGACCACAATAACTAAAACGAATACTCTTTTAACATACATTTATACCACAAAATATTAGCTAATTTGAGTACGCATGCGTTGCCACAAGCCCTGTGCGTTCGGCCTCTGCGTCAGAAAGCGGGCCAGCGGCTACTTTCACTAAAACGTCTCCCCTTACCACACGCATGCATTTAGACGCAACAATACTTACATTAGCCAGTCTAACATCAAGTACGGCATACGCATGCGTTGCCACAAGCCCTGTGCGTTCGGCCTCTGCGTCAGAAAGCGGGCCGGTGGCTACTGTCACTAAGACGTCTCCCCTTTCCAGTCTAGTTCTAATCTTCTCGTATAGTGCGTCTGCGTTGAAGTCTGCTTCTCCGTTGCGAATGGCTGAACGCTCGGGTATCCAACCAGTTAGAGCATGGAGATCTATGTTCTGTGAATGATAAAATTACATCTGTACGTTCGGTTTTATACCATATTTCGGGAGCATTAAGGCTTAATTTAAATCGGCAAAAATAACGAAGTTCCATACTTTAATTGCCTAAGAAACCCTTCAGGGGATGAATTTTCAAAAAACCTACCGTAGTGCTTACCTTCGTTAAATAAGGACCTCTTGCGCAAAATTTCATGTTTCTAGACCCAGCCTACCTAGATGTAGGATGTGCGTAGTCTGTCAGTGAATTTTATATTTTTATTAAGTAGATGTCGCTAGTGGTATGTTTATATCACCCGTCTTGAGGTCTCAGCCGACGTTCGCATGGACGTAAAAATATCGCGGCGGGATTTTATCGCGTACTGGATTTTCAACTCTCGGTGTTGACCCGAGTATTGTGAATCCAACAGAGTGAATTCCAACGCGTGGAAAAAACACACTGTTGGATTTTCAACACTCGGCGCTAAGCAGAGCGTTGAAAATGCAGTGCGCGATAAAATCCCGCCGCGTTATTTTTACATCCGTGCAAACGTCGGCTTATTCATAATCACGACTTGTTACGAAAAGTTGTTTCGTTAGCACTAAGTCAAACTTCTTTGACAAAAAAATTGTAAGGACAAGTACCTCGTGTTTATGTTTTTAGGGTTCCGTACCTCAAAAGGAAAAAACGGAACCCTTATATGATCACTCGTGTGTCTCTCTATCTGTCTGTCTGTCCGTCTGTCTTAGCCAATTTGCTCCGAAATTTGGTACACATGAATCTCTGCAACTAAAACACGGACGTGTAGCGTAAATAAACGAATTTTGAATATGGGGGTCACTTTTGGGGGGCAAATAAGAAAATTTAAAAAAAGTTTTGCAAACCGTGTGACATATCAAATGCGGCTTAGGTACTGTGGGAGACAAAAATTTTGAAAAAAATACAGAAAATCATTTGATAGATTACAGCAAAACCTATAAGAAGTCTATGGTTTTAAAATAACACGGAAATCTCTCAATATTGTGCGTACAAACTTACATTTGCAGTTGGAATATATGAGACAACATGTTTTTCAACTACAATGATAAGTTTGTTCTTGGGATAATTCTGTCTCTTCTTTCTTCATCTTAACTACGGAACCCTTCGGGTTTTTGTTATTGGAAAATGTACATACGTGATGCTCCCTATAAAACGCAATATTTGCATGAATTTTTCAAGGCACTGACTGTTTAATTAGGGACAATGTCGAATGCCACCCATTGAGACATCACATTGTGTCACCCTATGTGTAAAATTTCTACATTTTTACCTGGAATTTTTATGGTGTACAATAAAGAGTATTCTATTATATTCTAAGGCGGGCCCAAAACGATCAATTATATGGCACAATATCACGAATTGCGCAATGTTTTTGACCGTCTAGGGTTAATATGGAAAATTGCGCAATGATTGAACAAAAATAATTTAAGCGAGTTTAATTTTTACTACACCATATTTTAATTGCACCGTGTAGGATGAGTATTACGCAGATCTTGCTCACAGGAAAACATTGAAGCTTATGGGCAGTCAATATTATTGCGTGAAAATAATGGATCGTTTGAGTTCAAGGTTTAATAATAATGCGCAATATAAATATTGCGCAAATTTATTGTAGGTATATGGGCCACCTAAGCACATAAAATCACGATAGAATGAAACTTCAGTACAAAACTAACACAGTCTCAATATCTTATTATTGTTTCTTGGCATTACAGTTTTTTTTTTTTTTGTGGATGGGAAATCATCAAATGACTTCTCCCGCTCTGGGCGGAGCGGGAGGGCGTGTCAGACTTTTACTGACTAAAACCTACCCGTGTTCCTTCTGTTGCCTGTGCCGGGGCCACGGTAACTCTTTCGAACATCCCGCAACCCCGGCTGTGGCATTACAGCTGCTACTAGACTGCGGTCGATCGATGACATTGACCGTTCAGATCGAGTTGCTGTGGTACATTCAGGGAAATTAATTGTTAAGCAAATTGACATTATATACTACCTACAATTCTAATTTCAACTCTTTATTATTAATGTCGACAGATCAAACGGAATCTAGTAACACCTTTAAATTAATCAGTTGAAGGACACTGAACGAGACACAATAGAAGTTTTAAGGCTCCTGCAAACAGGCGCGACGAGCGACGCGACACAAAGGCACCGGTAGTCGCGTACGCACCGAGCGGTACCTTTGTATCGCGTCGCGTCTGTTTACAGGAGCCTTTATTGTTATTACGTCTGGGGGCGTTTAGTGTCTCGCGAAGTGTTAAATAACAAAATTAACTCACACTATTCGAGCCAGGAAAGTCATAGCCCCCCATTACTTTCATGTACGCCTTCTCTAACAAAGAGACCCAGAACTCGTTCTTGTTGCTGGAGTATGAACACAGGAGCCGCCCGTATCTACTGTACGGTAATCTGTCGTCGATAATTATCTGAAATGGAGGAGGTTTAATAATGAAACGCATGTCACTGTCACTGACATCAGTGAAGGAAAACATCGTGAGGAAACTTGGAATTATCTATACATATACATACAATACAATTAAATAAAATTGAAGTGTCTGTTTGTAATGTCAAAATAATAGATTTTTACTAAATGCTTATGAACCTATATACGGTACTTATAACAAAAGAAAAAAAAATAGAATTTTTGTCTGTCTGCCTGTCTGTCGGTCTGTCTGTTTGTTTGTTCCAGCTAAAAACGGCTGGACCGATTTTGACGAGACTCACTGGCAGATAGCTGATGTTATATGAAGTAACTTAGACTACTTTTATTTTAGAAAAAGAATTAAGGTTCCGCGCAAAAAAAAATAAAACCAATAAAATTGTGAACAAAATCCGATTCAAATAGGGAAGTATTCAATAGGGAAGTTTTGATCCACGCGAACGAAGTCGCGAGCAACAGCTAGTAGTAAATATAAATCTGAAATCACCAATCTGCCTTGAGCATGCGTCGTAACCAATGCTTATGCCTTCTCTGTATGAGAACAGGCCTCTATCCTGCGGTAGGACAATAATAGGCTGGTACAAAATGTGACTAAAAGAGTGATGAATATAAATGTTGATGGATAGAGAGGGAGAGGAAGGTCAAAGCAAAGATGGATGGTAGACACCAGGGGCGAAGCCTTCATACAATCCGATTCCTATCTGCTTCCCTTCGGAACAACCACTCTTCTTAATTTCTACTATTGCCAAATAATATGATGCACCTGTGTGTGTGTAACTGTGTGTCACATCACATTACATAATTATATTTAATACCAGTTTAATACATCATAAGATTAAAAACCTAGTTTTTGTCTGAGTTTATGAGAACTGAACAATTTTTTCTTCGGCTTCCCTCTAATGATGATTTTATCTGCGCCACTGGTAGACACTTTGACAGGGTGAATGGAGGAAGAAAACATGTTGCGCCGACCCCACGTGACGTGGGACAGGGGCAGGAAGATGATGATGAACTTTTTGGAGTTAGTTTGTGAACTATTCGTACAGTACGTCACCGTTAAGGGGAAAACTCCAAGTAGCCCGCGAAATTCAAACTTTCTTATGTTGTTTGCAATTTGCAAGTCAGTATTAAGTTGTATGTTGATTAAAGCATCATTCGCGACCGTAACAAATATGCATTTACAGAATTATAATCAACAAAATCAGTAATACAACTCCATAAGTTTGTTTAATCCAAATTGTCAAGATTTCATGAAATAGTCATTCAATAGAGTTACCTGGTCTTAAATAGTTGTATTGATGCCTTTAATTATTATAAGTCTATGAATACATATTTTTTACGGTCGCGAATCATATTTTGATCAACATACAACTTAATACTGACTTGCAAGTTGCAAAAATCATAAGAAATTTTGAATTTCCCGGGCTAGCTGGCGCTTTCACCTTAATGTGTCATATTCCCAATTTATCTATATCCAGCTTTAGATAGCGACTGGTCAAATACATAAATGAATAAAAGTGTTAAAGCTCTATACAACATGTCCCGGTATTAACGCACAACCTCTTAAGGGGGTCATTATGAACAACTTTTACTATGGGACAAAACCTGAAATCGCAAAAAAAAACAGCTGTTCCCTACATTATGACGAGGTATGCGGACATAAATGTAGGGAACAGCAGATTTTTTTTCGCGATTTCAGGGTGGTCCCATGGTAAAATTTGTTCATAATGATGAGTACAATGACCCCTTAAGATGTTGTGCGTTAATTCCGGGACATGTTGTACTTATAGCTAACTTTTTCCTAAAAGTGATGTCCTGTCTGTGCGACGTAATCTGTACGATTTATGCCTTAGTTACATGACTTAGGATGCTTACATAAAGAAACAGGTTTCCGGTACAGACAAAACCGTGCGGGTCGGTACTGTAATGGCCTGCCACGACACTAGGGCAGACCACTACTGTGTCTGTGTGGTCTCTTCTAGAGGTGTGTTATTGGATATATGAATGAGACACACTGCAGCACTGCTATTACTATTTATTGGCTTATGGGAAAGCACGTTACATTGTCAAGTGTAAAGCTAGCACTAGCACTGACTCAATATATAACAATTTGACTATATGTCATATTTAAATGCTGGTCCTGCTCCACAGCCACTTGGGCATTGTTAATTTTTTTTTGTTTTTTTTTTTTTTTGTTTGGAAGAAATGCGTCCCTTTTTTCTGACATTATGACCTTATTGTTTACTAATCTTTTAACACAATCATTGCAAACTATAGTTTTGTATAAATTAGAAGCAACTTTTCAATTATGTAAATGTGAGTACCATGGAGCGGTTTAATGTTATGATGTAGGTATGTTGACTTGAAAGAGTATGGCAGTTGAGAGTATGTCATGCTCACTTAAATGTCTCGCTGATGGTGGCGCGTGTGTTGGATCATTCGGTTCCCTACAAAATGGTTGAGCTGGATGGTGCTGATCCACGCGTCATGTTCGTGAACGGGCGCCGTCAGTGGAGACTGGTCATCTCTTAGCTGCCAGGGCTTATTTTTAATCTTATATTTTGAATTGTTTTTAATTATCTATTTTTTACATTGTTCTCACATATAGAAGCAACAAGAACAATGTACCCAGGATTTTGTAACAATTTTGATTTAAAAGAGTGTCCATGGAGTTTCTTGCCCATTCTTCTCCATAGAGATCTACGTTTTGGAATGGGCGACTAGCTTCAATTTTCTGACTAACTGACTGACTCTTTAACAATTCAAAAGTGCCTGTAATTGGTTTAATTGAAATAAATGCTTTGAGTTTGAGTTTAAACCTATTCTATATTTCAATAAACCAGTGTTTGTCTTATCAGCCAATGCCACAATCCGTGGAGGATTCATGCTGAAGGCCGGCCCGATTAAAGCCTCTACAGTACCGATCGGTACAGGGTTATTAAGGTAGTCGGCACCGACATGCTTAAACCTATTTCTTTATAAGGTAACATGGGAATATTATACCTGCACCGATCGGTACCGCCCCCACATGCTCGCCTGTAGCGGAACCTTGTTTCTCTATGTAAGCATCCTTAGTAATGACGATTGATTTCGGCTATACGAAAACCGAAAAAATCTAAATCAATGTCTTGTAGTCTATACCTTTTTTGTTGGCGTTTTTGCCGTATTTGGGTTTTACTATTCGACTTTCTTTTTCAGTCCAGTGGGACTATTAGGGTTAACCTAAGCATCATGGAATTGCAGTGGCTTTCTTAAATTATATGGTAAGTACTTGAAACTTATCTTATTTTCTTAAAGTTATCATCAGAAAATTAAACGTTGGCTTACCTTTCTCCTCACACCGTTCAAATGTAACTTGACCATATATTTGCCGAAGGGATTGTAGACGGGCGATTTGCTCTTGTTCTTAGGATAAATAATAGAGGTTATGATCTTCTTGTTAAATCGCTTCTCGTATAGCGCACTTACTGCTAAAGATGCTACGAATGAGCAGTCTGATACTATCTGAAAATTATTGTGGTTATGTTAAAAAACTGGTGTTTACAAGTGTACCATAGGAGAAACGAACATCTATACCGTAAGGACTATTTTTGCTTGCAGCGCTCGGCAGCTATAGTAACGCTTGCTAACAGATGTGGTCATCGTGTGCGCGGGATTTTGTTTTCAATTGGTCAGATGTAAGTTTCCTCGATAGTACGTCCTGTATGAGCCTGTATGTATATTTTCAATTTGAAAATGTCAAATATCATGTACTATCACCCATATATACAGGGTGTAAATAGACCCATCACAAAGCCTTCAATTACGGCGTGTTTATCGGTCGGCCACCGTATACAGCGACCGCTTTCGGTTGAACAGAAACGGTTAACCGAAGTGGGTTGTTTACATTAGGTTGGTTCACCGAAATCGACGAACGCTTACGGTTTTACGTTTTAATACGGGCTGCGACCGAATACGGCCCACCGATTACCTGTTTACACTAGTCGGTGACAGAGCACGGGCTAAGACCAAGTATCTGTTTACACTAGTCGGTGACAGAGCACGGGCTAAGACTGAGTATCTGTTTACACTAGTCGGACCGAGTATCTGTTTACACTAGTCGGTGACAGAGCACGGGCTAAGACTGAGTATCTGTTTACACTAGTCGGTAACAGACCACGGGCTAAGACCGAGTATCTGTTTACACTAGTCGGTGACAGAGCACGGGCTAAGACCGAGTATCTGTTTACACTAGTCGGTGACAGAGCACGGGCTAAGACCGAGTATCTGTTTACACTAGTAGGTGACAGAGCATGGGCTAAGACCGAGTATCTGTTTACACTAGTCGGTGACAGAGCACGGGCTAAGACCGAGTATCTGTTTACACTAGTCGGACCGAGTATCTGTTTACACTAGTCGGTAACAGAGCACGGGCTAAGACCGAGTATCTGTTTACACTAGTCGGTGACAGAGCATGGGCTAAGACCGAGTATCTGTTTACACTAGTCGGTGACAGAGCACGGGCTAAGACCGAGTATCTGTTTACACTAGTCAGTGACAGAGCACGGGCTAAGACCGAATATCTGTTTACACTAGTCGGTGACAGAGCACGGGCTAAGACCGAGTATCTGTTTACACTAGTCGGTGACAGAGCATGGGCTAAGACCGAGTATCTGTTTACACTAGTCGGTGACAGAGCACGGGCTAAGACCAAATACCTGTTTACACTAGTCGGTGACAGAGCACGGGCTAAGACCGAGTATCTGTTTACACTAGTCGGTGACAGAGCACGGGCTAAGACCGAGTATCTGTTTACACTAGTCGGTGACAGAGCACGGGCTAAGACCGAGTATCTGTTTACACTAGTCGGTGACAGAGCACGGGCTAAGACCGAATACCTGTTTACACTAGTCGGTGACAGAGCACGGGCTAAGACCGAGTATCTGTTTACAATAGTCGGTGACAGAGCACGGGCTAAGACCGAGTATCTGTTTACACTAGTCGGTGACAGAGCACGGGATAAGACCGAATACCTGTTTACACTAGTCGGTGACAGAGCACGGGCTAAGACCGAGTATCTGTTTACAATAGTCGGTGACAGAGCACGGGCTAAGACCGAGTATCTGTTTACACTAGTCGGTGACAGAGCACGGGCTAAGACCGAGTATCTGTTTACACTAGTCGGTGACAGAGCACGGGCTAAGACCTAGTATCTGTTTACACTAGTCGGATCGAGTATCTGTTTACACTAGTCGGTAACAGAGCACGGGCTAAGACCGAGTATCTGTTTACACTAGTCGGTGACAGAGCACGGGCTAAGACCGAGTATCTGTTTACACTAGTCGGTGACAGAGCACGGGCTAAGACCGAGTATCTGTTTACACTAGTCGGTGACAGAGCACGGGCTAAGACCGAGTATCTGTTTACAATAGTCGGTGACAGAGCACGGGCTAAGACCGAGTATCTGTTTACACTAGTCGGTGACAGAGCACGGGCTAAGACCGAGTATCTGTTTACACTAGTCGGTGACAGAGCACGGGCTAAGACCGAGTATCTGTTTACACTAGTCGGTGACAGAGCACGGGCTAAGACCGAATACCTGTTTACACTAGTCGGTGACAGAGCACGGGCTAAGACCGAGTATCTGTTTACAATAGTCGGTGACAGAGCACGGGCTAAGACCGAGTATCTGTTTACACTAGTCGGTGACAGAGCACGGGATAAGACCTAATACCTGTTTACACTAGTCGGTGACAGAGCACGGGCTAAGACCGAGTATCTGTTTTCAATAGTCGGTGACAGAGCACGGGCTAAGACCGAGTATCTGTTCACACTAGTCGGTGACAGAGCACGGGCTAAGACCGAGTATCTGTTTACACTAGTCGGTGACAGAGCACGGGCTAAGACCGAATACCTGTTTACACTAGTCGGTGACAGAGCACGGGCTAAGACCGAGTATCTGTTTACACTAGTCGATGACAGAGCACGGGCTAAGACCGAATGCCTGTTTACACTAGTTGGTGACAGAGCACGGGCTAAGACCGAGTATATGTTTACACTAGTCGGTGACAGAGCACGGGCTAAGACCGAGTATCTGTTTACACTAGTCGGTGACAGAGCACGGGCTAAGACCGAGTATCTGTTTACACTAGTCGGTGACAGAGCACGGGCTAAGACCGAGTATCTGTTTACACTAGTCGGTGACAGAGCACGGGCTAAGACCGAATACCTGTTTACACTAGTCGGTGACAGAGCACGGGCTAAGACCGAGTATCTGTTTACAATAATCGGTGACAGAGCACGGGCTAAGACCGAGTATCTGTTTACACTAGTCGGTGACAGAGCACGGGCTAAGACCGAGTATCTGTTTACACTAGTCAGTGACAGAGCACGGGCTAAGACTGACTATCTGTTTACACTAGTCGGTGACAGAGCACGGGCTAAGACCGAATGCCTGTTTACACTAGTCGGTGACAGAGCACGGGCTAAGACCGAGTATCTGTTTACAATAGTCGGTGACAGAGCACGGGCTAAGACCGAGTATCTGTTTACACTAGTCGGTGACAGAGCACGGGCTAAGACCGAGTATCTGTTTACACTAGTCGGTGACAGAGCACGGGCTAAGACCGAGTATCTGTTTACACTAGTCGGTGACAGAGCACGGGCTAAGACCGAGTATCTGTTTACACTAGTCGGTGACAGAGCACGGGCTAAGACCGAATACCTGTTTACACTAGTCGGTGACAGAGCACGGGCTAAGACCGAGTATCTGTTTACAATAGTCGGTGACAGAGCACGGGCTAAGACCGAGTATCTGTTTACACTAGTCGGTGACAGAGCACGGGATAAGACCGAATACCTGTTTACACTAGTCGGTGACAGAGCACGGGCTAAGACCGAGTATCTGTTTACAATAGTCGGTGACAGAGCACGGGCTAAGACCGAGTATCTGTTTACACTAGTCGGTGACAGAGCACGGGCTAAGACCGAGTATCTGTTTACACTAGTCGGTGACAGAGCACGGGCTAAGACCTAGTATCTGTTTACACTAGTCGGATCGAGTATCTGTTTACACTAGTCGGTAACAGAGCACGGGCTAAGACCGAGTGTCTGTTTACACTAGTCGGTGACAGAGCACGGGCTAAGACCGAGTATCTGTTTACACTAGTCGGTGACAGAGCACGGGCTAAGACCGAGTATCTGTTTACACTAGTCGGTGACAGAGCACGGGCTAAGACCGAGTATCTGTTTACAATAGTCGGTGACAGAGCACGGGCTAAGACCGAGTATCTGTTTACACTAGTCGGTGACAGAGCACGGGCTAAGACCGAGTATCTGTTTACACTAGTCGGTGACAGAGCACGGGCTAAGACCGAATACCTGTTTACACTAGTCGGTGACAGAGCACGGGCTAAGACCGAGTATCTGTTTACACTAGTCGATGACAGAGCACGGGCTAAGACCGAATGCCTGTTTACACTAGTTGGTGACAGAGCACGGGCTAAGACCGAGTATATGTTTACACTAGTCGGTGACAGAGCACGGGCTAAGACCGAGTATCTGTTTACACTAGTCGGTGACAGAGCACGGGCTAAGACCGAGTATCTGTTTACACTAGTCGGTGACAGAGCACGGGCTAAGACCGAGTATCTGTTTACACTAGTCGGTGACAGAGCACGGGCTAAGACCGAATACCTGTTTACACTAGTCGGTGACAGAGCACGGGCTAAGACCGAGTATCTGTTTACAATAATCGGTGACAGAGCACGGGCTAAGACCGAGTATCTGTTTACACTAGTCGGTGACAGAGCACGGGCTAAGACCGAGTATCTGTTTACACTAGTCAGTGACAGAGCACGGGCTAAGACTGACTATCTGTTTACACTAGTCGGTGACAGAGCACGGGCTAAGACCGAATGCCTGTTTACACTAGTCGGTGACAGAGCACGGGCTAAGACCGAGTATCTGTTTACAATAGTCGGTGACAGAGCACGGGCTAAGACCGAGTATCTGTTTACACTAGTCGGTGACAGAGCACGGGCTAAGACCGAGTATCTGTTTACACTAGTCGGTGACAGAGCACGGGCTAAGACCGAGTATCTGTTTACACTAGTCGGTGACAGAGCACGGGCTAAGACCGAGTATCTGTTTACACTAGTCGGTGACAGAGCACGGGCTAAGACCGAATACCTGTTTACACTAGTCGGTGACAGAGCACGGGCTAAGACCGAGTATCTGTTTACAATAGTCGGTGACAGAGCACGGGCTAAGACCGAGTATCTGTTTACACTAGTCGGTGACAGAGCACGGGATAAGACCGAATACCTGTTTACACTAGTCGGTGACAGAGCACGGGCTAAGACCGAGTATCTGTTTACAATAGTCGGTGACAGAGCACGGGCTAAGACCGAGTATCTGTTTACACTAGTCGGTGACAGAGCACGGGCTAAGACCGAGTATCTGTTTACACTAGTCGGTGACAGAGCACGGGCTAAGACCTAGTATCTGTTTACACTAGTCGGATCGAGTATCTGTTTACACTAGTCGGTAACAGAGCACGGGCTAAGACCGAGTATCTGTTTACACTAGTCGGTGACAGAGCACGGGCTAAGACCGAGTATCTGTTTACACTAGTCGGTGACAGAGCACGGGCTAAGACCGAGTATCTGTTTACACTAGTCGGTGACAGAGCACGGGCTAAGACCGAGTATCTGTTTACAATAGTCGGTGACAGAGCACGGGCTAAGACCGAGTATCTGTTTACACTAGTCGGTGACAGAGCACGGGCTAAGACCGAGTATCTGTTTACACTAGTCGGTGACAGAGCACGGGCTAAGACCGAGTATCTGTTTACACTAGTCGGTGACAGAGCACGGGCTAAGACCGAATACCTGTTTACACTAGTCGGTGACAGAGCACGGGCTAAGACCGAGTATCTGTTTACAATAGTCGGTGACAGAGCACGGGCTAAGACCGAGTATCTGTTTACACTAGTCGGTGACAGAGCACGGGATAAGACCGAATACCTGTTTACACTAGTCGGTGACAGAGCACGGGCTAAGACCGAGTATCTGTTTTCAATAGTCGGTGACAGAGCACGGGCTAAGACCGAGTATCTGTTTACACTAGTCGGTGACAGAGCACGGGCTAAGACCGAGTATCTGTTTACACTAGTCGGTGACAGAGCACGGGCTAAGACCGAATACCTGTTTACACTAGTCGGTGACAGAGCACGGGCTAAGACCGAGTATCTGTTTACACTAGTCGATGACAGAGCACGGGCTAAGACCGAATGCCTGTTTACACTAGTTGGTGACAGAGCACGGGCTAAGACCGAGTATATGTTTACACTAGTCGGTGACAGAGCACGGGCTAAGACCGAGTATCTGTTTACACTAGTCGGTGACAGAGCACGGGCTAAGACCGAGTATCTGTTTACACTAGTCGGTGACAGAGCACGGGCTAAGACCGAGTATCTGTTTACACTAGTCGGTGACAGAGCACGGGCTAAGACCGAATACCTGTTTACACTAGTCGGTGACAGAGCACGGGCTAAGACCGAGTATCTGTTTACAATAATCGGTGACAGAGCACGGGCTAAGACCGAGTATCTGTTTACACTAGTCGGTGACAGAGCACGGGCTAAGACCGAGTATCTGTTTACACTAGTCAGTGACAGAGCACGGGCTAAGACTGACTATCTGTTTACACTAGTCGGTGACAGAGCACGGGCTAAGACCGAATGCCTGTTTACACTAGTCGGTGACAGAGCACGGGCTAAGACCGAGTATCTGTTTACAATAGTCGGTGACAGAGCACGGGCTAAGACCGAGTATCTGTTTACACTAGTCGGTGACAGAGCACGGGCTAAGACCGAGTATCTGTTTACACTAGTCGGTGACAGAGCACGGGCTAAGACCTAGTATCTGTTTACACTAGTCGGATCGAGTATCTGTTTACACTAGTCGGTAACAGAGCACGGGCTAAGACCGAGTATCTGTTTACACTAGTCGGTGACAGAGCACGGGCTAAGACCGAGTATCTGTTTACAATAGTCGGTGACAGAGCACGGGCTAAGACCGAGTATCTGTTTACACTAGTCGGTGACAGAGCACGGGCTAAGACCGAGTATCTGTTTACACTAGTCGGTGACAGAGCATGGGCTAAGACCGAATACCTGTTTACACTAGTCGGTGACAGAGCACGGGCTAAGACCGAGTATATGTTTACACTAGTCGGTGACAGAGCACGGGCTAAGACCGAGTATCTGTTTACACTAGTCGGTGACAGAGCACGGGCTAAGACCGAGTATCTGTTTACACTAGTCGGTGACAGAGCACGGGCTAAGACCGAATACCTGTTTACACTAGTCGGTGACAGAGCACGGGCTAAGACCAAGTATCTGTTTACACTAGTCGGTGACAGAGCACGGGCTAAGACCGAGTATCTGTTTACACTAGTCGGTGACAGAGCACGGGCTAAGACCGAATACCTGTTTACACTAGTCGGAGACAGAACACGGGCTAAAACCGAGTATCTGTTTACACTAGTCGGTGCTGTCACCGACTAATGTAAACAGGGAAGAAGGCGTGAGTTTATGATGTACCTATGTGTATGTGATCATAAAATTATAGGGAGACTTTTTCGTTGGTGATGTTGGTTCACGGACGCTCCCGTCACCCACACACTTGTACGATAAAGTCGCCCTTTAATTTTATGTCATTAACGTAATGTAATGTTGGCTTATCGGGAAGAACAAGAAACTCTCGGCATAGTTATGCGTCTGTTTACACCAGTTATATTTGTAGAACGGGGTAGTCTTTGGACTTCTAATTACATTCCAATCCATTTGTAGATCTTATTAAAGTTGAGGTGATAGTTTATAAGAGAGTTAAAGGTAGAAATTGCCGTAGTTTAATATATAAAAAAAAAAAAAAACAACCGAATTCCAAAATAAACATTACAAAATGAAAAATAACTTTAATTTCGGAATTCGGTGGTAAAAAACTAAAATACGTATACAGATCTGTATACGTATCATCGTGTATCGTATCGTGTTATTTTTCACTTTGTAGTGTTTATTTTGGAAGTTGTTTTTTTTTTTGTAAAAAAGTTTTTTTAGATTTTGTTATTTGGTTTGTTAAAAAATCAAAAGACCTCATTTATAACAAATCCTGACACATGAGAAATATTGTTAATGTAACAAGTGTACCATTCAAAATACTCACAGTCTGCTTAATACTAAAACAGTCAACATGATCTCCAACAATCATCTTTGGGTCCGTACAGATCTCATGCGGCCTCACCCAGGAATCAAACTCCTTCTCTTGCTTAGAAGACAGCTTTAACTCACTAGCCCTATCCTCAAATGGTATAGCATATTGGAAACGTTCTGATAAATCCACATCCATAAATGGAAGAAAACAATTGTTATTTATATTTGATGTTGTGCGTAAAACTTCTTTTTCTTCTTCGGAGTATGTGGCTTGCTTTCCACTTACTTTTAAGTGGATGCTTTGATCTCTTTGCAGTACGGGCCTTACTGGAGATACGGCTAGAAGGGAAATCGAAGAAAATTCAATACTAACTGCATATTTTGTGTTTAAAAAGTTAATTTCAGGAAAACAGTCTAAACAACAAGTGTAAGAAATATTTGTTTTGTTATGATGGTTTGTCAGTGCCTGTAAAGGAGACGGTAAGGCAGAGCATCACTCAAGGCTCAAGCATTATTTTTTCAACCAATCAAATGACTTCAAGTAGTTTTAAGTAATGCTTAAGTCTTGGCCGAGGTTCGGTAACACGGGCCTATAATATCATATTCCATACATTACAATAGTAAAAAAGCTAAAAGAAATGGACAAGAAAAGCCTTACATTCTAAATTATGGTTTTAGGCAAAAAAAGTTATATATTTTTTTTTATAATTTACCTGGTTTCTTTGGCTCACTAATAGAAAGAGATCCAATCCTCTTAATACCTTTCAACTCCTCGGCCCTGTCAAGAGCCTGTTCAGCTAAACTTTTTATTTTTGCTTTTATTTCTGGATCACTTGCTCTCTGCAAAAGTAAAATAACCACTAATATTGTTCATTAAAACACAAAACCTAGATAATGTTACAAAAAAAAGGACGTACTCGGTCTAGACTGATACTTTACAGGACACCTGAGTGACACTAACCCTAAAATCAAGTCTCTTATTTTTTTATTTCAAAATTAAAAAATCAGAGGGTCCGTTTCATCTAAGATGTCAAAAAGAAAGTCATAATTTTGTTGCGAATAGGTGTGCGTTGCTCCAGCAGGAAAGTAGCTCCTAGAGTGATTTGAATGGAACGAATAATTAGTGCGTGTTCTGCTGTAAATGTGCGCCAAATAAAAAATTTGTGCGCTTTGTCGTTTAGGAAAAAAACGGAAAAGACGATTCCTGCTGGAGTAACATTGCTCCAGCAGGAAAATTCTAAACGAATGATCGAAGAGGAAATATCGTGCATCGGCAGAGAGCTTATATTTGTGCAAAATTGTGCACCGAAAATATAATTTGTGCGTCTTCAGGTTTTCGAGATATTGCAATTCCTGCTGGAGTAACGTTTTGCAAAATCGTGTATCTCTAAAACCATTGTATGTACGCCTGTAGAATAAACATACACGAGTACCTAGCTCTTAATTTGTGCGTATTTGTGACAGAATTAGATTTAAGAAAATATTTATAATTTTTAAGTCATCATCATCATCTGCCTAGCCTTTTCCCAACTATGTTGTGGTCGGCATCCAGTCTAACCGGATTTATAATAATATAGGTAATTTATATTTTTTAAGTAATCGCACTTTTTTGAAAACCCGAAAAAATGCCGCAGCGCCTAAATGAGAAAACGTATAAGCTCGCTGAAAACTGTATTTGGTCCTTCTTAACGCTTATAATAACCATAAAAGTTTCAAAAGTGTTCATGCATGCGTTATCGAACAATATTGGTAAAAGTCAAAACGACGGTGTCATAACTTTGACGGCAAAATACAAAAAACCGGCTCAACCGAAGATGTGTAGGTGTAAACCAAAAATTAGTGCGTGTAGTCAAAAATATATATATAGTGAAAATATTCAGCTTGGAATGTTTCGCATAAAGTAGATATAAACAAAAAACAAAATATGTGAAAAACGGCTGGCTATCCGACCAAATTCGAATGAATACAAAAAAGCGACGGATTCATACATATCGATGACCTTCTTAACTTTACTCACGAACCGGTTGACACGTGTTGTGCCCGAGTACAATGAAGTAGAAAATAAGTAAACAAAATAATTTTCACTATATAGTTTTGACTACACTACACGCACTAATTTTTGGTTTACACCTACACATCTTGGGTTGAGCCGGTTTCTTGATGTTTTGAGAAGTCGTAAAACCGTGGTCGCTAGAAGATTTATAAAGGAGAATATACTCACAACAGAAACAGCCAATTCAACAGCGTGTGTGTATAATTGTAGTGCATTATCTTTGAGATTAGCTTCATCAGCATCCAATGCTTGTTGCATGAGGAAGTAACATTGTTGCATGGCTCGCTCGCTCTCTGCCTGTTGTGCTCTGTCTGTTAATAACATAGTTTTTTACATCTAATGGGAACTCTTATATGTAAATGGGTACCTAGTTGACTATAACCGTTGTCTCTTAAAATATTTGATACTATGCCATTAATCATAAGGCCAATTCTTTAATTATTCTTTAAATATTATAATGTTATGAGTGTGTACAATAAAGTTGAATTCTTAACTATTGCCAGAAGTCAATAGACCTGAGCTGTTAACCGAAAAACAAGGCCTGTCTTTCTGCGAACATTACCACTTAAAAATAAATAAATCCTACGAAAATTCAATAATGTGTATGGAATGAGGGTTGCAGAATATTAGTACCTGTTTTTCTTAATAAACTTCCAGAAGACTTGTAAATGTTACACAAAACAAGTTCGAAAAGTTATAAGTACAAATCAAAATGTTTCCTTACACAAAATTTCTCCTAATGTACAATGTATTAATGTAACTATACATTATTCTTATCATTGATATTTCTCGGGACCCTAGGATCCCGGACCTTTGGAAGGCATACAGAAGAGATACAGACAGGCCGAAGCCAACTCGCAGAGGCCCGTTAGATGCTTTCAATGGAAATGAAGCACCAACCAACGATTATCCCTGTATGCACTATACAAGTCCACCCAAGGACAACCCCCAGTTGGTGTAGGACTATTACAGGATATGGAAACAAAAAAAAAATATTGGGCTATGGGTTTGGACGGCTAAAGTGGACTGGTTATCTAAAACTATGGAAGGACTATGGCCCCTGCCTGACCAATGTTTGATTATTATCATCATCATCATTATAAATGTATTATAAGTATCATTGTCGTAATTAACACTTTTGTGAAGTTTAAATAAACGGCTCGCCAGCACACAGATAATCTCTGAGAGATTTTCGTTGTGGCTAAAACCAAATTGTAAAATAGACTAAGTGTTTTAGAAATATTTAATAATTCTACGAAAAGTATGAGAATTAAGTTTTATATATAAATATGAATAAGACGAAGGTCATGGTGTTTGAAAGAGAAGAGGACGTATCGATGTATGATGTGAAAATAAATGATAAAAGTGTGGAGCAAGTAAGTGAGTTTGTATACAGTATGGAGCCCAAATATATGCAATAAATGAAACCGTAAGTAATACTAGTCCACAGAAGTATAGCAAACTTAAATATTAAATTAAAAACTGTAAATTAAAAAAGTTACATTTTCAAACAAAATAAATATTAAAATAAATTCAGTAAAAGTAAACACTCTGTTTAGACAACCGAGCTGGCCACCTGCGGTGCACCACAGCCTCCAATCCATTGTTCACCGAACATCTTTTTTTTTGTTTGCGCACACATGTCCAAGGATTCAAGTTCATTGAATCATTGACTTAGTGATCCAATTCTACAGTGTTCAAATTTGCTCAAAATTAAAACTATACTTTTTGACCTAATTACTGGACCGACTTCGTAATTTTTTTGAATATCGTCAGAAAAGGCGATAACAAGTATGTCCTATAATTTATTGCACATATGTGGTCCCCATACTGTATTTGGGGCGTCTGTTTACAATGGATGGAAAGATAGATGAAGATGTGGAAAGGAGAGTAAATGCGGGAAATAAAGTGAATGGTGCTATACTTGCAGTTGTGACCAACCAGTTAATGTCCAAAAAGGCCCGACTGGCAGTTCACAATGGTGTACTGGTGCCTACGCTTATTTATGGAAGTGAATGTTGGGTGTGACAAAAGAAGCATGAAAGTAGAATAAATGCTGTGGAAATGCGTTCCTTGCGAAGCATGTGTGGTGTGACTATAAATGATAGACTGAGGAATGATGTGATAAGGCAACGGTGCAGTTTAAAAGAAGATGTAGTGACAAAAATTGAAAAGAGTATGCTTAGATGGTTTGGTCATGTTGAGAGGATGAATGAAAGTCGACTAACAAAAGGTATTTACACAGCAGATGTGAGTGGAAACGCCGGAAGGGGACGCCCTAGGAAGACATATAGTGATCTTATTGGTGATGTTCTTCAGAAAGGCCAGGTGCGTAGTACTCGCAACCGGCGTGCGTGTATGACCAGATGTATGAATGTAAACGAGGCAAAAGGAGTATGTAAGGATCGTAGCAGGTGGCGTTCTGTAGTTTCTGCCTACCCCCATGGGAAGAAGGCGTGAGTTTATGTATGTATGAAGTTTTATTGTTACATAAAAAGCACTAACAATGTGTAAGTTTAAAATAAATTGTTTCTGTAATAAAAATGTTACACAAAGTACTGCATTGTTACTTGATATTTCCGCATTACTTTCTCATAAGAAAAAGGTGTTGTTTGTATTCCTTCAAAAAATTATAAGCATTCTGGCTGTCAAAAGCACAGTCATAAGCAGCACTCAAACCGGATTGGACTAAATCTACGATGATATCATCGTCATCATACAGATTAAACTAAATGCCTACTGTGTACAGTGCACTCTTTAAAAGGCTCTATGAGTCATAGTAATGGACTCATAGAAAAAAAAACAAGCACTACTATGATATACCAGCAAATATAAACCTAAAAGTATCGTACCTTGTTGCTCTGTCAAGAAAGTGGCTCTTTCCAGGTATTCCTGCACTTTGTTCCTTACTTCTTCCTGTTTTTCTGGAGGGAAATGATCTCGAACCCTGTCCAACAACCTTGCCGCTGTTCGGTAGCATTCTACAGCTTTATCTGTTTGTCTTGCCTGATCGAATTGCACAGCTAGGGATGCGGCCTCAGTGGCGTTAGCAAAGTCACTCATTTTCCACGATTAACGCATTAGAACTCCCAAAAATGTATTGCAAACAAAAATGAAATCTTTAAAATGACAATGACAACTAGTATAGTAATCAACCACGCATTGACAGGAATGAATCAATCGTTTTCCATGAAGAAAAAAGATAGCAAGATTTCATTACGACGAGTGCAACAAAAGTAACTAAACTAGCAGAATGCTACAAGTAATAAATCTGTAAGGTCTGGAACATTTAAATTTGATGGTTGTCACTGTCATCTGTAAGTGAACGTCTGTGAATGTCAGTGAAGTATCATGTTTTGTTTAGAAAAGTTTTCGATTATTTTATTACACTGTCTACCTTGATGGCGATGATGTATTCTAGTTGGACAGTGCTTCACCTTTTCAAAATGATGGTGATGATTTTGTATTAAATAAACTAGCAATTTTGTTTTTTCAGTTTGCTAAAAAATCTACTAACTACGGAAAACTTTTTCACACACGATTTACTGAACGAATTCGTCATAGCAAATTTTTTGTCTGTGCACAACACAAAAAAAAGAACGATTCAAATGTCATCTTCATCTAGTGTCAAAGAAAATTGATTAATTTTTTCGTCTTCCTTCGGACGGATATTAATTAATATTTTCATATTTTTGTACTGTGCAAACAATAAAAACTAGTTTTGATTACATTTGTGATTTAGTTATTGGTGCAACTTCACAAGACTAAGTGAAAATGGCTTCAGAGGCGTTGGCGAGTGCGGGAGGAGAGATTCGAGAGAATTTGGTAATTTCTTGGATATTTTTGCATTGTAATTAAATGGATATATGCAGAATCTGCCATTAGTATTCTAAGTTCGTTGATCTAATGTTACTGGTAACTTGACTTCGTATTTGATTACTTACGTTAAACCGTGAATCGACCTTCGCACTGCTTGCTAACTACCTTTTAGTTGTTTTTTTTTTTATCCATTCAACTTCGCAGGTGCGAATAATACATAGAAGACAAAGAAGGCGCATTTTGTAGTTTTTCGCATTAAGATATTAAATGTTATCTCACGCAATCAAATAATAAATTATTGAATATGGGTCATGTTTGGGCGCCTTAGATTGCGAAGAATATTCTAGTTAAAACTAACTACTAACTTTTTAGTAATAAAGCTCATAATTCGGTACATAAAAAGCCTATGCAGTTAACTGTTGGGCACAACTAGTATTTACCTTGCCTTTTTGCAGATAATAAGGCTTGTTAAAATCTCAAGCGATCTATTGTATCTGACAAATTAAATAAAACGTTGGTTTTCTGTTGTGCAGGAGTGTACATGTGTCAAACAGACACTTTCATTTTCATCTATGTTATAACTATGGACCCACTTGCCCTTTCTGTGACATAAAAAATGGTTAAATTCAGTTCATAAATAAAGAAGTTATGCCCAAACATATATGAAAAAATATATACATATATATTTACAGATGAATTAAAAACTTCCTCCTTTTTGAAGTTGGTTAAAAAGTATAGTTTTGAGACATAGCACAGCACACATATTATGTCTTCAATAAAACACCAAATATTGTAATTTGTGTATGAAGCTAAATAGCCTAGAAATACAAGTGGGTAAATCATAAGAGTAGGGTAGGAACAATAATATGATGGAGGGTGGATTTAAAACCTATAAGCACAAAGTTATAAATTACTAAGTATGTAGGTACCTATAAACAACAACACCAATCAATTCAAAATCTATCCTTGCATATGAGGGATATGCAAGAATAGATTTTGCATAGAATGGTGTCCCCCTATTATTCATATTACTGCTTATGTGTTACCTAACTTACTTTATTACAATTTCCACAATTTTTATTTATTTATAACAGGAATATACACAATTCTTAAATACAATATACAATCACTAACTAGCTATACAAACAAATATACAAAAACTAAAGGACACTAATGTGTCGAAGTACTCGTCCGCATCGCTGTCATCCGGAAACGGGCCCAGAAGACTGGCAGCTTTGCCACGTTGAATGGCAAAGCTAATTCTTTGGCCAAAACACGAGCCAGCCCTCTGGTCAAGTGAAGTATCGACCAATCGGCGAAAAATTTCCTTAAAAAGGAGACGAGACATGCACTCGGACCCCCATGACCCGAGCGTTTCGACCCCAAAGGGTTCAAAACTGTAGTAAAGGTTACAGTACTTCCGCCGCTTGAGGCTCTCAGCAGCCGCAGCAGCGGCGCCAACACACCATGCCATGCTTGGAACATGAGATGGCGCAAGGGTGTCGACACAGATTGCGTCCCACACCAGAGGCCTAAGCACCTGCCACGGCAACAGTGTCATGCCGTCTGGTCTCTTCTTAGAAATAAAATAGATTCAAAGACACCAACTTCTAAAATTAAAGTTATTTTTTTTTCTTTTAGTCGTTCTTACAACGTCACTTTATAAAAGCTGAAGACTGGCCCTCGTCTAGCCCAGATCTGAAGACTTTAGACTACAAATTATGGTCAGTTTTAGATGGCATGGCATGCTCCAAATGACACGCCAACAATGTATCTCTTAAGAAATCTCTGGAGCAAGCAGTGGCTAAATTTGCCATCGAAACATTGCGTAAATCCATAGATTCGTGACCAGACAGATTAAAGGTCAAAACCAAAGGTGACCATTTCGAATAGAATTATTTTTTGCTGAGACTTCAATAAATATGTATATTTATATAAGTTTTATTAAGGTTACATCACCTCATAAAAAAAATTAATGCATTTTCATTTGTAACAGCAGAACTTATGGCCGGACTATGTATATGTATCCAAAGGCTGTATCACAATAAAAATGCTTCCAAATCAGACAAGGAACTGAACTTAAAACACAATATTTTTGTACAGGTAACAACTGCAGTGAAGTTCCTAACAAACCCAAGTGTGCAGCGATGCACCATAGAAAGCAAGGAACGCTTTCTACGAGGCAAAGGCCTGACTGATGCCGAGATACAGAAAGCTTTAGGAAAATGCACTGAGATGCTGGACGTGCCGTCAATGACTTCGGAACTCTTGTTCTTCCATCAGTCGCGAAGATCCTGGTTCAGGGACAATGTGCTGCCGTTAATGGTGTATGGAGGCTTCATGTATGGAGCCTACTGGTTTTATAAAGTAAGTTGTTGTCAATGGTATAATTTTGTGCTAACAAAACTATTTTATGATACTCATAAAGAGATGTAGGAGGATAATCTTTTAAATCTTTGCCTAGCAATAGGACAGTAAAGTTTATTTTTAACAATACTTTTTTCACATTATATGGATATTCAAAAAAATAATTTAGTAAAAAAATAAAATACAACGAAAAAAACTAAGGTCCCCTTACATAAGAAATAAGTTGTCTTTAGAGAATAAACTTCGATTTCATTCAAACACTACCAATAATCTTGAATTTGGTTTCTCTTATCTGTATCTAGGCTTATTGATAATAAATACGACTATGTTAGATAAATGTTATATTAGAAAATTATTGATACTGTTATCAAGTGGCGAAGGGTCAACAAAATTTAATTAAACTGTCGTGCCGTCGATACAATGAGATCTTTAAAAAAAAAATGATCTTAAATTAAAAATACTCATAAAATAACTCGCTGGTTGTGCGGTTAATGCCGGCGCCGCAGGAGCGTTCCATTGCGTCACCCCTCGTTGCTTAGTCCCTTTGGCCACAAGTCAGCAGTATAGTTTGTGCGGTGTGAAAACACGTGTCGTGACCCGAATTTAGTTACGACATCAGGGTACCCCTAGCATAGCTATTCACAGCCATTCAACAGGCTGTAGTGTCGGATTTGCCTTGCCCCCGACCGAAAGCTAGCTAGCTAGAAGAGAAAAAGCTGTCGAAAGAACAGCGGTCGCCTAATTATGATTTAAACTGACAAAGTTTTTGGGGTTTCGGATTTGTGAACAGCGCTTAGAGGTCTCCTTCGTTAACATTGATTGATGTTCGATTCGGCACGGAAGCGTATCGAAGGGTCGTGAATAGCTATGTATGTAGGTCCCGTGCCATCATTTTCACAACGTGTCATGTGTCTTGGCCCTTTTTATAAGGCCTCGTCGAAGGTGCGACCGTCTGTTGTTTAACCCTGTGGATGGAAACACGTCTAGCCTCTACTGCTCGCTAGAACAACTCTCGATGCACTGTGGCCACCTAATCGCGCCCGCTATGCCCTGTAACTGGACTTTTAATCGTATTCAGTGACTTGACACTTAAAGGGATACCAGTTTCTAACAAAAATGGTAGTGAGGTGAAAAAAGAATGAGCGAAATTGAATGAACCTTAAATATTCATTTATAAGTAGTTATTACATCGTTTTAGATAATATTTGCACGAAATAACATCATGGATACCATTTTGTTTGAGCAAATAATGTTACGTAAACAAACGACATTTTTTGCCATACTCTGTTGTAATCATATTTTGTTTATAAATACATCTCTCGTAATACGAGTATAGTTTAGATTTTATAGTATGGTATGTTTATTCAAGAACCCAAAACAGTTTACAATAAATGCCAAGAGCCAATTGAAACATCAGTGGACCATTTTTTGTGAGCAAGGTCATAAACATGTCGCGCCGCGGGAATTCCGCCCGACACTTGACAGATTGTGACATTTCAAGTATTCAAGCAGATCAGCGGTTAAGCATATTTTTAATTGAATTTCGTAACAAACTTTAAAATACATTTTAATTATTCGTTTATAACATAACAATGAGTACAATGACCCATTTCACTTCTTTGATAAGTCAATGAACTGAAACTAATTTTAATCTTGACCATGTAAAGTTAAAAATTAAACCGTTATATCTTGTTATATAGTTAAAAGACTGTCAAAATAATTATTTGCGATAATCCAATAAAACAAATACATTTTTATTTATTCAAATTTAACTACTTTTACCATTCATTCTTTTCGCAAATTAATGTTGGGAAAAGTTGGGTAAAGGGGAAAAAGTTTGTTCGCATTTTTTAAGAAAATTCAAAACATTTTTTAATATAGTTTATTCACATTTAACTAAACCATGTAGGTACCATTTTGTTCGATAACTTTTTGCCATCTTGTAGGTAGGGACATGATCCCATTGCTATAGAAATTTTGGGACTTCTGATCAAAATACCGCGACAAGTGGTTTTGGCAGTCCTCTCGTGATGTTAACCTGACACTGCCTAAAGATTTCTGAAGAGACCGAAACAGGTGGAAATCTGAAGGTGCAAGGTCAGGACTATACGGCGGATGCATTAACACCTCCCAGCCAAACTCTTAATTTTTGCTGAGTGGCTAAAGATGTGTGAGGTCTAGCGTTATCATGATGAAAAACCACACCCCTTCTGTTGACTAATTCCGGCCGCTTTCTCTCAACTTCTTGCTTTAATCTCATCAGTTGTTCGCAGTAGAGTTCAGGATCGATGGTCCTGCCTGGTGGTAACAGCTCATAATGAATAATGCCCTTCCAATCCCACCACACACACAGCATCACCTTGTTGCGAGTTAACCCGGGTTTCGCCACAGTCTGTGAAGCCTGACCGGCCTTTGACCACGATCTTTTTCGCACGTTCTTGTCATACGTGATCCACTTTTCATCACCAGTTATCAGCTTCTTTAAAAATGGTTCGGTTTCATTACGTCGTAATAAAGAATCACAAATGAGTACACGGTTCATTAGGTTTCTTTCAGTGAGCTCGTGAGGTACCCAAATATCGAGCTTTTTTGTGTACCCAGTTTTTTTCAAATGCGCCAAAACTGTTTTGTGGTCAATTCCCAGTTCTTCAGCTACGTCGTAACTACTGATATGCCGATCTTGCTCCACTTTTTCAAAAATGGCATCCATTTTATCCGTAATAGGGCGCCCAGAGCGACGTGCATCTTTGACATCAAAATTTCCGGATTGAAAACGCTTAAACCAAATTTGTGCTACTCTCACAGACACTGCATCAGGTCCATAAACATCGCAATTTTTTTTCGCGGCTTGCGTTTCATTTTTACCTTTTTTGTAGTAAAATTTTCTTTCATCTTGACAGTACGAAAAACATATGAAAATCACACATTTTCCTAATTTGAATTTAGAATTATGTTCTTTAAAATTTAAACTTTCAATGATACCAAAACTAGCCAGATACAAATAGTATAGCCAAAGAGATTTTATTACAAGTTCATACATACTATAATGCGAAAAGACTTTTTCCCCAACCTAATATATACAGGATAATTTTAAAAGGAGTGCGAATATTTCAGGAGGTAATTAGGTGCATAAAACTGGACAACTGTCCCCAAGGAACATAGGTCGAAATCTAAAAATTGAAAATCGACTTTTCATACAAAGTGACTGGTCACGTGACTTACTTTTGTATGAGAAGTTGAATTTTATTTTTTAGATTTCGACCTATGTTCCTTGGGGAAAGTTGTTCAGTTTTATGCACCTGATTACCTCCTGAAATATCCGCACTCCTTTTAAAATTATCCTGTATATACATAGGGGTTTATTTATAAACGTTGCTTAAAGTTTGGTAATGATTAGCGACGGTTTAACCATACATTTTTTGACGTTTAAACGTGTCTTAACTTTTAAGCGACGTTTGTAAATATAGGGGTATAATGTAGCATGGCAAAGAAAAAAAGAATAATTGTGTATTTTGCACAAACAAAACGCCCATTACAAAAAAATACATAATAAACATAACAACAACAACGTTGTAACATTATTTTGCTTTGAAATGTCAAGTTACTGCCTACGATTAAATGGTCACCGCGCATTCACCCTGGACAAGGCCATGATCCACACTTGTACCTACCCACAGAACTACGTCAGACACCTACTATTCGTGGAACAACCGAAGCGCAAAACAACAGCAGAATGCATTGACGAGCTGCGCAAGAGTGTGGACATCCTCAACGCGAACTTTACGTCGCTACGCAGCGAGATGACGACGAACGCACACCAGAGCGCGCTACGGTCGCAGCTTGATAACATCAAGTCAGAAGTCGCGTCTGTGAAGGCGATTATGCTGAATAGGTAAGATTTTCTTTGAATACAAGACAAGCCATGCGCCCGATGGGATTTCCCATTTAACCCCTTTAGTGGATGATTTGATAAGGAACTCTTGTGCAAAATTTCATGCTTCTAGAACCAGCGGTTTAGGCTATGCGTTGTCTGTTAGTGAATGAATGAATATAAGAATTTTATTAAGTAGACGTACTTTGAACTATGTTAATCTTTGACATCGTTATACAAAATATTTAAAAACAGTTTAAAAGAGTAACTATCAAGTTTCATGCCCATTCTTCTCCATACGAAACTATCTGATGGAAGTGGCAACTAGAATCAATTCAATTTTCTTGTAAATGTTTCGTTCCAGATTGCCTTTTATGTGCCTAATTGAAATAAATTATTCGACTTGTGACTAACCAAAATTGAAGAAAGCTGCGTAACACACAGTAGGAATCGATTTCATTTTGACAGTTCAACAACATTCTTTGCGTTATTACAATGCTGATTAGCAATTTGCTTCAAAATCATTCAGATTGTGATAGATTGTGTGTTACGCAATTAGGGTGCTGGACTTAAATTGTATTGTCCATTGTCTGAATGATCTTTGAGAGTGTTTCCGAATTCGATTCTTCTGTCGATATATTTCTCATTAGCAGTTCAGAGTCTGGGTTGGTGCCTCTTTGATGGCAACAGGCTGGTCCCTATTGCATGAGATTTAAATATAACTTGCGAAAAGTTAGTGTACTTACGCCTCTAACTTACCCTTCGGTCGTGATGTTATGTTATGTTTTCAAAATGCATGCAAAAAACATTTTCCAGGAACCAATTCCCTGCTCTAAAGACCCGTCCGGACCCACCTTCGATTCCCGACTGGCAGCGACAGTCAGCAGAGGCGACGTCCACCGAAGTACCATCTGAAGACAAGAAGAAGACCCACAGAAGTCGCAGCCAGCGATCAGAATCCGGCGGATCTAACTCTAGCGAAGGGGAGCAGGCTACCAAGAACAGTGACAGTAGCTTGGAGATAATGTGAGTGTATCTTCATGTTGAGCCGAGCATAGAGAATCCAAGATTGCATCCCAGCGCTCCGCCCAGAGCGGGAGAAGTCATTTGATGATTTCCCATCCACAAAAAAAAAAAGCGTGTCAAAAAATACACTTGGATTTTCAACTCTCGGCACTAAGCAATGCGTTGAAAATCAAGTGCGCAATTAAAATTCCCCCGTGGGTATAGTACCCACGGGCGAATTTTTAATCTGTGTGTGTGTGTCACAAAATAGGTATAGTCATGGGGTCTCATCTGGAACGAATTATAATTAGTCTTGAAAAAAAATCATAGATGGCAGTATAGGTTACTCTAACAAAATGTACAACCACTAAATTGCGTTAAACGGCCGATTTTGGCTGAAGTAAGATTAGTAAATATTAAAACTTCGTTGCTCAAGGCTGATTTATCTATTTACACTCATAAATCACGTAATTTCGACAAAAAAAGATAACTGAAAACTTTAACTTCCATTCGAACGTGATTCGAACCCATAGAATGATAAAGTCGTTAAATGCAGCTATCTGTTACCCATTTTGTTCAGAGCTATTTGCAACAGGTGGCGTTTTACTCATTTTTCACAATAAAGGTAGCAACAATCGTTATTAATTTACGTTTAGTTAATTCATTTTTAGTATATTTAATCTATTTATATAAAAGGAGAAACTGACTGACTGACTGACATATCAACGCACAGCCGAAACTACTGGGACTAGGAACGTGAAATTTTGCACACGGCTTCCTTTTGTAACGTAGGGGAGCACTAAGAAGGGGTTTTTGGAAATTCGACCTCTAAGGGCATCCGCTTAAAGGGGGGATTTCGTTTGAGTATGACAAATCTTAGTCCTTGAGTTAATAAATAACCTATAAGTCAAATAATGAAAATTGGGGCGAAAAGAATCTTATTTCGTTGATCTTTTAACTTCAAACTTGGCTTGACTACTTCATCATCATTCTTCTGACCTAATCCCAATTTATTTGGGGTCGGTGCAACATGTCCACTTATACTAATGTATAAATAAATAATAATGATCTTAATCTATAAAACTACCATTTACAGCGGGTGGACGGGGTTGTGAAATGTGTAGGGGAAAGTAATAAAATCACGCGAACCAAATAACGGGCGAAGTGCTGAATGACTGACATATCAGATTTTTTGCACAAGGGTTCCTTTTATAATGTAGGCGAGCTCTATGAAGGAGTTTTTGGAAATTCAACCTTAAATGGGGTGAAAAAGGGGGTTTTCTTTTGTATGAAAAATCTTATCAAACTTGAAACTTAGCACGAAGACATTCTTAAATGAATAATAAAGTTTGTCATTATTTGGTTTTTCAAAACTACCCGTCAAAGGGATTTTATTTAGGGGGTGCTAAAGTTTGTATGGAAGAATTTTAACGCGCTGTCCGGTTACCTTGAATAAATTAATACTTTTGACATAAAACATAGATATAGTTTTTGGGTTTTACGAAAATCGACCAGCAAAAGGGGGTAATTTATTTTTCGAGGAGGATTTCACTGCGTATCTAAATTAAGTCAAAAGTATGTTTACTTATTTATGACATGTAGTCTCTATGGGTGAAATGTATTTGCATGTACTTATACAATGCCTGAATTCAAAATGATTTATTTATTTTTAATCAATAATTCCTTACGTATTATAAAACAAAGTCCCCCGCCGCGTCTGTCTGTCTGTGTGAATGCGATAAACTCAAAAATTACCAAACGGATTTCCACACGGTTTTCACCAATGGACGGGGTGATTCATGAGGAAGGTTTAAGTGAAAGTTTTCAAGGTTTAATTCATTAAAGTTTTGTGTAAATTGGCTGAAATATGACGATTATTGTAGAAGATGTCGGAAAAAAATACCTATGCCGACTGGGGAGCTTTACTGGCATGCGCCGCGTAAACCGTAAGAGATACATTAAATTTATTCTAAAGGATTGTACATTTTTAAAAAATCAACAAAAAAATCCGCAATAGCATATACGTCTAAGGATCACCCACAGTAACCATTTTTTCTTTCAGAATTTGATAAAAATTTCATTGTAATAACAATGGATTATGAAGGAAGCGAAACGATCGGAAATATCCGATCGTTTCGCTTCCTTCATAATCCAGGTAATACGTTCCCGTGGGATATTTTCCGCATAAATATATGTAGTTTTTGATATTTGAAATTCACGCAGGCGAAGCCGCGGGCAAAAGTTAGTCTTTTTATAAATATATTACTTACATAAAAATGTAAAAAAATACATTTTTTTTTTCATTTTATTAAACCTGGAACTATAAAATTTACTAAGGTTGACTCCTAGATGGCGTTGTAAAACTACTGTTTCTGGCAATTAGTGAGTCGCCGGTACTGCCATCTGTTGAGAAAATGGAGAAAAAAATTTAGCCAGTCGAATTGCCAATTTTAGGGAGGTCACATTTCTTTGTATGGGATTGGGTATCTGTATGTAATCTGTGGTATAGTCGACCTCGTAATAGGGCTGGTGAAAAAAAAATTTTTTGTCCGTCAGGTAGATTTTTTTTCAATATAGGACACATTTTTTTTTTCTTTTTTTACGTAATCAAAAGATTACGGCGATACATTCAGTTAAAATGTGGCATGACGTCACGCCTTGCTAGATTTTATACTCAATTGTGACGTAGCGAGCTCCCACTCCTCAATTTTAATGCTTTTTATCTAAGTACCTATAGTACACCCACATTTCGCCAGTCTCTGCCTAACCCATCGGGGAAACAAGGCGGGATGTTATGTTATGTGTACGTACGTATTTTTTTTATTAATATGTTAAAGCAAAAAATACGTGTCTAGTATTTTTTTATTATCTGACTGACGGACTAAATAGAATTTCTTTTTTTTACCCAGTCATCATCCCTATTGCTTTCACCCTAAGGTTGAATGTTACCTGCACCTCATAATAGAAAAGACAAGTATATTAAAATTAGTGATGTTCCAATTTATTGCGAATTGTTCTCAAAAGTGGTAAAGCGACAAATTCGACTATACAGAACGCCGGTCCCATACAACCATTGATGCGGACGCATGGCAATATTAAATTATGTCAAACGAATACTATTCGCGAGTACGCTTGCGCGCTCGCTGTATTTACGTTTTCGATCGTTTTATGGAGCTGACCTTCTGTAACTATCTATTTTCTTTTTAAACTCAACTCGATGCGTACCCTACTTACCTAGTACTTATCTTTAGGTTAAAGTACTGTAAAACTTTTGAGCACTGAGCAAACTTCTGGTTTATCTAGGTTTTACGTTTCGCGTTGCACACCTGTGTGTTCACACCACGAAAATCCGCTCGTAAAAAAGTATTGCTACATTTGAACAACTCAGTGTCTATGTTGCTAGGAATTCAGTTTGTTGAGTGAGGGTTTTCTTTTTTAACCAATTATGATAATTTTCAAAGTAGGATAGGAGGATCGGAGCAACAGCGTTACGTCGTGTTATAATTCCTTCAACAGTCGTTAATTGTAATTATTGGATTTAACGGCCTCTAAATACTATTACAGTATTACTTTATGTGCACCTGACGAAATTAAGTGAATCGAAGAAATAGCGCATCAATCTAAAAAATAATTCCAATCTTTTTGCCAGCAGGAAAATATTTAAATCGGACAAGCCCAGGCGTCCTATGAGTGCTTACATGATGTGGCTACACAGTTCTAAAGAACAATTTAAGGCTGAGAATCCTGGCATAAAAGCAACAGAGGGAGCAAGAAAAATGAGCGAAATTTGGAAGAAAATGGACAAATCTAAATGGGAGGAAAAAGCTGCTAAAGCAAAGGAACAATATGAAAAAGACATGGAATTATACAATGCCGCTAGGGTTGGCGCGACACAGTAACACGAATATTATTATGCATGCTTCAGTGGCTACTTAGCCTTATCGTAACGTCTTCTACGAAAAACCAGATTTCGTAAAATGTTGCAGTATAAATAATGAAAAACTGAGAAAAATACGTATTATTGTGCCAATAAGCAAGAATTTTGCTTCTATACGGATTCTACATTCTTAAGCCGCTAACCAATTAGAAGCAGCGAAGGGCGTTGACGGCAGTGCTAGCCAGTCATATTCGAGGATTACAAACGCGTTTGGAGCGTGATTGGTGAATTAATGAATATTCTATGTTATAATAGTCGTAGTGTTACGTTCAAACTAAGCTGAATGTACTTGTGTTCGTCAATATTGCATCGGATGGGGATCGAACTCACGACCTCCTGCTTTCAGCCGGCTCTATAACCGTTGTGCTATTTTGTTATTATTACTACTAAGTAACTTTGATATTATTCAGATTATTACTAGTTATCCAACAATTGTAATATTCTACCTTTAATACTAATTATATTGTACCCACCTATGAAACTGAAATTATAATAAACTATGTTTTTTTTCTATACACAATTTTTTACTGTTACACTCCATAATAATTCCCATTACTTCCTACATTTATGAAGAAAAGCCATAGTAACCAAATATGAAGAATGAAAATAAATATTCCTATTTAACAAGTTTCGAACTCTATAAATGAAATGCTTCGTATTCTACTATCCTACACATTCTATTAGAAAATAAAAAATGCAATAGACACTGATATAGTACGCGTCAAACTTTATGACGGTTTTGAAGTGCGCTACTCGCTGCGCAGTACCGCACCCCGCACCCCCGCTGACACGTGAATTCGTTACTGCGCAGCGACTCGCCTCATGTTCCGAGCCGTCATTAAGTTTGAATCGGGCACGAACGAACGAACGTAAACGAGGAAAAAGGAGTATACATACTCCTAGTAGGTGGCGTTCTGTAGTTTCTGCCTACCCCCATGGGAAAAAGGCATGAGTTTATGTATGTATGTAATATCCATCATAAGTTTTTATGTGGCCGTATAGCTTGGGTTTCCTACGACAGCGGTGACCGCCACAACGTCCGTAGTGACGGCCATCATGAAAATGATGGCATGGGTTTTGGTTTACCGTGTCAAAAACACTCTCTAGGGAAACACCAAATTACTTTCATAAATAACGTTTCAGTGACGTCATTCGACGGTAAATTACGGACGCTATGTGGCGGCCGCCGCAGTCTTAGGAAACGTTACATTTAGCTTTATTATACAGCCATGAAATGAAAAGGTTAAGCAGCCTTAGGTCCAGTTTTTCTTGAACCGCACACGGTGCATGTGACTTATATTTTATCGATTGCGCATATTCTATGCGGGAAAGGAATTTGTTTGAAAAATTGTTTAACCTTTTCGTTCTGCTAGTGTACATATAAATTGTCATTCATTACATGAACACTGCAGTAACCTAAACATATATTTTTACTTCCAGTACATGAAATCGTCTACACAAGTACTTCAATAGCTGCAGGTATTAGGGTAGTGCCACACGTGCGTGACAGTTGAAACGCAAGAAGACATTGGTTGTGTGGCAGGTATAAATCAGTGAATGTGTTATCGTGTGGGACTTGGATTGTTTAGTGATGAACTCCTCTTTAATGTTGTTGCAATAGATTTGTAGGCTTCGAAGTCCATAGATCAAGTAATAGGGGGTTAAAGAAAACACTATTCTTAAAACTAAAAAAAAACAGGGTTATATAAAACGTAAGTCATAAAATTAACGTTTTGCTATGGATTCTCAACTTGCATACCATATTTCAAATCCCGGCCACAGTCTCTGACATCACTACCAAATAAATATAGCCATTAGAATTTGTCCCAGAATAGCTTGCAAGATCTTAACAGACTCAAGTGGCGCAAAATATTCGGTTTTTATAAAAGGTATTCAACGAAACATTGTCCTAAAACAATTTTGTATGTAACCTCTAAGCACACAAATTTACATAGGCTAACTTAAAGATTTGGGCATTTTGGAGACAAAAAATGGTAGACGCAATTTGTAGAATTGTGTAATTAATACTTATACTTTTTGCAATGAACCTGTTGAATCTTTAATCCATTGTTACTTTGTCTAAAGGCATAAGTGTCTATAAAAATAGTCAAACTGAATTAGATAAAAACAATTGTTTTGCTTTAATCCAAGTATTAGTTGCTAATGTATTTTTTTTAGATTCTAAACACATTATGTTTAGAGTCTAAAATTATACAACGATAAAGCATTGCATAGAGGAATTTTGTCGATATCGAGGTTGCAATCATGTCTGTTTATAAATAAATTTTAGTTAGAATTTATATGAATTGAAATTGTAGGGGGGTTTTGTTAATAAATATTACGTGAGCTAAGATGTGTTTGGGGAATTTTCTAAACGCTTTACTTTTTTCCTATCCTTTTTGATTAATTTCTTGCCTTTTATACTATGGGTTTTATAAAACAAAAAAAGTAATGCTAATGGCATTGTCACTTACATATGGCAGAGAAAGGGCCAGTTTCTCGGACGAAAATTATCGCAAAATTAAGTAATGTGACAAATTGTCAAGTGCACGTAAACTACTGCGTTGGCTGTTGATAAATCATTCAACCAATCGCAGCAATTTACGGCCGGTACGGTTTACAATCGGAAGGCTCTCTCTGTCGGCACCTGTCAAAAGTGTCAAAGCGCCTATATTTTTTTAGTCGTGCCTGAATGATGAACAAGTGAATGAAACGAATGTTGAACGTCATCACATATTTTATATTCACTGTCGAAATGGAAGACCTCTTGTCAAAGTGGCGCCAACGCTTGCCAAGTGGCTTCAATTTTCATGAAAACCCTCATTGAACAGCAATCTGTAACTAACTGTACTTATTATAACTTACTGTATTAGAAAACCTTGAAAATGTATTTATTTTTAAATAGCTAAAGTTCAAAACTTGACTAAAATAATATTTATTTTCATTTTGTGATGGCTACTTCGGTCTTATTTGCCAATTTTTATTATTGTGTGATGGTTTTATAGGTAGGTATACGGATCTAGTTGTACATAGATAGAAGTGTACTTATTTTGAAACACAAAATAGTTCTTTTGGCAGCCAACATTAGTTACAATTATTGTGCTCTCCGACTTTGTCGGATAAGAAGCACCCATTGTGTCGATACTAATTTAAGACAAAAGATGTGGTAAATGACGCATATTTACATTTATTAGGTGCAGAGCATAGTTACACGTCGACTTGAAAGGAAGGTGTAGGTTTTCTAAAATAAGGGCACGCCGCAATAGCGGCGGTAAGACCCGTTATGAAGGAGTGGCTGGAGAGACGGCATGGTGCCCTTACTTTTCGGTGCTATCCGAACATGGGTGCTTCGAAGAGTATCTGTGCCGTATAAATAGCCGACGACCAGTCGCTACCATTGTGGTAACTGCCTCGATGACACGGTGCAGTACACTCTGGAGGAGTGCCCAGCCAGGGCAGTGCAGTGCCGTGAACTGTCGCGGCGCGAGGTGCTGTGGACAACCTCTAGCTTCCAGTCGTGGTTCAGGCCGGTTCAGAGGTAGTCCGGATCGAGAGCGCGTGGGACGCCGTCACTTCCTTTAGGTGATGATACAACCTCCCCCCTATCCGCAGCAGACCAAATTGTTAAAATTGTAGGACTAAGATAAATCCTACCTTCACGCCTTCGATACTCCCTTATAGGTGTGATTCGGGGCGATGGAATGAGTCTTCAGGTAGGTATTGAGCTAGCTTTTAATACGTTCCAAAGCACAGTACACAGATATCAATAAGCACAAGAAGTACGGAGGACTGAAGAGCACGGATAGTTTACCTATTATTTATAGTCATAATGTTCACAAGTATAGGAGCCGAGATGGGGAGGGCGTTGTAGATGCCGCCACAAAATGTATCTTTGCGATTGTTTTTACGCAATTTCCTCGCAGATCGCTTCAGTGAGAGCCTTTATTATTACGTTATGAAAGTACAAATCAAATGCGTCATCTAAAGCATTTATCAAATAACAACGAATTTTTTTGTGTATCAAAAATAAGGAATAGACTAGTAAACGCGCATAATCATGTTTGTTTCGCTGTAAACTAATCAGTCATTACTATTTTATAGATTTGTTGTTGTTATTAATAGTAGATTTTATATGGGTGTAATAAAATTGTTAGAATTTACACCTAAATTAACCTTTCGTGTGATTGACCCACGCTCGTAATAATTACCGTCGTATGCACGGCCGAAATGAAATGGCGCGAGGAAGCGGCGAGCGTTCCTTTGTATGTGTGTGTAAGCATTTTAAATTTCGCGTTATAACATAGACCAGTGATACAGGATGTTTATTTTCGTGAGAATCACACAGCAGGAATTTCACCGGTCGCACGTGTCACCAGAATGAACTTGTTTTTACTTGTCAATCCCATTCCCATGATGAAATCTATTCAGTCTAATAGCCGCCCGTGACAGATTCATTCAGTACACTTTCGATGCAAAAAAAATAGACCCAAAGTCCAAAGAATAGTGAACAAAATCGCATTTAAAAAGTTTGTTAGGTTTGGACGTGGATCCACGCTTAGGCATACGAGGGTAAAGATTTTTCGAACGTGGATCCATGTCTAAAACACGAAAGGTTAATGATCCTCGTACGTAAAGTGGCTTTATTGATCATATTTTTTGGAATAAGAACCACCTTATTTGTACTGAAGCGGACCATTCACAACATTCGATTTGGCCTATATTATGATACTTAATTAATATTTTGTTACGCCCATACGATACCTACCGTACAAAATGTACCCGCCAGGTTATGTAAATTGTTTTTTTTATATATAATTAAGTTTATTATTAGTTAACTTTCACTTTTGATTAAATTTTTCAAATATTTTTTATGGCATCACAAATGTATTCATCTTCCTTTAAAATTGCTCAGTGTGTGTATATTCAATATTATAATTTTCTAAAAGACTAGCGTTGTATAAATGTACAACATTCCATATTAAAATTTTGTGTTTTGGTGTACCCGCGTCGTCGTGATAAATAAACCAAAATGATAATGATATAAGCATGTGTTTCCTTACTCATTACTTTCTTAGTCCTGATTTTCAATTCCCATGAAATATTTAACACTTGGAATATAGGTACTAATGGCAGTATGCAGTGCCACAGATACAATCATCATTAGAGGGAAGCTGAAGAAAAAATTGTTCAGTTCTCATAAACTTAGGCAAAAAACTGTAGGTTTTTAAGCTTATGGTGTATTAAACTGGTATTAAATATAATTTATGTAATGTGATGTGATACACAGTTACACACCCAGGTGTACCATATTATTTGGCAATAGTAGACATTAAGAAGAGTGGTTGTTCCGAAGGGAAGCCAATAGGAATCGGGTTGTATGAAGGCTTCGCCCCTGGTAGTATGTATTCTCGCCATTTCTTGCGATAATATTATGTCCAATTGTGAAAATTCTCTCTGAATTAATGTCGGGGGTAAACTAAACGAATATTCGAATAAAACAACCACAAAATGCAAGTTATGTATGACTTTATTTATAAAAATACATCACAAGGTATAATATTTTGAGCTTAATAATTGAAAGGTCCTGTATCAAGATAGAACACACTCCAAGTTTTTACCAATGAGATCAACGAGGAAACAGGTATATAAAACGTTATAAATTTCACACTAAATAACTAGAGTTGCTAGTTAATAATATCAATAACAATTTTATTATGCTAGCAATATTAAGCTATTAAGTAAAGCTTGCAATATAACATAAATGCACGTCCTCGAAAGATCTTACAAAACGCTTGCATTATTATAAAACAGAAGAATGCAAGGTTTTTTCTGACATGTAAGAAAATTAACAGTTGGAAACACTGGGAAGACCCACCAAAAAGATTAAAAGTGTTAGAAATTGCAGCGTAAATATGAGATAAGAATGTTATACATTTCATATCACGTAATTGAACCTAAAACCGGGTTTCCAGTCTGTATATTTATCTATCTATCTATATGTACAAAAATCAACTGCCGTGCGTTAGTCTCGCAAAAACTCTAAAAGGCTCGACCGATTTGAAGAATTTTTTTTTTTGTTCTGTTCGCCTCAATGCTGAAGTGGTTTAGGAAAAAGAACATTCGGTTAAACCCAAAGAAACAGCCGACAAATCGTAAAAATCTCAATTTTGTCTTACGTGTGCAGGTTCACCGGGCCATATTATAATTTTAAAAAATAGGTTGCATATCTGCAAGTCTTTTGAATAGATATGAAATAGGTGCCAATGGATATGAACCATCCATTATAATTTTTGCAATCTTTTATAAAATGCAAAGAGCAATACAACTACATGTTTTCAATGTGATACTTTTAAGACAATAAAAGAGTGTACGACTAAACGCCGACAGACTGAACACCGACAAGACTTTACTTCGACGGGACTCTTCGCTGACAGACTGACAGCAGATCGACGGAGCCCCGCTACTCGGGGCTCCTATTTCTGTCTGCAGGGTTAAGGAACCGAACCTCGAGGTGCCCCTGACGTCGACCGTCTAGGGTTAGGATTTTCAGGTCAGGTTCGGAATAATCAGAAGTAAGGATGTCGGCGAAGAGTCCCGTCGAAGTAGTCTTGTCAGTGTTCAGTCTGTCGGCGTTTAGTCGTATCGTGCAATAGAAAGGGAAAAGTATTAATTTCATAGACGTACAGGTTGTGACGTAATTATTGGTTGATCACTGCCACCTCCTATATACGGCCATAGATTTTTATATGATAGTTGTGCGCCTGAATTCTTATAGCTTATTCAGTTCAATATATTAAGTTCATACGTTACACCACTCTAGTTATTTAGTGCAGTGTAAAGCCGCTTTGTGCTCAAACACTAACATCATAGGGTGAATTTCACCGATGAAACTGAACGCGATCAGCACATCTAAACCGCGTTCAAGACCTGACTGTCATAATTTTAATGGAATACTGACACTGATACCTCTTTAACGCGGTTTAGACGCGCTGATCGTGGTCAGCTTCGTTGGTAAAATTGGCCCTTACACAAAGAAACAATACACCGTTTTAGTGTAGTCGTATAGTTTATGGCACACCAAATTTAAAGAGAATAAATCTGGAAAATTCAGTAAGAAAAGATTTTACACAAAGTTTTAAGTATTACTGTATACTATTTTTTTATTCGCCATTGATACTTAAAATATATGCAAGAGTTTATAACAGAAAAGAATCTAAAATACTTAAAAAAATATGTTAGTATAATATTTCGACTTTTTGAACGCCAATTATTTTACACGACAAAATAAATATAGGTATACAGAATGTCCGGTTTCGGAATAACAAAACTTAAAGGGGTGGTAGAGACCATCAAACTGAACAACTTTCTCCCGGGGACCAACTTCGTAATCGCGAAAAAATCTTCAGTCGTTCCATACATTTGCTCGAGTAGATATTAAAGTTTTGTATGATTTTTTTTTTCACGATTACGATATTGGTCCCCGGGAAAAAGTTGTTCAGTTTGATGGTCTGTACCACCCCTTTAAGTTTTGTTATTCCGAAACCGGACCTACTGTATTTACGTTGGAAAACAATATACAAGATGTGCTGGAATTAACGCACAACCTCTTAAGGGGTGATTGTACTCATCATTATGAACAACTTTTACTATAGAACCAAACCTGAAATCGCGAAAAAAAATTGCTGTTACCTACATTTATGTTCGCATAACTCGTCAAAATGCTGAACCCTATCTCTTAAGATACAGACTAGACGTAGTTTAAGGGATAGAGTCTATATAATTGTGCTTATAGTGTGAAAAATGTAAAATTTATAATCTACAATGTATACAGTGCAACGTGTTCTTGTTTTATGAAATAAATATTTTTATTATTAAAAAAAAAAACGTAGGGAACAGCCGATTTTTTTTTTCGCGATTTGTATATTATTATACAAACAAGAATTACAGTGATCAAGGCGCATTTTTGTAAATATGCACATTAAGAATGTGTATTCTGTCATTTTATTATGTACGGAGCGGATTAGTACCTACACTCTTCGCTAAACAAAACATTGCTTACGACTAAAAATGCGCAAATCTCTTTTAAAATAATATACATACATAACATGACGCCTTCTAATAATATATCTACACCTAATACATATTTTTAAGCCAGAGGGCAATTCTCGTAATTTTAAAAACGTTCAGTCTCAATATGTCAAAAATACCTATAATTTCCCTACATTTTTGACAAGTTTTTGACATTTGACGCTGACTCATCTCAGATTGCGACTAGATTTTGAACGTTTTTAGTTACGGGAACTGGGCTTCAGGTCACAAGTGGAGTGTACATCAAATTTTAAAGTTTGAACCAATTTTTCAGGTGGGATAGAGGTGCGACGTTCAAAAAGCGAATAATGCCTTTAAAAATTAAAAGTAAAAAATGTTATATAAAAATACCTATTACTAAAAGCTATTAGATATGTATTATTGAGAAAGACAACACTTATAAATAACAATAAAAAATATAATATGAATACGGATGTATACATACAGGGTACCTAAAATTGTTGTTTCGTTATTTCGGGCTTGGAAGAAGATCCGCTATATCTTTGGTATTAATTTTTTTTTGTTTTCCTATGAATACTTTGACCGGGGGCGGGGCGTTAATATGAAACATTTAGCTTTAGAAAGTGTCACATAGACAAGATTGACAGAGACGAACTTTTTCTAAAACTCAGATGTGCAATTTTTACGTAATAATTTCTGTAATATTTTATTTTAGCACTTTAGACCTTGTAATGTTTGCATGTCAAATATCTGACTATGTATTAGGAACTTAATTACTGAATTTAAGACCAACGCTCTGTACCAATACTTATTGCAAATAAATGATTATGATTACGACCCTAATTTTTGAGGTTCTTTCAAACCCGAAACAAATGAACGAGTAGGCCTATTGCATCGTAGGGCGGTTGAACCAGTAATGAACAAGACGCCAGTGATCGACACTTTTTCCTTTTTACAAAGAAAACAAATATTGCGTATTGAAATTTTTGTATGGCAACATTTAAATCATAGTCTTCCTACGAGCCTTACAAAAAATGTTCAAGAAGGTGAGATAAATATTGGACCGTCTTGTTGCTCCTGCCGAAGAATCCAATTTTATTAACAAAGTCTTTACGGGGTAACCGACCCTTGACTGGTGACTTCTTATTTATGCCAAAGTTATCAAAACACGGCAGTGCTTTTTTCAAATGTTTTTAGTGATATTAATTTTTTTTTAACAATCATCTATACTCCATTGGTTTAGGTAATTAAATAAAGGTAAACAAAAAAATACTCGTGGCGTGGTTAACCGACTAAACGTAACACCCGTCACGTCAGTTGTCATGCGACGTCACTCTTCAATTTTGCAACGTTTTATAAGGGTCGGTCCCTGAGGGTGAGTCCATATTTTCGTCAATTATTTGTTTCTTATGTATTATAGCTGAATTCCAATTGATTACTTCGATTAGTATTGAAATAATGGTAATTTGTATTCCATCCCGCAAAAGTTTTTGTTGAGGTTATAGTCGATGTCATTTACTGGTTCGGACATGTAGCCATTCTCCTGTGATCGACAAATATACATAATTATTTTTATAGGAACTTCGTGAGTTTGCGCACGATTTAAGCTCCTTTAACAAATCCTTTTTTTTTAAGTTTGTTTTATTTTTATTTCAATTTCCAAGATAATCCTAACTAATATTATAAATGCGAAAGTGAGTTTGTTTGTTACGCTTTCACGCTAAAACGGCTGAACGGATTTGGCACATGGGTAGACCATGACCTGGGTTAAGGCTTTTTATCCCGATATTCCTACGGGATCGACTTATGCGGGTGAAACCACGGGGCGCAGCTACATACATAACATCACGCCTTGTTTCCCCGAAGGGTTAGGCAGAGGTGCACCACTAGTACACCCACAATTTGCCAGTTATGTTAAGTCCCATGTAATAGGGGGCGAGCCTATTGCCATCAACCGGGCACAAATCCAGACTCCGAGCTGCCACTTATAAATTCCAGATGGAAAAACCCAATAACACTGCCCGACCCGGGAATCGAACCCAGGACCTCGTGCTCAGCAGTAGCGCTTGCGACCACTAGGCCAACGAGGCAGTCACAGCGCAGCAGCAGCTAGTATTTACAAATTTAAAAAACTAAGTCTTAAAATAATAATAATATGTACAAATATACAGGGTGTAAGGGACAGCCCTCCGCAGACTGATAGGGTGAATTCAGTATATCATACTAAGATGACCGGTACTTGAAATTATTTCAGGAACCTTAAGGGAATCCAATAAACCTGATTTGTTTTATTACATCACACGCAATGTATCGTTACCGTGGCAACACGCGCGTAACGAACGACAGCGCAGTGAGCCTTCGGCAGCCGAGTATTTCAACATCCATTGCAGATTTTTTTATTTTTGCTGTTTTATTTACATAAATGGAGTGCTGCGTACAGAGAATGTAATCTTACATTGAAATAAAGAAATAGTAACTGAAAATACGATAAAAAAAATAAAAAATTTCATGAGTATATTTCCGGTTGAATATGATTCAAAACAAGGAGCTGAATGCACCCTGTTAGTTTGCGGAGGGCTGTCTCTTACACCCTGTATAAAAATGAGGGGAAATAATCATAGGGCATCAAAAAATTCTTCCGCATCGCTGTCAACAGGAAAAGTGCCCAAAAGTTAAGTGTATATCTAAATGAAACTAACTGCAATCCGTGTACCAGTAAAGAACAAAGTGTCGATTACTGGGCCCAATGAGTGTCCATAACTGGTTTTCATGTTTTGTTTTTCCCAGGTGGCTCCAAGAAAAAAATATTGGTAGGTACGCCAGAGCAAATGGGCAGTGGTCTCGAACGTCACAGAGCGAGATCGGTAGAGTTGCCAGCTAAAATCGGTATATTTGTACCCAAAATCAGTATTTGACAAAAAAAATACAATATTCAATCAAATTCGTTTATTTATTGAAAAAAAAACTTACAGACTAATTTATAACGAGAGCCCATATCGGTAGGTTCGAGACCACTGCAAATGAGCAAAGACATTGAAGCTGTTCGCAATAGAGTTATGATTGCCATTGCTGCTAAATTATTTCGGGTGCCTCGAATAACGCTCTACAACAAAGTAGCAGGAAAGACCCCAATAAACTGCAATACTGGGAACTGTCGGTCACTGGGTATGGACACAAGAATCTTAACCTCCTTATTAATAAACGTATTATATCAGGTTTGAATAGTTACACCCCGATTTCTCTCTTTCAGTCGTCAGTAATTTGGTTGTCGTTAGAAGAAGACAAAGCGTTGTGTAACTATACAGACGCTATACAACGTTTATTAGTAAAGAGGTTAGTGTATATTATATTTATAACACTGGTGATTTAACATTTTTTTTAATTTTTCCTATTTTCTAAAAATTTTTAAACGATGATTAAACCACTGCGGTGATTCTTGAGAATATTCTTCATTATTGCCACTAATTACCGTGAATCTGAGTTTTATATTTTATGATTTTTTTGTGTGTATCACTGTCCTAAAAGTTTCAATAATTGGATTCTTCACCCTATTATATGTCAGAACAATATCGTTGCGAAAGAGAGAGCGTTATTTACAGTCTGTGTGCGAGCAAGAAAGAGACAGACATACATCTAAGGTGATGCTTTTGTCCACAAATAAATAGTGTATCTAACATAAAGTACGGTCTTGGAATATAAATCTAATATTTTTTATAATTCCTTCTTGAGCCACGTATACGCTCTTCACAAACATTTTTTTTTATTATTTTCGTATCATTTTACACAGATAAATATATGTATTATCAAATTCAATTTATATTTGCCTTAAAATATGTATATGTATTTGAGTATAGATTGAAGACTAAATAATAATATGGAGATCGATTTTCTTTTCCTAATTTTAGTGAACTACAAAAGTCAAGCAATACAATGGTAAATTCAAATATTGTTTACAAAATATGTATAACTACGACGGGAAATGATGATGTTATGACTATTACAAGATTTATAGCTACAAAACATTGAAATAACATGGACTTGTCATCAGATACCTATGCATATTATTATTTAGTCCAATGTAACAATACTAAACATCCAAGACGTGTACAAACAAACACAGTGAACAACTATAGGCTGAAGTTTCCACATTCAAAATGATGTGACAAATCAGCGTGACAGTTGCTAACTGTATGCGCGGGAGTCGGTGGGCAGAGCTTCCTTTTAAAGACCGGGATTTTAACAACATTTGAATTGTAACATAATCAAGGCGGTAAATATCCTAGCAATTTTAGAGATATCACACAGAATATTATAGATACATATAGGGCAAAACTTGGGTAATCGGTGATAGTTTTGTTTTTTTACTTGTAAAATTCGATTCATTGATCAGACTATTTTTTAAATTTACTGTGATATAGTAGACAAAATAAGTTTTGCTAACTTATATCTAAAAATGTGGCAAATACTATAATGATTGAAAAATGTACATTTATCAAGTCAGTAGTAACTTGGTAATAAAACACAATTATCTATCACCGAATAGCTGCATATCACGAATTAGCCAAGTTTTGCCCTATTATAATGCCCCGTATTCATTGGGAAACAATGTTTAGTTGCTAGCAACATGCTACTGTTCCATTTTCATGGTAAACAAAAGAACATCTCGCAATATGATGGTTGCGAAATTATTGCGAAACATTGTTTCCAATAAAAACGGGGCTTTCAGGCGGGTATTACACCTCCGCCGCGGAACCGCATGATAGTCCGGAACATCATGCGGGTCAGTTGAATTGAACTAGTGCGCTTTCGCTGCTATGGTTTTGCGGCGGAGGTGTTGACCCGCCTTAACGCATGTTAGAAAAGTCCCGACCTCTATCTTCCCCACTCAACTCCAAACGCGCTCTAAACTGTGCCCAAAAACCCGTACAATACCAACTTACAACAATATCTTCTTCTCAAAATTCTTATTCTGCTCGAATTGCACGACCACTTCGTCATTTCTCGCACCTAGCAATTTCTTGGCCCTTTTCAAGTCATCGTAAAAGCACCTACCTTTTTCCGAACGCTGTATATGTATTTTGGGGAGCAAGTCTTTTGATAGATACGATATGAATTTTTGCCAGTTCGCGAGTAGGGTAAACGTTTTCGCGAGTCGAGTTTCAACCGGAATCTGGCCATCGGAATGTTCGAACAAGACATTGATGACGTCTTTGGAGCATTTTAGGGCTCTACTGGCTTTGACGAACGACAGAATCAGGCTGTCGACATTTTTATGAGCGTTGATTATTGGTTTGTCGTAGATGTTATTGCATACGTTGGCTTCTTCGGCTGGTCCAACGATGTAAATGATGTGTGTGGCTAACCTGAAGGCTTCCTCTGCCCAGATATAGGGGTCTCCGTGCGAGGTAGTCGATATGTCGCCGTCGAACATGACGATAAAGCCGTATTCTGATCGCAGGTAGGTGACGAAAGACGTGACGCATTCGGCGTGCAGTCGATTCGCGGGTGAGTATGCTACCAGGATTTTCGGCGGTGTTGGTATCATCTTGGCTGGAAATACAAGTTGTTTTTGATTTTCATAATTAAGTCAAGTTGTGTCCTAATCGTCATAATATTAATGTGAAAAGAGGACCGCGTAAGTTTACGCGTAGGGGGAACCAATGGAAATCAAAGTCATCCACGTATTAAAAAGTCTAAAATCGCTAACCCGTCTTGAGGAAGTGTAGTGATCAATGCTCATGCCTTCTCTATATGAGAAGAGGCCTTTGTCCTGCAGTGGGACAATAATTAGGCTGGTATTTTTATTATTATCCACGCATTAAAGGTGCAACTAGGAAGAACTGAAAACGAACTGTATAATAAAGAGTATTCTATCTATCTATCTAGATTGCGATCGGTCGGAACACAAAAATGCTGATTGGCGGCAGAATAACGGGGCGTCCGACGTGAGCGATCTAGAAGCGAACGCGGCGCGGCGCGAAAACAACAAACAGTCGATACCTATTGAAGTGGCCTTCGTGAGCAAACGCACGTGGAGTGCGGTGCGGCGCGGCGCGAAGCGAAGCGAACGCGATCAGTTGGCTTGATTATTTTCGCGCGAACTGGATGCGGAGCCGTCGCGCGGCGTGCGGTTCGCACGCTCGTAGGACCAAGGGCTTGTCCAGAAAGGGCGAATTCGTCGCGAATCACGCGCGAGTCGAGGGTCTGGCGTTATGCACGCGATTTACGCGCGTATTTTGAATTCGCGCGATGCTTGTGGACGCGATGTATTCGTGCCTAGTATCTCAATAGCGCGCGAATGAATTCGCGCGAAACGTTTCGCGACGAATTCGCTTCTTCTGGACAAGGTCCAAGCTGCCGCTTCGCACCGCATCGTATTGAACTCGCGCGTCACCGCATCGGATCGCATCGCAATCGCGTTCGCTTTTAACCGCCTACGTAAGACGCTGCGTTAGGTTTGATGGTAGTGATGACGTAATGATACGAAAGAGCTCTACTACGAAACCTTCTGTTAAACTTAATAAAATGTGTTGAAACTTACCTATTTCCGCGTCTCTGTTTTCGTCGTGGCAACAATAGCGCCTAATCCCACGTAGAACTATGTAATAAGCGAAGAGCGTCGCCACAATCAGTGCTGTGACACTAGCTATGCAGATGTTTAGGGTGTGGGGTTCACTGTCTGGAAAGAGGGTTATTACATAAGTTCAATGGTGATTAATTGTACTACAAATGCGCGATACGTTGAAACCCGCGTGGAATGGGATCTTCGTCCGTTTCCCCAGCAACGCCATTTTTCAACTAGCGTGCGACTGTGACGTCACCGCAGTTAGGTCGGGTAGTACCGGGGGTTTGAACTTTTTTATGAAAGCTGGCATAGACCGAGAAAAAGTAGCCCCGCACTATGAAACTGGTATAGATGGGTAGAGGATACTTAAAAAAAAACTAAAATATCTCCGTATCTCGTAATATGTGCCCTAAAGTGTCACGTTGCCGAGATATTTAAGGCGATATTTATTTATGTTACACCTTGTATAATTCCCATGTTTCAAATAAGCGTTGACCACAATTCGACCACGTCGACAGCGTCAGCATTGGCCTCGCAAAGTTATAGTACACGTGTTATCGCACAGAAAGAACGACAAGAGGTGAAGCATGTGGTGATATTTGCATTTAAATATCTCGGCAGGTGACACTTTAGGGTACAAGTTTACATCGTGAGCCACACCTACAACTAAACATTGCTATGGGCAAGAAAAAGACTTTCGTAAAGTTTAAAAAACATCAGTAACAAAGAACTAACATAATAACATTATTATCGTAGAGACGACGATTTATATAATTATATGATTTATATTGGGTTGGCAACAAAGTATTGACTCACTTTATAAAAAAAATTTCTTTCTTCTTATCGAATTGAACTAGAAAGTTCTTTTTTTAGATAAATCCAGAACTTTCCAGAAGCTTTATTATTGAATAAATAAAAGGCGGGTAGAACGCGACTTTAGCAGTTTAATCTATGACATGGACCAGCACGCTATTCGAGCTGTAATATTTTACAAGTTTAAACGTGGCTCCAGTACGAGGCAGACAAATGCGAATATCAACAACGCATTTGGAGAGGGCACAGTCAACTGTAAGTCGATGGTTTCGTCGCTTTCAATCCAGCGATACAACACTAGAGGATCGAGCCCGTTCAGGTCGACCAGTCAAATTAGATGTCGACATGCTGCTGGCAGAATTAAATCAAAACCCGGATGCTACTACTCGCGAGTTAGCGCAGGCACTTGGCTGCAGTCACACGGCTATCGAAAAGCGACTGCATGCACTGGGATATCAGCGAGTGCTGGCAAAATGGATTCCGCATCAGTTGAGTATGGCAAACCGAGCTGCCCGAATATCGATTTAATCGTTGCTCCTCCAGCCCAAACAAAAGGAGTTTCTAAGTGATTTAGTAACAGGAGATTTGAGCTGGATACTGTAAAAGAATGACAAGCGTAAAGCCTACTGGTTACCACGAGGAGAAGAACCGCCAATCCAAGTCAAAGAACAAACTCATAAACGGAAGGTTTTGCTTTGTTATTGGAGGGATGCAGGCGATGATTTATTATGAATTACTCCCCGAAGGACAAACTGTCAACGCCAACGTCTATGTTAACCCATTCGCTGCGTCGGACGCCTTTCGGCGTTTTTTGATTTAACATTCAGGTGCGAAATACGCCCATTGGCGTTTTTTTAAAATTGCTTATATCTTATCTTTAGATTATCCTTATGAGGTGCGGAGGACGCCCATCGGCGTTCGCGACGAAAATCGTCCCGCACTTGGCTAATGCGTAATCATAATCATAATCATTTATTTGCTGCGTATTTAATGCGTAATTTTTATCGCCGCAGCGAATGGGTTAATCATCTTCGTATGTTCGCGGTTGCTGTGAAAAAAAAAGGCGAAGAGAAGTCAACATCCACTTGCTACACAATAATGCGCGACCTCACGTTGCTTCCGCCACACGTCAGCAATTGCAGGAGTTAGTCTGGACTACAGTTCCGCATCCACCGTATTCTCCAGACTTAGCGCCCTCCGATTATCATCTGTTTCGCTCTCTTAAAAACTTTCTGCGTGGACAGCGCTTTAATCATTTTAGCGCAGTGGAGAATACACTGGATAACTTTTTTAAACAGCAGCTCGTTGATTTCTGGGAGCAAGGCATTCAATCTTTGCCAGATAGATAGAAACAAATTATAGATTTACACGGCGATTATATCGTCAAATAATAGTTTTTAATAAAGAATACAAATATTGATATTTGTTTCATTCGAAAGTGAGTCAGTATTTAGTTGCCGACCCAATATGTAGCCACATCGGTAACCAGCATAGAGTACCTACTAACAATAACATTATTATCTTAGAGACAACATTAACATTATTAGTGACTCTTTTTGGATCAATCTCAGATTTGATCGATGCCACCAATGAATTTTTCAGTTGCAGTCAGGTTTTGGATTGTTTTCAACTGTTTAGTGTGTTACATCTATAAAATCGTTTCTCAAGCCCTTTATTTTAATACCCCACATGGTCATGAGTACTTCAGTTTTTTGTTCAAGGCATTACTTATTGGCTCGCTCCCTATTACATGGGACTTAAACATAAACGGCAAAATGTGGGTGTACTATAGGTACAACTCTGCCTAACCCTTCGGGGAATACAGGCGTGATGATATGTGTTACTTATTGACTACTCCGCCATTTTGAAGACTAGGCATAACCATTACGTGATTAAGGGCTGATTTTTCAATCGTCAGATAACTTTTATCTGGGGAATATGTTTGACGTTTTGACAGCTTTTGTATAGAAAATGTGTCAAGCCGCCATATTTATTCCCCAGGTAAAAGTTATCTGACGACTGAAAAATCAGCCCTTAGACGAGTCGATGACACCTCATGTATTAAAATCAATTCAGCTGTTAGGATGCGTAAAAAAAACAATACCCTGTCTTTGCTGTCGTGCAGACGGGAAAAAATAAGCTAGCTTTCACATCCTGTTGGTGACCACTGGGTCTACGGCGGACAAAAAAGCAAGAAGGAACAACTATAGGGTATACTTTTTCTAATTAATAGTATATTACACTACCTGTTGCCCGTGACTTCGTCTGCGTGACATTATTAAAACAAATATCCAGGATGACAATAGCCTGTGTCCTCCAGGTGTAGGCTACCTCCCTGTCAAAGGCGAATGGCAGGCTTGTATGGGAATTTCGTACAGATAATAAAATTTCGTGCTTTGAGATTTTTTTTTGTTTTAATCGGTAGTTAATATTATAAACGAGCCCTTTTTAAATTTTTAGAACTTGGGACGTAAAAGTTCAAAACCAGTTTTGTTTTTTAAGGTTATGTACTAGTGTACCAAAGTAGATCATAAAGGTACATAAAGGTTACATCTTTATGTAACCTTTATGTACTTTATGATCTACAAGCAATCTAGAATACATGTTCTACCTTTACACAATAATAATGTACCTTTGTACATATACATTGTTTTGGTGACAAAGTACATGACTAGATTACTTGTCTATCTTTGTAGTGTTACTTACCATTAAGGCGAAATGCGTCCCAAAATTGATATTTTGTCGCATTTCGACTGCTCGCAAAATCAATTTTTGGCCCCAAAAACTAGAGATTTGCCTTATTTTTTTTCATGATTATTAAAATTGAAGATATTCTTTAGAGAATTTCGAGGGCCAAAACACGATTGACGCAATTTGGCTCGATACAAAAAAATCGCAAAGTTTCCCCAAAATTAGCAATTTTATTCACGTCCAATAAGAGCAATACCAGTTTTATTCGATTGTAATAGGTAGATTGAGATGAGGATCGTACATACCTACTCTTACTCAGTGGGGTGCATTAAAAGATATCTATTTCTAATTTTAATGTTATTTCTATTTCTAAATAATTAATTATCATTTAGAGATTTGTGTTATTTTACATATTATGGCAACTTCTAAAAACATAACTGCGTTTAGTTTACGATTTTATTACGTTTCTTTATTAAAAATATTTTTATTGATATTATTAATTAATCCGAAGTTCTAAAAATAGTACACTTACATGAAAATAAATGGCTTAGTTGCCATAATAAGTGGTACAAATTCTGTAACAGAACAACAAAAAAGTATGCTGTACTAAATCTGCCGTTCACCTTTCAAAAACGATCAATTCGGTGACAGACTGACAGACAGAGCTACTTTTGCAATGAGGGATATTTATTGCAGTTTTTTTTTTATCTTTTTTATCACTCCTTAATCTTAGTAGGTATGCAGCGAATAATTTGATATTTAAATACGTAAGTAATGACAATTCAATACGAAAACTCGTACGACTGATTAAACAATTAGAAACAATTTGTATACGCCTTGCTTTGTCATTTTAAACAGTGAAGTCGCCCAAACATATATGGGCACCTGCATTGTTCTGTGATGCTATTAAAGACTGTCAGTGAGTGTCGTCATTTGAGGCGGCCATCTTGGGGATAGACAGGGTGGACAGGATAAAATGGCTATTATTTTACCAGACAGTGAAGCCGGGTCACGGCAGACCACGTAGGTGATGGCGGGACGAGCTGGATAGATTCCGTCAAAGCTGGAAGGAGGACGCTCGGACTCGCGGCAGATGGAAGGAGTGGGGGGAGGCGTTTGCCCAGAGTGGGACAGCGTAATGTAGAAAAAAAAAAACAACCACGTCTGCCTAACCTTTAGCCAACTGGAGCGTGAGCAACTGCCTATTTGTCCTCTACAACCCAGTTATTGGGTAGCATGAAATTTTTTTTTGTTTTTTTCTTTGGATGGGAAATCATCAAATGACTTCTCCCACTCTGGGCGTAGCGGGAGGGCGTGTCAGACTTTTACTGACTAAAACCCACCCGTGTTCCTTCAGTTGCCTGTGCCGGGGCCACGGTAACTCTTTCGAACTTCCCGCAAGGGTAACATGATACCTGAAAGTCTTTCGGGCTTCTGACGACCCGTAATGACTGTCAAAGGTCCTCTAATGACAGCTGGGACCAAGGTGTTAACGTGCTTGCCGAGGTACGGATACTATACTTATAGATATTTTACCAACATAAGATAATGTAAATAAAGGCCTGTTTTCCGGATAAATTGTAGACAAAAGAATTGAAATGTAATTTATTTCTGCCAGATAAGATGCCGAACATATCAGGAATTTGATCAATTAACGTTTCGCCAGTTGTGTTTAAGTCCCACGTAGTGATTTACATGGGCCTTAAACATAACTGGCGAATGTGGATGTAACTATAGGTATACACCTCTGCCTACCCTTCGGGGATTACAGGCGTAATGTTATGTTATGTGTTAAACAGTGATCAGATATTCGGATGCATATTTACCTAAAGTTGAGGTGTTGGCTAATATGGAATGCACTTTTCTATCGATCGTAAAAATTTCTCGATTCTGGAATTGATAAATTTAGTACTTTCTGACTATAGAATCGACCCGCACTACCCTTCCTCTTACACTCTACATGCACATATATTTGCATCGGGGGTTAAAAATGAATTTCAAGTAAACAAGCAAAAGAATATTTGATCCCGGTGTCTCGGTATTTTATAAATAAATAATACCACGTTTTAGAAGTCGTTTCCATACCATGTATTCGATTAGTTTTGCATTCCCGGATTTTCTGGAATCCCGGGATTTATATTAAGAAAGAAAAAAATAAGAAGCGCTTCCATAATTTCTCAGCTAAAAATTAACTTTAGGTAAATATGCATCCGATTATCCGATCTCTAGTGTTAAATGATTTTAATAGTAGGTATTTGGAAGTGTGAACGTTTTGCATGAAATTTTTGTTCATAACAGTGTTAAAACGCAGTTATATTTATGTAAGTACCTAAAACTTAAATGCTAAAGTATTAATAAGAAGGTCAAGAGTTGTATATTAGATAGTGCCTAGGTCGCTAATAAAAACCAACTCGATAAGAACACGTTTTGTTTTCCTGTAGCTCTACCATGAGTTTACACAGTCAAAACACGCTAGCGTCTCCGTAAATGATATCTATGAAATATTGTACAGCGCCCCTAGCGGTCACAAAAAGAATTAAAGTTCGTACCATGAGCACTATAGATTTCGATAGGTAAGACACCTAACGTAATCTATTCGACAGTCACTGACGTTTTTCAGCTGTCACCATACAAAACGGCACCATGAGTCACTAATTCGACAGACGCTATCGAAAAATACGCTTGCGATAGTAGTTACGTAGCTCACTAGCGTTTTGAGGTGTGAAACATATGTTTACATTATAATTATATACGTTTTTCAGTCTATTAAAGTCAAAATAAAGCCTGGAAGAACTTGTTTAGCATGGAATATGTTTGTGGCCGCTGAATTTGAAGACCAACTACCTAAATAACGTGAATTTCAAGCCAAAATGAGAATTAATGTTGGATACCAATTGGAAAATAGTTTATCAAATTTTACAGACTCGCTAAAGAAGCATTTGAAGATTTGTGCATATTATTGAATAATGTTGCATTTTATTACCTACGACACTTGAGCTTAGCTAATTTATTACACTTTTAAAGTTTCAAGTGGCTTGGCTTATCTAATGCGGGCCATAGAAGTTCAAGTAATTTGGTCAAACAGGCTGATTCAAACAGCTTTATCAAATTGGCATGATCTTTCAAGTGACTACACATCTTCATGCAGGCTTGAAGCGGCGTCAGTTCTGCATCGAAGCAGGCAAGAGTTGTTGTGTTTCTTAAGAGGGCTGTCACATTTTGTCACCTCTCTCGCTCACACGGGACCAAATTTTTAAGAATGTTAAATGAAAATATACTTTTTTTGAAAAATGTGATCAATGGGCTCCCTACTAAATAATATTAATTTAATAGGTAATTATTAAAAACACATTTTTATTGTAACATTTATTTAAATCGTCTCAAAAACAGATCATAATACTTATTGAGCTAAGTCTATTAGATAACACAATAGAAATGTGTTTTTAATAATTACCTATTAAATTAATATTATTTAGTAGGGAGCCCATTGATCACATTTTTCAAAAAATCATCTTTTCATTTAACATTCTTAAAAAATTGATCCTGTGTGAGCGAGAGGGGTGATAAAATGTGACAACGCTCTTAACAATGTCTACAGATAACGCCTTAGCAATAGACAGCTTAGTGTTTGTTTTGAAGGCCCAAAAAAGGACAAAGTCGTACTATGTGGTATAAAAAGAGGCTCATGAAAAGAGACGAATATTCGCTAAATAAACTTGTTAAATACATTGAAATTTGTTCTTAAAGCCTGGCATAATTATTTGCGAATGAATGAGGAAACATATTTAATGCTTCTGTCGTTAGTCAGTCCATTAATTAAAACGAAAGACACTATTAAGACACTACGCAGCAGCAACTGAGCGCTCGCAATACACATGCTCAAATTCTTTGATCAAACCGTTCGATCAAAATGTTTGATCGAATAGAAATACGAAAATTCATATTTCTTCATGCCATTTGACGACTCATTAAATTTGATCAAATTTTCCCACAAACATTCATGCCAATTTGATAAAACAGTTTGGACCAGCCTGTTTGATCAAATTACTTGAACGTGTAGGGCCTGCATAAAACAAAAACGCCGCGAACCACACAACGTAAACAAAATTACAAATTGAATAGACGACATGGGAGCCTCTCTTCTTATTACTGAGAAAGAAAGAAACAAAACATAAGGAGTGAAGTTAGCTAGACGACACGATCTATCGAGCTTACGCGAGCGCCTGCGTATGACTCCGTAAATCTCATGGTGCAAGCATTATCGAAATCTATTCGATCGACGTCAATACGCTAGCGACTTTAACGCTAGCGAGTAGGTTTTCATTAACAACTCATGGTAGACGTACTGTTCTCACATTATAAAAGCCAGAGGTTAACGTACAGTCAACCGCATGTCAATTTCACTCCGGCAGCGCGTTTATTTCGTAGCAGTTAGAGCGGCTTTCGAAGTTCAAGTATTACTACTGACATGCGGTGAAGCGTACTGATCTCGAGATAATACATATTGTTTGTGATCTTTCGGGAATTCCGAAAAATATATTGATAATATGTTGTTATTATAACTGGGACTGTCCGAAAGATAATGATATGGGTGAGAGTTATGTAACTTACATAATAAAATAGTTTTTTTTTTATTGCAATATAAAACTGGTGATGTCGCCGTCCACAATTTTATTTCATTTTTATTTCCTAGTTCTACAGATACCAAGTTCGGTGTCAACGTGTTCCTTTTGATATCCCATAACTGTAGGGGGTCATTGTACTTATCATTATGAACAACTTTTACTTTTTTTTTAATCAGCTGTTTCCTAATGTAACGAGGAACAAGTAACGGTAAGTAACTTGTTTTTTTTTAATACTTTCATCGCAACATCTCTTTTGGCCCTCTAAAATCTCGCCTTAAAAGATTTCTCGATCCCATTATGTAACTTTCATAATATGCCTAGCTAGCCTTAAGAGACAAAAAGTTACACAAACATAACATCACGCCCGTATCCTCCAAAGAGGCAGGCAGAGGTGTGTAAAACACATTTCGGTAATTACTTTGATAATCCCAAGGATGTGTTGCTGTTGCAATTATCAATCCATACTAATATTATAAATGCGAAAGTAACTCTGTCTGGTACCTTTTCCACCTTAACGGCTGAAGGGATTTCGATGAAATTTGGCACACAGGGAGACCATGGCCCAGTACCTAACCGTAAAACAGTGACACTACAATGAATAAAAGGACGCAGCGGATCACTAGGTAACGATGCAACTGACGATCTAGCTAGGAGAGCATCCAGCACGTCAGTCTGTGGACCCGAACCTATCGTACCCATCCCCTTCAACCAGCTACGAAGGTGGCTAGAAGAGTTCACCCACACACAAGCGGAGAATTGGTGGTCCTCGACACCAGGCTGAAGGCAGTCCAGGGAGGCTATGCCATCCTTAGATGGCAGGCTAACCAGGCGTTTATCACGCTTGGACAGTAACGACCTGCGCCTGGTGACGGGGACCATCACAGGATACTGCTCACTAAACAAACACTTCCACACAATAGGCATAACGGACACTCCTCTGTGCAGGGCATGCATGGAGGCTGGGGAAACCATTGCGCATGTACTCTTTGAATGCACAGGCGTCACCCAGATTAGAGCAGAAACCCTTGGGTCATTCAAATAGATTTATTACAGATATTCTAAACAGATCAGGACATAATCAACTTCTGGAGGGAGGTGGGCTGGTTGGAAAAACGACCGACGGCCGCCATGGCCCACCTGAAGGACTAAGTGCGGAAACCAAACCCCATAACATAGAACATAGACTTTGGCCTGGGTTAGGACATACTTTTTATCCCAGTAGTACGTTCCCGTAAGATAATTTCCGACCTCCGAAGTCGCGGGTAAAAGCTAGTTCGAAATAAAATACTCACTTATCATAATCGGGGGAGTCTCCACAGATTTACAGCCAACGCCCCCCTTTTGAGTGCACCTCCCATGTAAGGGGGTGACCACAAAGCTGAAGGAACCATTCGACCCCACAAAGTTGTAGTCATAAGTCACTTCGTCGGTATTATTCTGTACAAGCTTGGTAGTCGACATAACCTCTCTAGGATCTCTGCCGGCAGGAGTCACCACTTGGATCAGGTATGCGCGAATTTTCAGCTGTTTTGGAGGTGGCATTATATGTAAACGCATGATCATCGGGAATATTTCTATGTATATAAACGGCTTCCATTTTTCTTCGGTTGTTGATTCACCTGGAAAACAGTGGGTTTTGTTAATTATGCTCAATCAGAAAAAGAGGTATTTTTTTCTTTTAATTTTCAGAGTTGTTGATTTATACATGGTTAACATATACTAGCAGCTAATTGCGTAACATAGGTATTCACTCGAAACAATTTATTAAATGATATACTGCGTTCATCTAGTTGTCAAAAAGACCAATCTTTTAAACATTATGAAACGATGGATTTCGTTGTATTGTGAAATGAGGAAGTTATTGTCATAAGAGTGTGTTAGCTGTTCGAAAACACAATTGAAAAGTTATGCGTGATCGTACATAAAAAAAAAAACGTCTGCGGTCGGGGGCCCCCGTCAGGAACGAACTTCCTTCTCACGTATGATTTAAAACAAAAAACAAAATTTTCTTGGATTTTCATTTTGACTTCACTATAGGCTTCTCCCTCGAAAACCATGAAAACAATACCCATGATGAAAAATTTTTAAATTTTCGCAGCCGCTGTTTTGGATTGGATTTTGACCAAATTCACACTTTCTCTCTCTAAAATTCACAGAGAAAGTCGCATGGGGCATAACGCTTTTTCGTAACGTGATGATTTCTACCAGTTAACTCCAACCGTAAGCCGCGTTAAAGAACTTCGTTCCAAAAACAAATATGCGCATCGACTTGAGAAGCTCCTTCTTTTTTTCGTCGGTTAAAAAGAATAATTGTTTGTAACAGAAACAGCCAGGCAAGTCCACTTACTTAGCATTTCAGCAGATGGTATATTAAAGTAATACTGCCCTCTATTAACAGTTTGATCTTCAGCCGTAGCCTCGAAATCCAGAATGTGACTCTGTCCATCCTTTTCGTCAGTTTTCGACCAATAGCAGTCGTAGTATAGAACCGAGTCTTCGTTGATAGTAACCTCATTAGACATTTTTATGTCTCTGCAGTGGTTCTTTATGTCCCTGTACTTATCTCGGAAGCGGAATCTCATGGCTGTAAGAGAAAATCAACATTATGTTAATGTATATAAAAAACTTTTTTACAAAAAAAAAAAACAACAGAGTTCCAAAAAAACACTACAAAGTGAAACATAACTTTATTTTCGGAAGTCGGTGTCTTTGAGAGAGAGAGAGAGAGAGAGATAATTTTTTTTGTTCAAATATGTGTAACATGTTACATGAATTATGCACATATAGATATGTGTGAGTGTACGTCAAGCGCAGTGTTGCGTTAGTGTAGAGAACCAATAGCAAGCTCGCGATCTAAATGTGTGTGGTTTATTTGTGTGCGTAATGCGCGTACGTATTGGCCTCTTGCTTGTAGTGGAGTTAAAGAGTGGGCACAAGCGGCGACACGCGTTCTAATGCAAATCGGGAACTATTTTCCTTTCTAACCACTTTTATCTGTTCTGTGATGCCCTAAGTTGAAATAAATGTAAGCCAATAAAAGAGAATTGTTACAATCCGATTAATAGCTTCGGAGAAATGCGTGGACAAACATACATACAAACAATATATTGTAATTACATATATCATTGTCAATATAGTGCAATTCCAATAAAATTACATACATATTATGTACGTGTCGAATTGATAACCTCCTTCTTTTTTAACCAAATTCAAAAAAAAAGAAAGAGGAATGAATCCGACATCATCATCATCTGCCTAGCCTTTTCCCAACTATGTCGGGGTCGGCTTCCAGTCTAACCGGACGCAGCTGCATACCAGTATTTTACATGGAGCGACTGCCTATCTGACATCCACAACCCAGTATCTGGGTAATACGATACCTCTTGGTAAGACTGGTTGTCAGACTTTCAGGCTTCTGACGACCCGTAACGACTGTCAAAGATCCACGAATGACAGCCGGGACCAACGGCTTAACGAGCTTTCTGAGGAACGAAGGAGTCTCGGTATGTAAAGATGGTCACCCATCCACGAACCAACCGCGGCAAGCGTAGCTTAACCTGATGTGGATCGACCCATGCGGCTGTTATTACTTAGCCACAAGCTCCTCCGTTATCAGTCCGACATGTATATATTATGTAATATTATCGGAACTGCAAGATATTGACATATGATAATCTATTAGGGCTTCCAATCAAATGTACTTAGTCTGGCTATAAATACTGTTACAATCAAAAATAAACAAAATATTACATTTGAACTTGGAATCTGTCATTGTTATATGATTGTTCATTGAGTTTTCTCATTTTGGCGCCAATACATTGTACAATATTTTGCGATATTAAAATGGAGTGGGGTGATAAAGAGAACCGAATCGCTGGTGATTGCATTACACAAAGTAGGTATGGAACCAAATGCAATTTTTAAAACTCTCCATACGCTTGGTAGGTATTAGTAAAATGTATGTGTACCGGGCTATTAATAGGTACAATGAGACCTCCTCTGTTCGTGACAGAAAAAGATCTGGCCGTCCACGTAGTGTTCGTACGAAGAAGGTGGTCAAAGCAGTAAGGGAAAGAATTCGAAGAAATCCTGTCCGAAAGCAAAAGATTTTATCTCGGGAGATGAAGATAGCACCTAGAACCATGTCGCGTATTTTAAAAGATGACTTAGGACTTGCAGCCTATAAGAGACGTTCTGGTTATTTCTTAACTGATAATTTAAAAAAGAATAGAGTGGTAAAATCGAAACAACTACTTAAGCGGTACGCAAAGGGAGGTCACTGAAAAAATTTGTTTACGGATGAAAAATTTTTTACAATTAATTGAGCAATATTTTAACAAACAAAATGCACTGAGGTAATTCTACTACGTACGCTAGTAATATAGTTCAATGACAAAATGACCGTATTTATGCTCAAAGCTCGCTAAGGAAGCTTCCCAATTAGTCGTGTGGCCGTCGTCTAGTCCCGATCTTAATCCGCTGGATTATGATTTATGGTCAGTTTTAGAGAGTACGGCTTGCTCTAAACGCCATGATAATTTGGAGTCCCTAATCCGTACGATTGACAGTGAAGAATTTTCCCATGGAAAGGGTGCGTGCTTCTATTGATAACTGGCCTCAACGTTTAAAGGACTGTATTGCAGCTAATGGAGCCACTTCGAATAAGCTTTTTTATTTTAAATTGTTTTATATTTATGTATTAAACTAACACACTGTAAAAGTAATAAATGTTATTTGCAATAGAATTTTTTTTTCTTTGTTTCAGTATTTATGGCAAGACTAGGTACAACATTTCATATGTGTATGATGTTTTAAGTAAAAACTGGAATCAGTTTTTACTTAAAACTAAAAATTCGATATAAAAAAAGTACTTAATTAAAATCGACTTCAAAAAGAAATTAACTGAAAATTATTAAGTAACTAATTTTGGAAGTCGGTGTCTTGAGATCTGTATTCTGTTTTTGCCACCGACTTCCAAAATTAAAGTTACTTTGATATTTTGAGTTAATTTATTTTTGAAGTCGATTTAATTTTTTTAAATTACTTTTTTTGAAGTTGGTTAAAAACTATATGAAACGTTGCCATCAACATGTTTGCCGCAACAGAAACATATTATGCAGCCAGTTCACAAGCACTGCAAAATCTTTTTTTGGACAGTGCATAATATGCCAGTAACAATTTAAAATATCTAGGCAACTACGCAATGCACAGGAAAACACCTAAGATAAAAAAATAGACGTAGGTACAAACGCCAGCAGGTCAAGCTACCCGAAACTGTCAAATTTTCCCAATCAATCTTGAACCTAATGCTTTACAGATAAAGTTGAAAATCTATTAAAGAAATTTGTGCCGTCCATTCATAAATAAACTTTAAATAAGACACATGGCGATGATGTCATCTCTGAAGATAAGCTAACGTTATTGAATATTGTGTTATTTTATACGATTTATTATTCTTGAGTCTTCTTTATAATTATAACGCTGACAAACAATAAGTAACAAAGGCATTACAAAATTAAAAACCAGCGCAATATAATGCAAGGAATTTTTCATTTTTTTAAACCCAATAGACGAGTAAACTACATACCGAGTAATTGTTGCATGTCGGTATGCAAGAAGCATAACGTACCTAATCCTAGTGTGTGAGTAATACATCTTACAATTATTTATTAAAACTTTATGCACAAGTAAAAAAATAGTACCGTACAAAGGCGGACTACCGTACGAAGCAGACACTAGCTTTATTCTACTGGAAGCAGTGGAAGGACTGACCCCCTATAAAGCGAATAGAAGTATACGCAAAAGAAAGGAGGGGGGTGGGGGCTTGCCCTGCAGAGACTATACAGGCTTAGCCGTTCTAGCAAATTCGGATGCCTATGGAATTCGAGCTAAAACGACCAAGTGTCATAGAAATGTCGAGCATGCCTATCTTCAGGAAAGTTTGTTCATCTTGTCTGGTTACCGAATTCAGGTAGTCAGCCCGAATGCGGGCTATCGACCAAGTGTAAAATTGCGACTTCAGCACGCAGTCGTCAAAATTGCCAAAATGTCAATAGATTCCATGGTTACATAAATTAAATGATTGATAACTAGTTTATATTGAACTACTGTCGGCGACAGACAAATCGCAATCGCAAATTCTCGTCTAAATAGGACTGCTAGGAACGGAAACTACATGACACACATCATTATTAGTCTACTAATAATACCATTGCTCCCTGTGCCTGAGAGTAGGTAATCCATGTAACCGGATTGGTTCGTTCCAGGATATGCCAGTTACATAACAATTTATTTATTGTGTTTTTTTAACAATTGTTTCCTTCTCTGTTTTTAGAGGAGTGGTGACAAAACTAAATGCACAGACTTTACTTTGAACGCGACTGTACGCCTCTGTCAGTCTGTCAGTGTGTGTGTCTGTCTGTCTCAGTCGTAAGTCTAGACTATTTTCACTAGAATACCACTGATCTCATAGACAGAACGGATTCAGAGTCACCGTCTTTTTTGGGTCATAATGTCCCTCGACGTTATCTGCTAGGTAGTAGACAGAACAGCTAAGAGAAAAGTAAAAAAAATCTCTATAAAACTTACTTTTCCACTTAATATTGCTGAACATAATATTCAGGACCGTGTGGTTCATATCAAAGGAGTTGTAATGGCGCACTTTCACGATGTAAGGTTTGAGGGTGACGCCCCCGATGTGGGTATTCGGCGATAGGGGCCCAAACGTCATGGCTCCACATTCGTGGCTGTCAGGCGGGTACACTCTCATACTGCAGGCGTCATAGTCCGCGTGGGTTTGGCCGAGGATCTGAAATAAAAGTACAGTATAAAGACACTGAACTGCAAAGAACTAGGACAGTGAGTGTACTACAAGTACCTCGCCTCGCCTACGGGAAAAATAAGCGTCATTTTATGTAATGTAGTATAAAGCTTCAGCACAAGATGGGCGTGGTCTAAGAAAAGTTTTGTCAATTACTTAGTCAGGAAATTAGTAAAAGTACGTTCAGACTATGTAGATAAGTATCTAAAGGTACGCGTCCACTGGGTCGGAATCGGAGCGTACGTAGCGTACGGATTTGTTTTGTATTGATTTCTATGGTACTGCGGGCACTGGATCGGCAAATCTGCGCCTGAGATTTTGTAACGCTTCGTACGCTGCGTAACGCTCAGATTCCGACCCAGTGGACGCGTACCTTAAAGGTGCGTCCTCTTACTCCCCATCGCGAAGAATCGCGCGTTTCGAAACCGCTAGCGAAATAGCTTTCTGCGATGTCGCTTGCGGGTGGCTATGTTGGTCCAATTACTACATAAGCTCGAGCTTATAATCTGAGGCTCGAGCGCGATCAAGACTACAAAAGTATAGGCAGAGAGCATGTTCCAAAGAGTATCGGCTTTTCGAATCCATATAACTAGTTTGCAAAATGATTGGCTTCTAAAAGTAGGAACAGAATTTTCATAACAAAGTAGGTAGCTTGTAGTAGGTAAATCGCATTCGAATGCTCGCGGTGTACCGCGTCGAGTCGCGTCGCACTAACCGTCGAGTCTGTAGACTCGACGGTTAGTGCTCGACGTGTCGACGACTGCAGTTGCCTCTGCCGACGACGCGTGCCCCTCGTGTGTATGAGTACTTACTTAGACATCCGTCCACCATTTGAGAATTTTTTTTAACAATTCTTATCTATCACACAGACTAGCGCGACGCGACCCGGTAGAAGCATTTCCATGAAGTTTTCATAGAAAAATTGTTCTACCGGTTTCACGTCGCGCCAGTCTGCACGAGCCTTTATAATTACAATGCAGGCAATGATTTCATTTTACGATATTTTATGACGTCAATATCGATTCAAAATCAATAAATAACAATAAGGTGACGCTTGAAACTGCTATATTGCGAATTAATATGTAATAAAATAAAACATAAGATGAGTAATGAATAGCTAATGAGTTCTGGACACTTACAACAATGATAGATTGTGGTATTTACACCTTGAAACGGGCCAAGTGCTAGTTAGACGCGCACTAAGTGCAAAAACTATAGTTTCTATTATTTGTTATGATAGAATCCCACTTTCTCATATCTATGATAGAGACCATAGTATACAATATGTATTCTGTGAAACCTTCACTATCTATGTCTATGTTGGTTCAAAAGATAAAACCCTTAAACTGGTGGTGTAGATTTAGTAGTAATAGGGTCTCATTGACACTCATTGGATAGGGAAACTGAACAATAAGGTCAATTTTCATATGCCCAGAAAGTTTCTTTATGAATTCATTTATAAATGCCAAGAAATTCCCCCAAAAATATTTTGCCAGGAGTATTTCTTTGAATGGCCAACAAGGTACACCAATCATACATAGTTATGAGGTCGGTGTTTTGCTGACTACTATATGGTACATGTATGCATTTACCGTCTACTGAATGGTATTTGAGGGCCGTCCATAAATTATGTTTCACATTAAGCGAGGGGGTCAATAAAGTGTGACATTGTGCGACAAGGGGGCTAGGCATAAGCTTCGTGAAACTCTAAACTTAAAATGTTACCAACTCAATCAATATTATTATAAGGTTTAATTTAAAATTGCGAAATATGTGACTTCACACCAGGAGAGGGGTCTGTTTTTAAATAGTCACTCTCACAAATTGTCACAACAACCAGACCTGTGCTGACCATTTGTATCAGTCCTGAGGGTGGTCACATGGACTTGACTACCAACTGATTTGTGGACTACCAATAGGACCATTGCATAATTACTATTCTACTGGTTGGTGATTAGCTTATATGTATAGAAGCCATAACCACTTCCTTAACCCAAAGGGTTGTTAAAATGTTTTAAGACCATTCCTATTCCCTATTATTTTTTACAGTTTTCTTTTTATTGCAGGTTAATATGTTAGAATTGGTACTTAGGCGAACATCCCCCCCCCACCCCTCTGGTCGGCCACTTTTCAACCTTATTACTAAGGGAATAAGGGCGAAAAGTGGGCGACCAGGAACATTCACAGGTGTACATGAAAGGAGATGTCCGCTTTTTGCATGGACGTTGGTTTTTTATTCCGAGAAAAATCTAACCAGCATCAAACTACACCTAAATAAATGCGACAAAAATATGAAACTTAAAACTACTGAAATAATATTTTTAGACCCCTCCATTTAAGAGAAAAATTATTATTATTTAATGTTAGTACATATATTTTATTTGTTGATGGCAACCCAAATAAAACCCCACACTTTGACAATATGTCTTATTTGACAGGCCTGCGTGTTATCCAGTGCTATCGTATTTTTATTTAATTTGTGCTTTGTTGATTTTCCCGATTTTACTGACTTGGCCTTTTCACAACGGATTCTTCTACTTTGCACTCAAACTCAAACTCAAAGCATTTATTTCAATTAAACCAATTACAGACACTTTTGAATTGTTAAAGAGTCAGTCAGTTAGTCAGAAAATTGAAGCTAGTCGCCCATTCCAAAACGTAGATCTCTATGGAGAAGAATGGGCAAGAAACTCCATGGACACTCTTTTAAATCAAAATTGTTACAAAATCCTGGGTAGGTACATTGTTATTGTTCATGTTGCTTCTATATGTGAGAACAATGTAAAAAATACATAATTAAAACAATTTAAAATATAAGATTAAAAATAAGCCCTGGCAGCTAAGAGATGACCAGTCTCCACTGACGGCGCCCGTTCACGAACATGACGCGTGGATCAGCACCATCCAGCTCAACCATTTTGTAAGGAACCGAATGATCCAACACACGCGCCACCATCAGCGAGACATTTAAGTGAGCATGACATACTCTCAACTGCCATACTCTTTCAAGTCAACATACCTACATCATAACATAAAACCGCTCCATGGTACTCACATTTACAAAATTGAAAAGATGCTTCTAATTTATACAAAACTATAGTTTGCAATGATTGTATTAAAAGATTAGTAAACACTAAATCTATAGTCTATATATATTCAATAAGTCTATAGTAATAACATAATGTTAGAAAAAAAAGGGACGCATTTCTTCCAAACAAAAAAAAAAAAAATTTAACAAAGCCCAAGTGGCTGTGGAGCAGGACCAGCATTTAGCCAAGCATTTTTATCTATGATATAATCATTCAACCTATAATATGCCTATTACGTAGTGTGCGTTTAATGCATGTTTTAAATTGCTTCTCATTTAGTTGAAGAATATCGAGAGGTAATTTATTATAACATTTTACACAGTACCCCATAAAAGAAGTGTGTACCTTAGATAATCTGAAACGTGGTTGATCTAATTTGTTCCTATTTCTAGTGTTAAAATTATGCCGATCACTTATCTTACTAAAAAGATGTAGATTTTTTCTAACATACATAATACGAAATAATATAATTAGTTTTTAAGAAAAAATATATTATTTTTTGACACTATCTTCCTGTAAACAGAAGACTGCTAATTTTGTTGATTTTTTCTAGAGGTTTCTTGATTTAAGTTTAATGTTTAAAATATATAAAATATTTTACTAAAAAACGTTTTTATTATTAGTTCATAAACCACACATTAAAACAATCAAGTAAATAAATACAATAAATAGGTATTTCATTAAAAAAAACATTATTATATCGTGCGCCTCCGAAGCGCATGGTTATCTTTTGTGACCGTCAAAATATGGTTATCTTTCTAGGGCTAAGAACCTATAACCCTGACGACTTTGCTTTTTCATAACGGTTATTTGATCCTGTTGAAACCAATTCCATCCTGTTTTGACTGACCGTCCTGATGGCCAAACTATACCATAGTATAAAGAGAGGAAGTACGTTATCTTCATACAAACGCACCGCGCGCGGCTTGTGTGTTCGCCAAAGTATCTATGTGTCGCCGCACGCACACTTAAACAAATCTCGGCTCGTTTCGCAGCGCGCCAGTCGGGGCTAACATCGCACGAGGTTCGCGCGTCACGGCTTTTCGGCACCGCTAAATGAATGAAAAATGTGTGATAATCGCAGGAGAACGTATTGCTGTGTGTTTGGGTTTGGCTTTTTTTATAAATAATACTGCTATGAATTTTGAATACATTTCTGTGTTTGTTAGGAAAACCATTGTTGAACTTTATTGACTAATGATCACTGAATTAGGTATACAGAGATATGTGTTATCTTTGGCAAGGGCCGGGCTTTAAACTAATGAATTGGTGACAGTACTATTAGTAACCTACCGTTTACTCGTGCTCATCACCGCCCCGCGCCGCCCGTCTGCTGGCTCGTCGCTCTTTCTTTCATCGTGAAAGGTTTCATCATCGTTTAGGTACCCAGACAATACAAGTAAAAAATACAACTTCCCGACCCTTGCCAATTTATTGGCACTGAATTATTTAACTAAAATGAGAACCCTGAGACAGTAGGCAATTATATCGCGGATTGTGCCGGAGATAGCCTAGTTCCTCTCTTTATACTATGACTATACTGGAAAGAGTTAATCTGAGAATGAATGAGTGATGCCAAATTATTTAGCTGACTATGTGATTGAGAATCAGCTGAATAGACGCCGAGCCAGTTTCATCCAGATAAATGCTCAAATACCACAGCTGAATATGTTCCCCATCATGGACATATCTGATTTAGTTTTATTTAGCTTAGAAGTTTATGAAATTAAACAGGCTCGCTCTTATTATACATATTCGGCCCAGCGGTACTTTTACTGTAGAAGTAACTGTAGATGTACAATTAATAAACATTCCTGGCATTTCGTCATCACATGAGACAGCTTCGATCAGAGGACGAATAAAGTCCGCCACTATAGTAATAGAACGTATTACACATATATTTTATTGAAAGTGGCGGAGACTAGTTGGCAAAATTGTATTTCCAATTATTATATTGTAGTTGCATAATTGGGAAGCTATGCTCATGTGATGACAATTATTGTCTGGTATCTTGGATGGGCTCGGCATCGAAATGATATATCTCCACCAGCTCAGTTTCTCGACAATATTTTAATAAGAGAAGACATTGAAAATTAAGAAAATCAATAAATGAATATTTAAAACTAAAAAAGTTTTATTTCATAACAAAACCGTAACACTAGCGTCCAAATAAAGCTTATTATTTTAGTTTATAAAATGCATAATTTTCGAAAGGCTTTTCATCCACATCTGATCTTGATTCTAAGTCAGAAAAAAGGAATTATTCTAAGTAATTAAACAATGTTTCCGATCATTAGGTACTATTATCATTTACTCCTGCTAAGAAACCCTTGTGGATTATGCTTAAACATGAACTTCTTGATAACCGGGGTCTCACTAAAATATTGCAACTTGCACAATGAACATTCGAAATAGCCTTAATCATATAAAGTGTGCTTTCAGTTTGGATTATGCTACACATTTTTCATCTTATTTCTTAGTGTTGAAGGTAGGGATCGTCTAGTTTAAAACTGCACGCCCCTCCACTGCTTTGTGCATACACATTTCAAATGTTTGTACTGAAATTTTAGTGGAGGGGCGTGCAGTTTTAAAATAGTTGATCTCTACAATAATTAGATTTTAACGTTTTGTTTTCATTGCTAAACTCATAAATCAAATATTGATTAACAATAATGACAGTATCATATGTCAATTTTGACAAGTTTACAATTTTTTGGGGTGTGTTCACTTTATTATCCTAGATAATTAGAAAGGTTTATTGGTTTTAGGAGTAAATTCACACTAAAATGAAAAACGATTTTTCTCAAAATTGGAGGTCTATAAAAATGTATGATACTGTTAGAACCACTAGTTTTTGGGATGTCTAGCCAAATATATTTAACTTATCCGTCCTGATTAGAATGATTGAATAATAAAAAACCATTTTCGGACATGTCCTTTAACACTTAGGGACACTAAACACCCATCATGCCACTGCTGGGACACAGGCCTCCTCTCATCGAGAGGGAGTGGGCTGTAATCTACCACGTGGGCCCAGTGCGGATTGGTAGATGTCACATATTTTTAATTCTAGCATATGTCACAAATTTTAGGTTCTAGGATATGCCAGTTTCCTCACGATGTTTTCCTTTACCGTTTTAAGAGCAGTGATGAAATTATTCACACAAAGTACAGAAAAAAGAAGAAAGAGAAAAAAAGAAAAAAGGAAGAGAAAAAAGAAAAAGAAAGAGAAAAAAAGAAAAAAGAAAGAGAAAAGAAGAAGAAAGGGTTTCGAACCCACGACCTACAACTCGTAAGTGAGGGCCGTCGCCACTGGGCCACCATTGCACCCCAAATGCCCATAGGCATTATAACAATAAAACTTCTATTGTACACTATCCTTGTGTTAACTATGGATCAGTCTTAGCGCTTTCTTCTATCTTTTATAACAACCTTAAGTACATTGCAGGGGCGTAGCTTCCATACAACCCGATTCCTATCGGCTTCCCTTCGGAACAACCACTCTTCTTGTCTACTATTGCCAAATAATATGGTTCACCCATGTGTGTATAAACTGTGTATCACATCACATAACATAATTATATTTAATACCAGTTTAATACATCATAAGATTATAAACCTACAATTTTTTGTCTGGGTTTATTAGAACTGAACAATTTTTTCTACGGCTTCTCTCTAATATCTAATAGCACTAGATTCCCGATAAGCGCTTTAATAACGGCCCGAAAATTAAGAGCACAAATACTTTTGTGCTCTTATTTCAAATTAGTATGGTCCAATCATAGCCAATGTGAAGACGTCAAAATGCCACAGTGCGCGTTCAAAAACTGTGCAAATAACCACTGTACCACCAAGATTTTGGAAGGAATATCTTTTTTCGGTAAGTTTATATCATTAAGTGTTTTTATAATATAAAAACCGAATTAAATAGTAAATATAAATCAAATCACAAATATTATGGGTTATATTGGTTGACCAATGTTTGCGACAACGCGCCAACTATTGTAACAAACATCGACTGTTCTAGAACAGGGAATGCATGGAGTAGTATTGTTCTCAATTCCTCGAAAAATGTCAGTTAGAGGTACTTATTGTCACCTCGCAGTCAATATTAAAAGTACAAATACACAAGAACTAAAAACTACTCTTTAAGGGATAGAGGGCAGGCGATTGATGATGATTACATTTAATGGGCAGAATACAAAAAAAAAAATTAAAAATTGTGGTGATTCGTGTACGTAAGGTGTTCTGAAAGTCTTGAGATACGTAATAATACTAAGATGAATGGCCGACACGAGCACGTAGTTTGATTGTTTAAGTTATGATATATGTTAGTGTCAGTGTTGTCATTTGATTGCATTCAGTATTGCCACAGATCGTGTTTGAACAAGTTCACTATAATGGCTTCGTGGACGACTATCGCGCAATTTTGCGTTGTAACTTTTAACGTGGATTAAGTCCAGAAAACTCTTTAGAAGAAATGAAGTCTATACTTAGTGATGACTGTCCCTCTCGTGCAACCGTCTACAGATTGTACAGTTTGAGCGTGACTCTTTTAACCTAGAAGACGACCCGCGTTCAGGACGACCGGCGGAAGCAGTTACTCCAGAAAATATTTCTGCAGTTAACACTCTCAGCGCCATGTGGTCCGCGGGCCGCCCACATGGCCTGTTTCTCTAGAAAATGCTCATATATACATGTCGCTGAGTGTTAAATAATTGAAACTGACCGGCGAATAACCTACTGGCAAATAGAGTCCTTACTGCAGATTGGCTCAGCAGCGTTACATTCAATTATTCATCATCATTTAGGTTATAGAAAAGTTTGTACTCTTTGGATTCCACATAAACTTACCAATGAACAAAAGGAACAGCGAGTTAAATGGTGTAAAAAAATTATTGCAAAGTTTGAATATGGAAAATCTAAAGACATCATTTCAATCATCACGGACGATGAAACGTGGCTTTATTATTACGACGTGCCCACAAAGCAGCAAAACAAAATATGGGTGACAGAAGGCGAAGAAACTCCGACTGAAGTGAAAACATCTAAGTTAATAAAAAAGAAAATGATTGTGGTTTTTTTCAGTATTAGGGGAATTATTGAACAAGTAGTTCTCCGTGAGCAGAAGACTATAAACGCTGCTTGGTACACCACTGTCTGCCTTCCTCAACTTATTCAGTAATTCAAGAAGCTTCATCCAAAGTCACAACTCTGCACCTGGTATCTTCATCATGATAATGATCCGGCACATCATGCTGATGTTACATGCCAATTTTTGTGAGATGCCAGCTTGAAACTTCTTGAACATCCGCCTTACAGTCCAGACTTGACGCCAAGTGACTTTGGACTGTTTCCTTTCGTGAAAAGTAAATTGAAAGGGCAAAGATTTCAGGATGAAGAAGCTTTACTTTCAGCCTGGTACAATATATGTGCGGAAAATCCTGAACAGTAATGGAAAGTAATTTTTAGTGATTAGTTTATAAGGATGCAGAAGTGTATTAATTGTGGTGGCACTTATCTTGAAAAAGTGAAAAATAAAGTTAAATCTCAAGACTTTCAGAACACCCTATGTATGGAGGGCAGCACATCAAGCTACTACAACCTGTCAAATTTCTTCAATAGATTTTCAACTTTATAGCTACAGCATTAGGTTCAAGGTTGATTGGGAAAATTTGACAGTTTCGGGTAGCTTGACCTGCTGGCGTCTGTACAATACATTCCAATGTCTGTCTACATCTAAGTCTAGCCTTGAGTTCTGGCTAAGTATTGCATTGAAGAACTTAGGATAATTAATTATGTTGAAACAGACATAAATAATAATTTCTAAATGTGGTTCACTGATCAACCTTGAGTAATTGAAGTTAGTGGCAATTTTAAATAATAAAATTATACATTATGTTTATGTCATTATGTTAAGGAAACTTCTTTATCTTGAATACAGAGCAGAAACGTGTTAATTTTAATAATATTAGCGATATAAGGAAAATGATGGGTCAGACTGGTGAAGGACGCATGTCAAATAGTGCAACTAATAATGCCTTGCCCTTTCATTGCAAAAATCAATACCGATTGATGCAAATGCGGTTATGTGCATTTAACGCCAAATAATTGGATAAATACCTCTGTTGTGCAGCTAAGCTCCGAAGATTTATTCCCACATAGCTGACTAATTCCAGCTACATATTGCAGAAAACAAACAAACACTAAAAACACTGTTCGCCACATTTTAATCAAATCGTCCGATTATATTCTAGAATAAGTTATGAACATAAATACATCTAAGATAAACACATTATTACGTGCTCATCTTGACCGGCTAATTTATCTATTGGATAAATAAAAAGTGAAAAAATAATAATAAATGTTTACAACGCGATAACACAGCCCACAACCAAACTACGCAACACAGATTACTAATATGTAGCAACTTAGCAAGCTACGCAATTGACGCAACGGCAATGCACAGATTACATAAAGTCGTAAAAATCCCTTTATGGTTTATGGTCTGTGATAGTGATACTAGTAGTTTTCTCTGTCTACGGATACTAGAGTCTGACCAACGAAAGCTGTCTAAGAAAAAAGGCGGGAATTTTAAAAATCAAGAGCTGTCAACCCTGAATATACACTGCTTAAACGGAGTTGATACCATTTATTATTCAAGACATATTATGCGATATTTCGATCAGTATTTCATATTTATATACTTAGACCATAATAACCTTATTACCCTTGATATTACTTGGAACTGTTAAGCCACCCTTATGTATTCGCGCAATGGTGGATAAGCAAGTTAGCGTTACAATATTTCACCGTGAGGATGATCATTATCAGTACCAAAGTTAAGCTCTAAACGAAACTAGCTTGGCATTTTTAACTTCTGCGCATTGAAATGCGAAGTTCACAGCTCAACTTTCCTGACACAGCCTTATACAGAAAAGGTTGAATTAAACAAAAAGTTATTACTATACATTTATTTAATGGAATAGAGAGCACTGATGTGATTAGGATGACACAATAAAATCAAAACAAAACATAGGGGTCATAGTCATAGTCGAAATTGGATTCCAAAAACTCAACACCTGATAATATTGAATAAGCTTCATTGCTTTCTTCGCTGCTACTGCTACTGTCCCCAACATGTATTATGAATCGTTCAAGTTTGTTTTCAACAATACGGTCCCTTAATTTGTACTGATGTTCAACATTTAGTAGATGGTTGTAATATATTTGGGTTTACCCACATAAGAAAATTAGTAAGTAAGATCACGTATAAATAAGCCTACATCATTGTAACCGCCAGTTCGCAATATACGCTCGCTACAAGTTGACATCCTTTTATTTATTACTCCCGATACTTCAGTGGCGACGAGGATCACTATTTGTGCGTTATAATAATCATCGAAGTTCGTCTGCAATTATTCGAGGAAAATGTCGGTTGGCAAAGTCGGAAAGATTCGCGATTTTGATGTGAAGTCAGGCAACTGGACTTTGTACGAGAAGCGGTTGCAGATGTTTTTCAAGGTCAATAAGGTCGAGAAAGACATGTGGCTGCCGATGCTGATCACGGGCGTGGGTGATGAGACGTACAAATTGCTGAGCACGCTGTGCAATCCAAGAAAACCAGGGGATATAACGTACGAAGAGGCCGTTACAATTTTGAAAAATCACCTACAACCGAAACCTGCGGTCATGGCGGATCGGTATCGGTTCAGACAAAGAAGACAGAAAGACGACGAAAGTATAACACAATATCTGACCGAGTTAAAGAAACTCTCGAAAACTGGTGAGTTTGGTGCAAAGGAGGAGAATTTGCGGGACCAGTTCGTATGCGGAGTGAAGAGTGACGTCATCAGGCAAAGGTTGTTTGCGGAAGACAATTTACGTACTCAGGAGCAGTCAAATCGGCGGTTGGGCTGGAGGCGGCCGAGCGGGATGCGACAGTCGTGGAACAGAAAGCGACGGCGGAGGCATCGGCAATCGTGAACACGTTGCGGGCAAAGCGTGGGTGCGGTCAGTTTGCGGACCATGCAGCGGACCAACGAACGAACCACGGGCGTGCGGCGCGGGACACCGAGAAGGGCGCGGGGGGCTGCACGGCGTGCGGCTGGCGCGGGCACAGCAAGGAGGAGTGCCGCTATAAGCATTTTGTTTGTAGCAAATGCAAACAAAGCGGACATTTGAGGCGAGTTTGTCCGCGGACGGAGGCGAACAGTGGCAGAGGGAAGATTCGCGGAGTGAACCACGTGGATGCCACCACGAGCGACCATCCGAGGGCAGGAGCGGGAGACTCCAGTTCGGACGAGCTTGAGGAAGAACTTCATCAGCTATGTTTGAGCGGCTACAACCCGGTGAGTTTATCATTACTGATTGATGATAAAACATTAAAAATGGAGCTAGACACAGGCTCGGCAATTTCATGCATCAGTAAGAAAACATATGATAAACTTTTTAACAATAGAGTAATTAAACCATTTAATTTGGTGTTATAATTTTATGATGGTAGCAATATAAGACCACTAGAGGTTATAAGACCGAAAGTTCAATACAAAGATAAAATAAAATATCTAGAACTGTTTGTGATAGACGGGGGTACAACTTCCTTACTGGGCAGGCAATGGTTAATAGAATTGGGTATTAAAATACCTCCATTTCAACAAGAAATTAACTATAGTGTACACGAAATGTCTGATACTGTCGATTGTTTGTTGAACAGGTATAAAGAATTGTTCAGCGAGGGACTGGGGCGGTACACTGGCGGCAAGGCAACGCTCCGGTTGCGGGAGGGCGCGAGGCCCGTGTTTTGCCGCGCGCGGCCGCTGCCTTACGCTCTGAGGGGTCAGGTCGACGCGGAGCTGGACGCCATGTTGCGCGCGGGCATCATCGAGCCCGTCGAGTGCTTGGACTGGGCGACGCCTTTGGTACCGGTACGTAAAGCGGACGGAGGACTCCGTATCTGTGCTGATTACAAAATAACTTTAAATCCTGTCTTACTGATCGATAGATATCCGTTACCAAAGATAGATGATTTGTTAGTGAGCTTAAACGGTGCTACACATTTCTCAAAAATTGATTTGTCCCTTGCTTATAACCAGATTGAAATGGATAATACTAAAGATTTAACTGTAATAAACACACATCGAGGTCTTTTTAAGTACAATAGACTTGTGTTTGGGTTGTCTTCTAGTCCGGGCATCTTCCAGCGTATTATGTCGAATTTACTTAGTGATATTCCGGGGGTAGAAGTATTTTTAGATGATATCATCATCGGAACGACGGGAACACAGGATAATCACTTAGAAACGTTAGAAAAAGTGTTCCAGCGGTTACAGAGTCACGGTATGAAGCTAAAAAGGAGTAAATGTTTATTTAATTTCAACGTTGTTTAGCCTGGATCTCTGTTCGTAACTCGAGAGCAGATACTTCGTGCTCGCCAAGTCAGTCTGTAAACAATTCACTGTTTCCTGCAGTCTTTCAAATTCAGACACTTTTGCTTCAACTTTCACGAGTCTTGCGTCAAAATCATCAAGTCTCCCACCAGTGCCCTCACATATATCAACTGAAGCTCAGCCAACTCTTTCTTGATCAGGCAGATGTCATCTACCAAGGTCGGCAAGTTGAGTAGCTGCCGTTTCATGTCACGTATCTCGCATAGTATCTATAGTATCCAGCGACGCAGGTTCAGGGGCAGGCACAACTGGTGATGAGGTTCTGCAAGTGGGGCATTTCCATTGTGCCATCATATTGGTACCTAGCTTTCTCCATCCGGTTTCCGAGAGGTTTGCACATCCATAATCCAGGTGTTTCTTGCAACTGCCACACTAGACACCATCGTTGAACTGCACGTTACAAACTGCGCGCGATTTCATTTTCAAAATTCAATAGTTTGAACTGAACTAAATCGTAAAAAGGTAGGCGATCTATTTCTTTTGAGTGGCGCGTACTGTGCGTAGGAGTGTCCACACAAGAAGTCTTGAAAACATCATCTTTTAAGCCTACTATAAAGGGACATTTTAAAACACTGACCTCCTAGATGCTGTTTTAGGAACAAAGTTTTTTAAGAATCGGTCGGCTGGACAGAATGTTAAGCCTGTCGCATCCCCCAATAGCGTTAAGATATACATTTGCCAGTGGAAAGATCTCTTCAAGGGGAATATTTCTTATTGTGAATAACTCTTAATTGTTAGTAGTACGTAAGGAGCTACAGAGCTCTAAATGTGAGTAATTAAGAATTATTGAAATTCTGGTATTTCTGCAACTGGTTAATAAATTCTGTGGACTGTTTCCATCCATAGTCACGGATGAGTAGCGTACATGCCTTTGGGTGGAAACAGTCCAGATCTTGAGGATTTTCCACATTTGAACCAAACAAGATAGCACCCTCGGAATATAGGACTCATTTATGTATGTACTGACAACTGCAATTTCACTAGGTGCCGGAAGGCAGCCATAGGAACTCCCCAACTTTACAAGATAGCTCCGTAGTATTTGGGCTCGTTGGATTAGTCTTGACAAGCAACTTACATACAAACGAAGGAGATAGGATATAGTTATTTAAAAAAATATATGTTAAAAAGAACAAAATAAAATATACTTAAGTAAAATCTTTTTAAAACAAGCTTTATATTAACTAAAAGCTTGTTTTAAAAATTATTTTCCTTACATTTTATTATCATTACAAATTATCATCACGATGACAGTATTGAGGAAAAAAGCGGGAGCATTAAAAGGTTGCTTCTTCCATATCCATGTCCAAGATACCATACCATTGAAATAATGTGCGCGCAACTTCCTATTGTATGCCTTCCAGTCAAGCACGAGCAATAATGCTCTATTATACTTGCGGAGCCATTTTGGGTGCTATATATTAAAACAACTGTAATAAGTTCGTGCGCTAACGTAACGAGACTAACTATGGTGCCCAAGTTGTCACTGATTTAAGTCATTAACTCTGAACTGACTAATAATTGTCAAAAGACGTGTTAGTAGCAATAGTTCTTCTCGAAAAGCTCTTTCCAATGCTGTATATCATATGGCTTTTGGGCCGAGAAAATTCTTTAACTTTGGTGCTCAAGTAGTCTCACCTATGTAGGTCATTAGCTTCGAACTGACCAAAAATTGACAAAAGTCGTGTTAGTAGCAAAGGTTTTCCTTGAAAAGCTCTTTCCAATGGTGTATATCTTATGGATATTGGGCGCCAAGGATTCCATAACAACGGTACCCAAATTGTCACCAATTTAGGTCATTAACTCCGAATTGACTTACAATTGGCATAAGTCATGTAAGTAGCAAAGGTTCGCCTTGAAAAGCTCTTTCCATTGGTGTATATCTTATGGCTATAGGGCACCAAGAATTCCTTAACTACGGTGCATAATTTGTCACTAATTTAGGTCATTAACTCCGAACTGACTAATAATTGGCAAAAGTCGTGTTAGTAACAAAGGTTCTCCTCAAAACGCTCTTTCCATTGGTGTATATCTTATGGCTATTGGGTAAAAAAATATCCTTAACTTTAATGTTCAAGTAGAGTTGGGCAACGACAGCTGACCACGAATTATTGTCAAAATTGTCAGTTTCCAATTTGGATAATTTTGATATTTTGGCTATAAGAAACAAAATAAACGAATTTTATGGAGCGAAAAAACAAGTCCCAATACTGAGAAGCCTGCACAATGAGCTGAAGAAAGCAATTGAATTTACGGAATGCCGTGAAACCCTTAGAAAAATTTTACACAAGAACGGGTTTGAGTTTCAAAACAATAAAAAAGAACGGGCTTTACTTACAGAAAAATATGATATCACGGCATGGAGATACAGATTCTTGAGGACAATAAATCAGAAAAGGCTAGAAGGTAAACAGATTTTTTACCTTGATGAGACATATGTACAGACGCCAGCACATCAAGCTACCCGAAACTGTCAAATTTTCCCAATCAATCTTGAACCTAATGCTTTAGCAATAAAGTCGAAAATCTATTAGACAGATTGTAGTAGCTTGATGTGCTGGCGTCCATACATCAAAACTATAAAGTTAAAAAATCGTGGCAAGGACCTTCAACAAGTTAGTGTTGTCACTACTAAGATATTGTCAGGAAAGAGACATATTATTGTGTATGTAGGATCGGAGGAGGGGTTTGTGCCAGGTGCATTATTGGTATGAATACCAATAATGCACCTTTTGTGCTGAAGCACAAAATCCAAATCAGCTGACTACCATGATGATATGAATGCTACCACTTTATGAAATGGTTTGAGGAAATGTTGATACCAAATCTCACTAAACCTAGAGTACTTGTGATGGACAATGTAAGTTACCATGTGAAACAAGTAAACAAACCCCCTACTATGTCTAATTCTTAAGCTAATCTCCGAATATGGCTTCAAGAGAATAATATTCATTTTGAAGAATATCATACCAAAGCTGAATTAATGTGTTTGGTGAAAGATAGTAAACCTGCAGTTGTTTACGAAGCCGAAGTTCTTCTATAAAAACACAGTCATATCCACAATCAAAAATTTTGTTGCTGCCACCGTATCATTGCGATCTCAATGCAACTGAGCTTGTATGGAGTCAGGCGAAGAGAATAGTAGCAAGCAAAAACATAGGAATACCAGGGTCTGAAATTTAATAAAAGAATGTTTTCTATCCATAACTGTTGATGACTGGAAGAAGTACACTGATCTTGTACTAAACGTTGAACATCAGTACAAATTAAGGGACCGTATTGTTGAAAACGAACTTGAACGATTCATAATACATGTTGGGGACAGTAACAATAGCAGCGAAGAAAGCAATGAAGCTGATTCAATAAGTATTAGGTCCTTACATATTAAATTGGCGTTTTGTACGGGAGGAATCTAAAGTCAATTTATTTTTTTGTAAAATATATTTAATTAATCAAAGTATGCACCGTTGTTATCTATGCACTTTTGCCATCTCATAGGTAGGTCATTGATCCCTTTACTAAAAAAACCATGGGGGCGAGAATCAATAAACTCTTTGAAGGCGGTTTGGACTGCCGCATCGGAGTTGAATTTTTTTCCTTGTAAGAAGTTGTCCAAATTCCGGAAAAAATGGTAATCTGTTGGAGCAAGGTCCGGGGAGATGTCGCAGACATTCTAACTCAAGCAGCAGCAGCAGCACATCTAACTTAGTGGTTGTTTGTTGTGCAGTGTGTCTTACGTTGTCGTGAAGCAGTAGTAGCCTAGAGCGATTGACCAATCTCGGTTGTTTCGCAGCTAGTTCTTCCTTCATGGTTTGCAGTTGCTGACAATAGATATTAGCCGTAATCGTTTGGCCAGATTTTAGAAAGCTGTAGTAAATGACACTGGCGCTAGTCCACCAAACAGTCACAAGTAACTTTTTATGAGTCAATTTTCGTTTAGGGCAGGATTTGACTGGCTCTCCAGGGTTCAGCCATTGCGACGAGCGCTTCCGATTATCATACAGTATCCACTTTTCATCACAAGGAATGATTCGATTTAAAATCCTTTCATTACTGTGTCGGTTGAGCAAAGTAACACAGCAGTCGACGCGTGTTTGCAAGTTCGATTCACTCAATTCATGAGGTACCCATCGTTCAAGTTTTTTTACTTTCCCGATTTGCTTCAAGTGGATTAATACAGTTTTATCACTTACCCCGAAGCCTGCAGCTATCTCTGAAGTGCTTTGTGATGGATCCGCTTCCACAATAGCCTTTAATTCTTCATTTTCCACTTTGGTCTCCAGCCGTCCACGGGATTGGTTCTGAAGGTCGAAATTTCCAGAACGAAAACGTTGAAACCAAAAACGTACCGTGCTTTCTTTTGCGACACCAGCGCCGTACACATCATTACTCCTTCGAGCTGTTTCTGCAGCACTGGTGCCACGGTAGAACTCGTACTCGTAAATATACCGATATTTCATGTTTTCCATTGTGCGGTAATAAGCGACGCCAAAGAAAACAATAATGAGGAAAAAACAAATGAATGACTGTTTTCAAAATTCAAATGTACAGATGCCAGCAGGTCAAGCTACCCGAAACTGTCAAATTATCCCAATCAACCTTGAACCTAATGCTTTAGCGATAAAGTTGAAAATCTATCAAAGAAAGAGCTTTGTCCATTCTCGGCTTCGCGTGGACATGATGCTCGAAAAGAAACAAATTAATCAAAAATATGTTTAGTTTTTAAACGCTTATTTATTCTATATTTTTGTATCAACTTGCACCCACGAATATTGTATTTAATAAGTACTGAAATTGTTTTATGCTTCGACATATTGACAGTGCTCGACTTTCATAATTCATAGTGATGCCAACAATTAATCGTATATTTTAAAATAATTATTTACAAATCGATTCTAATTGTTATTTCTGAAGTTCAACTTAGTCCTCCTCATTCATATAAGAGTTACAGAGTTTACAGTCAATTAAAGCTGTTATTTATAATCACTTACATTATTTCGAACATGTTTTATCAATATATTTGGAAAACAAAAGTATTTCAAAGTATCGAAGTTGGTCAATGAATTTCGATTTTTAATCAATTTATTATATCGATTAAAAAGTCTTATGTCAATGTCAGTTGTCACTGTTAGTGTCACAAACAATATGAAATATTGTTTGCCTCGTTTTACTGTGATTATTTTTCAAGTATTGTTTTGGTATTGAAAATGGACGCTGATACCCTTTCTCACGTTGGCCCCGGCACGCCTATGAACTTCGACGCCAATCCCATCGTTGAGCCCAGCTTGAATATGGATATCAAACTCGCCGACCTGAATCGTATGGATACGAACTATATAGGCAATTTCGCTTCAACTCCTGGCTGTGGTGGAAACTGTGCAGATACGATGTGCGAATTGTGGTAGTAATATCACGTTAAGGAGAAGGCATACCCTCGATCTTGTGGAAGTGCAATCTGATAAGGCAGTGGGTCACTCCCAAAGTCCCAAGTGGTACGTTTGCATCCATCGTCTAAAAGTGTATTTTGTCTACATATTACATGAAAATGAAAATAACAGTCAGGGACGACATTCTATCAAGCAGTATTGCTGCAACTGCATAGTGAGTCGAAGAACAATGGGTTGCTGCGCTCATGTAATGATTATAATTATTGGTTTTTAAGCTGGGCAATGTACCAAGATAACATATTATCCACCTGCCCAGTTTGTAGACAACATATTATTAAGTTATGAGTCAGAATAATAACAAAATGTAGAAATAAAAACGTGTTTGTTTTTTCAAAAAAAATAAGTAAGCAAAACTAGTCTTACAGACATCATGACACAATCATATTACAATATTCTCTTTGCTACTGGTATTAGCTAATAAATCTGTATTATATTTATGCTTAAAGTGCCTGTTCACACCGAGCCAAATTCCAATACAAAGTGGACAATGTCCTTTGACAGATTGTAGTAGCTTGATGTGCTGCCGTCCATACCAGCTAAATGAATTTATAAATTTGTATTTGGAATTCTTAACCAAAGAGGAGATATTTCAGATCAAAGTGGTCAGTACGACAAAACGCTGATTTCATATGTAAGGACCTAATATTATCAGATGTAGAGTTTTTGGAATCCGATTTTGACTATGACTCATAACCCCTATGTTTTGTTTTGATTTTACTGTGTCATCCTAATCACATCAATGCTCTCTATTCCATTAGATAAATGTACAGTAACAACTTTTTGTTTAATTCAACCTTTTCTGTATAAGGCTGTGCCAGGAAAGTTTAGCTGTGAACTTCAACGTGCAGAAGTTAAAAAATGCCAAGCTAGTTTCGTTTAGAACTTAACTTTGGTACTGATAATGATCATCCTCACGGTGAAATATTGTAACGCTAACTTGCTTATCCACCATTGCGCGAATACAAAATGGTGGTTTAACAGTTCCAAGTAAATATCAAAAGTAATAAGGTTATTATGTATATATTATAAGTTATTAAGTATATAAATATCAAATACTGATCTACATATCGCATAATATGTCTTGAATAATAAATTGTATCAACTCCGTTTAAGCAGTGTATAGCCAGGGTTGACAGCTCTTGATTTTTTAAAATTCCCGCCTTTTTTCTAGAAGCTTTTGTTGGTCAGACTTTATTTAGAATTTTGATTTATTTCTCTTTTGATAAAAAGCCTCTTATTCGATCAATGAAAATCACTGAAACCATAAACTATTTGACATATTGATGTTTCTGTTGATAACGCCATGCGAAAATACTTCAAAGTATTGAAACGAAATAGTTATTTAATTACAAATTGTAAAACCTTCAAAATATGTCCTTAATCCTATTAAAAAGTGCTAAGTAAACAGGCAGGATGACCGTAAGTTTTACTACTAAAATATCTCATTACCCACTATTGTGTTGTGATTTCATTGCGTTGAATAAATTACAATGTTGTTTTATCTGATATTTAATCCATTACCGATCTAATAAAGGTTGAACTTGCTGACCTTTTTACCCATATTATTACTTACCTACCAATTTATTTAACAACTTTTAGATAAGTAAAATGTATTGGGTACTAACATCTTTGTTTATTCTTATTCAAAAGTAGTTAATGGTAATTATTTAACCGATATTGTGGAACATCTAGACTACATTTGGCCAGTACCTACTTCAGTTGCTTATTTGTACGCCGTTAACGGCAAAACATAGATATCTGTGTACCTATTTTATTTATAACACCTATTTTTACATCTATGTTCAAATAAAAAACTTGACTTTGACTTACTTATTTCTGTATTTGCGAATTTACTTACTAACCGGTAATACTTTCCAGAATGGGCTTAGATTGATTTTATAATTTATTTGAGATTTATTCAACAATAAAAAATCTCATTGGTTTAGTGGTTTATTTAAGTAGAGCAATCAAAGAATAATCATCATTTAGTGTATACCAGTGATAAATCACGAAATAGAAAGTGATTAGTGAATCATTAAAGCGCTCTTCCTCTCTCCTACTATTAAAATTTTGCTGTGCCCGACAGGGTCCATAATTGTTTCTATATTATTAATACTTATCACCTGTGCGTGTACATTATGGATTGCAATAAAGATTAATTGAATTGAATTCAATTAAGGTCATAGAATTATCATTTTAAATGTTAAAGTTTAGGCTATCATCTCCTTCTTTGCGTTGTTGGTACAACAAAAAGCTCACTGGCTCGCTCAATCATATCTTGTTTGGTAGAAAAAAGATGAGACGTGTTGTATTTATGAAAATGGTAAAGTTAGAATTAAACGCTTACTGGCATATTTTAATAACCATTTTAAACAATAAATTAAATTCATAACCCGTACTTACCTTACAAAATGTTTCTTTTTTTTTTAACTTGCAGCAACTTTTCTTTGTCTTCATTTATATATAGAATAAAGCCTAAAAGCAAGTAAAAAAATGTAGTTTAATTACAGTGTGGTCTAATTACAGTGGTTCAAAATTTTTATCAGAAGCTTCTGTTCAAATGTTTTCCAAAATGCACCCATGTATGTTCAGTGATTATTTATAGTTTAGGAGCTAGATTATTAAAACATTTTTAAATTTTTACCTGACTAGTTTTTTGAAGGACTTTGTTAGAAGGACTTTTGACCAAAAAACAAAATACAACTAAATTGAGATCCTCCTCCTTTTTTTTAAGTAATCAGTTGAAACAAACTGGCTCAACAACTATAAATAATTGCTGAATAAACATGGAGTGTTTCTGAAAACCAATGTAGAAAGGCTTCTAATATATTTTTTTTTTTGTAAACAGGTCAACTGTATATTCATGTAATACTCTGTCATCAAATCTAACTTTGGCTAGTGTTTTCTGTTAACTTTAACCAATGTTTTATTACAAGTTTACCTTGGCGCATAAAGTATTTCAGTATTTTGACCAAAATTGTGAATTAATTTGATAATTATATAATTAATGTATACAAAATATTGTAAAACATTTTAAAAGAGTAACGGTGGAGTTTCTTGCCCATTCTTCTCCATACGAAATTACCTTTTGGAAAGGGCGACTAGAATCAATTCAATTTTATTTTTGTAAATTTTGACATTCAAAAGTGCCTTTTGTGCCTATTTGAAATAAATGATTTGAATCATCTTTATTTATACTGATTAAATATTTTGAGATTAGGTCAAAACTTTTTGTGAATCCTCGTAAGTACAGGTTATATATAACACACACACGCATTGTACTCTTGTATGTCAGTGATATTAAATATAATACAGTGTTTATCAAAAGGATGTCATGGTAGGTTTTTGTGTTGAAATATATGCGTTAACACTTCCTGCTAAAATTTGTTCATTCAGCAAGTGTTAACTAGTAAGCTTTGTTCTATCAAGTTCTATTTGGTTACAATATATTTTTTTTACTTACTTTTAAAAAAAAAAATTTCCTGACATAAATTATTTAGGAAGTGCTTTGTGACTACTGTGACTACAATCTTTTTAAAAGTTTGTCTACTGGTTTATTATTTTCTACGTAAGTAAGTAATTTGTACTGTTGTTAATAAATTCTATTGTATACCTTAGGTCCGGACTTCGATTCTCAGATCTGTTGTAAATGACCTTAATTATAATTAAACATACCATAAAGAAAGGCATATTTAAGTGTGACTATGTAACTAAAAATAAACTATGCAAAATAGTGCATAAAGGTTCTTATCACACAATTTAACTTAATTGGTCATACGATAAGATTTTATGGGCAATTTCAAATCATAATTAAGCTGCTCTACAAATGTATAAGTCCTTTAGCTATATTTTCAAGTGAGGATTTTTAAAGATTTTGATTTATTGATTTTTAACTTGTAGTTTTATAGATTCCGTATAATCAAAAACGAATAGTAAAGTCATACAAATATAAAGTATTTTATTACTCATAAAATAGATTTCTTCAATTGATTGAGACCGGTTTTTTAATTTGAATTGGCAGTTTTACTTACAAAAGCCACGATGACTGCAGGATATATTGAACTCGAAGCAAATAATAAAAATGTTGTATGTATATTTTATTTAGATAGAGGAAAATATGGAATTATGGAATCATGTTGTACGTACTATTAATACCAAAGCAACCTAACAATTAAGTTAATAATTTAAAAAAATACAATTCTGTAAGTGATTCAGAATGGCGCGTCATCTTGCACATCTACGCTCAAAAAATTGTTGAACGTGTATACCTATTTAAACACAAACGAAATAAACAGTTTCTTTCCGCTGTTTGGGTTTCTGGTTTCGAGCCAACATTCTCTCCTCAAACGCCGTTTGAAAATTTTATTAAATCGAAACGCGATTTAAAATTAGTCTGCCGTTGTGTACCTAATTCAACTGTTTTCCTCAATCTCATCCTTACATTGATTTAAAAAGTAGGCAGTAATAGGTACGCAGTAATATATAAGTCAATGCATCCTCATCACATTTCAGCTTTTTAGAAAACAGCGTTCATTTGGAGCCCAAAATGAACGCTGTTTTCTAAAAAGCTGAAATGTTTGACACGTGGTGACACGTTTTCCTGTGACTACCTAATCTGCTGATTTGGTAGTCACAGGAAAACGTGTGTGTACACGTACACGTGTATGTCGCCAGATCTTAGAACTGATCATTTCATAAACTGTTCGGTTTTTTGTGTTTGTGTTGTGTTTTATGAAATGGCAAGCTAACATTGACCATACCGTTTAAACGTCAACGTTTAATGATATGTCAGTCGACGTTTGGCCATATCATTAATGTGGGGTATCTGTCGTCGCCCGGGTGTCACCATTGTGTGGATCGCCCGGAGGAAACGGTGGAGCATACTTTGGAGGTCTGCCCGGCTTGAGCGGAGCATCGTCGTGTCCTCGCGGAAGCGATCGGCGGCGGCAATCTATTGTGTCCGGCCCTGGTTCAGGCCATGGTACGGAGCGAGAGTACATGGGAAGCCATCACCTCCTGCGATGCAGTAATTCTCGCCAAGGAGGAGGCAGAACGCGTGAGGGAAGGCAATCTTTGTGCCCTCACGCCCCTAGTCGCCGCAGGAGACGGAATTGAGAGCCGATTCCCGGCCACCGTAGGCGCGGGCTTGCGGACCAGACCCGAGTCGACGGCGCGTTGTGTTCCACGCGCGCCTCAAAGAGATGTCAGCACTAATTGACGGGGTCCGCTAGGGCCGATGCCAGCTAGGGTCGCGGATGTTCGAAAGAGTTACCGTGGCCCCAGCACAGGCAACTGAAGGAACACGGGTGGGTTTTAGTCAGTAAAAGTCTGACACGCCCTCCCGCTCCGCCCAGAGCGCGAGAAGTCATTTGATAATTTTCCACCCAAAAAAAAGGGTATCTGTCCGAAAAAAAGGGTCCGATCGTAGAAATGGCCATATCGTGACGAAAGCAAGCTATTTGTCGACATTCCCAACTGACCACGGGGCATATCGCAAATAGTTGCATTTCACGCCGCTAGTGGCACCCCGACTAAATGGGTTAGGTTAGATTAGAACTGTGGCGCGAGCCAAGCGGGCGAAGCGAGCGGTGCCGCGGCAACGGCCGGCGAGCGCTACATACAAGTTGGTCGCAGTTACTTGGACAATTAGTATTTTTAGGATCCTAAAATAGGAATTATTCGAGTAGGAATAGATGCACAACAAAAACAAAGCGACATCAACCCTTCTACCGGTGGATAATCTTAACTATTTTACGATAGATCACTAATGTTAGGCTACATCATGAAGTAGTCGTGCGTTTAACTGTTCATGAATATCGTTAAACGTTAAGTATTCAATAATCTGGCCAGACCACATCGTTATGTGACCAGCGGTCGATGTTCTATTTCATGAAATACAACCATTTCACTAAATGGTCGAACACATCAGGAAATGATCAATTCTAAGATCTGGCTGCGACATAATTATAAGACGACTGTCCGTTTCAGTTATTTAAAAATTTCTGTGAGATTTGAGATGATAAGTTGAGACGTGCTCTACGCAGAAATGGAAACTAAAAAAACCTTGCCTTAAGTTTGTAAATATATCAAACGATTACAGTTTAACGACGCGGTAGTTAACGAAAAAAATACGATGAACTACCTTTTACCAGCGGTTTCACTTATATCCTAGGGAAACTTGTACATCAATCAATCAACTCAGCCTGTCGCAGTCCACTGCTGGACACAGGCCTCTCTCAGGCTGCGCCACAACATCCTGTCCTCCGCCTTCCGCATCCAGTCTGTCCCAGCCACTTCTTAAGGTCGTCGGTCCATCTAGCTGGGGGGCGTCCCACACTACGCTTGCCGATACGTGTCTTCACTCCAAAACTCGTCTGCTCCACCAGCTATCGGTCCTTCGACAAACATGGCCAGCCCATTATCACTTCAATTTGCTTATTCTGCAGGCTATGTCGGTTACTCCGGTTCTTTTCCGGATAACTTCTACATATACCAGAATAAAAAGAATCCTATATTTTAATCCAGGTTACAGTCTACCCGTGTGCCAAATTTCATCCAAATCCGATCAGCCTTCAAGGCGTGATAGTGTTACAAGCATCCAAACTTACGCATTTTTTATTGAGCAGGATGATGCTCTCTAACAACGTAAAATAATTACTGTAACTGTACCCCAGGTATGCGAATATGACAACATGATTCCACCAGCATAAGAAACAAATAATCGCAGATGATAAACAAATAAACAGTAGGACAAGTACGTACCTTGTGATGTGTACTGGGAGTCTGGGTTGCCAGTAACATTTTGACGTGAAGGTGGTAGCCGGCCACACAACTGGCAGATTTTTTTTAAAGAAAATGCGATCTACGTATACTTATTTAGTAAGTGTCTACGTAACGAGTCGTTGAAGAAAGTTTCTTTTATAAATTTTTATTCTCAAAAAATAATATAAATCAATACCTAGTGCATGTTTTTCAGATACCGGCGCCTTTTAGAGGGAAATGTGAAAATTTTGAAATAAAATTTATTAAGCCTATTATGTATATATTTTTCATAATATTTGCGGCTTTTTTTCACTTGAATAAACAAACGATAAATTAAATAAACTTGAATACAAAGCGTGTTTGAAAAAAAATATTGTGTTTTTGGATTTATTTTAACCGTGTAAAAAAATCAACTATCAAACGATAAAATAATTCAACTAACAATTCGTAACATCGGTACAGTGTTATTCGGTTTTTATTTAAATTGTTTTCATCTAGTGCATATTGACTATTAAACTAGGTCATCAATAGAACCAAATTGGTACCTATCATTGCTCAACAAAATATTTAACTGTGTGCATCATGTTGGTCAAAGCATAATAGACAATGATGTCTTATTGTAGGTGTTAAATTGATAACGAGTCCACGTCGTCTTTGTGTTCACTACAATTGATAAACTTTATATTATTATATTATATAGCAGGAATTTTTATCTCTATAAATGAAGGAAAAGTGTATATTTTAATTGTTTTTCTCCGATATTTCTCAATCCTTGATTAGTTCGGTTATCCTTATAACCTTATTATCAGATAACGCGCTATCATTGGTCGACTGACAGTTATTTTGATAACACGTTGAACCACAGTCACGTCGCATATTACTTGGAACGAAGAGTCCACCCGTACGAAATTGTATGGGCTAAGTTAAGCTTTCATCGAGTTTAAACGGTACGGTACGGTTGAATACCTTCTTATAATATTGTAATGCATCTTGTTTTTTAACAACAAAACTACTAAAACTGTACTAAATGACTAAATATCGAAACAATAATAATTATAACCACCTAACTACACCTAATACTAAATTTAAAAAATACACCAAATATCCATAGCATTTTATTTGTGCATGTTATTTAATGCACAAATTGAGATGCAGCCAAACCACATGTGCTTAAAAAAATAAAGAAAGCACTAGTTCGATAATATCATTTTATATAGATGTTTATTAAAATAAAATAAATCTGTTGAGAAAAACATACAGATTTTGTGACGTAGTTTTGTGTCAGTGTATGTTTCAGTGTATAGGAAAGCAACCAACCACAGTTGTTATCCCGTGCGAACGTTTTCATAATAACAACCATTTTATATCTTATTGATCGCACTTGAAATAAAGTGTATGTAAACGTATTGACAAGTCTAATTGCTGTAAAGTACAAGTAGTGTAAGGCCGCTTCGACGACTCGTCGCGTAGACACGCTGCCGCGAGCAGTCTACGATAAAAAAAAAGAATATTCAAAAAATATTTGAGCGTAGATCGTTAAGCAATGTATAATATGCTGCAGGCAGAAGGTCGGGTGATGGGTCGACGTTTCTTTTTAACGCTGGTGATTGGGATTTCCGCTGGATTTAGTTTTGCATACATACTATTAACATCGACTGGATTCTCACGAGACACTGCTTGGCATAACTACAGGTAACTCTATCTAGAATTTTGCATGTCGCATGGGATCCTTTTTCTTTCTTTTTTCTTGTTGCATGCACTTGCATGGCATTTTGTGAGCTATTTTTTTTTTAAATAGATTTTTTGTAAATAATGCATTTTTGTGTACTTAAGCATTTTTTGATTGTGCTAATTTATAATGTTTTTTTTTAAAATAAGAAAATAAATAAGTAGAAACACTAATTTTTTATAGTGTTTTGATAATAATTAAATAATATCAATTGATCTAAACGTGCCGTTTTAAAGTAGGTTACAGTCCCGGTCTGAAAAGCCTTATCACTTTAAGGTTTATAATTGCATGCACATATCTACATATGGTAGG